>JARHVA010001152.1:1167500-1767500 GCA_037957365.1 Torreya grandis | reverse complement strand
ATAGATGAGTATGGTTATGTCATTATAATTTTAGACCCTCTTCACTTTACTTTATGAGTTTATGATATGATTTTCATTTAATTACTCCATATCACTTGTCCTCTCTTAACATACCTTTTAATATGAAACTCATGTGACCTCAACTTGCATATTAGATTGAAAATGGGCCTTTATCCTTATACAACTATAGGCTTCCTTCTCAAGGTTGAAAATTGCATGTAGCTTAGTCTTGAAACTCCATTTTTATGGCCTTTCTTATCTCATTTCATCATAGTAATTACTGTTATCACTTGAATTTTCACCCTTTGAGGAGATTCATGAACTCTCCTCATCTAAGTGGCACAACGGAAACATCTCACTTATTGTGGGTAGTCAATTTGGTGAGATGAATCTCTAGAATGAAGGGCTAACTCCCTAGATGTGCCTTGAAATGCTTTCACATATACTAACTAATTATCTATGGAGAAAAGGGATATAATTTGCATGAAATGAAACCTATCCTAGGAGGTGATGCACTAATACATTTATAATAAGACTATTTTACTCCATCACTTTGAAATAAAGCATACAACACTAATTTAAGAGTCATAGAATGCACTAACATCAGTATTTCAATATGAAGGTGCCATATATGAGGACTATCCAAGGTAATTGGGAAACATAGATCATTTTTTAGATGCTAAGATTTCCTTATACACTTAAGAACATGTCTATACACTTCATATGACCTGCTAAGTATGGAATCACTTGCATCAAACATGGAAAGATTGAGAGAAAGAAAGGATAAATAACTATCTCTTAGCCATTCACTATACATCTCTTCACACACTTTAACAAGTTGATATATAAACTCAAAACTAAATTTAATTTATTGTCTAAGACAAGTACAATGTCAAAACTAGTAGGGCTTCACCATACCTATTATGGTATTAGATTACAAAGGCCAAAATGGTAACTCTTATAGAGCTTGAGAGAGAGAGAAGAATAAAATATTCCAAGGGTCATAGGGACACTTTTCAAGTTTATAAATTTAGTTACTTATTCATGATAAGAGGTTATGATATGAACCATGCAAGGTCATGAAGTAAAAGTGTCAATTCAAGGTATAAATTTCATGAAAGGTGGCAAGAAACTCCTTGTGTTGGCTCAGAAAAACTACCTTCATGATTGGTCCTATTTGAATGTCTCATAACTTATTAATATTATTTATAATGATTGGGATGAATTATGATGACATTAGACATGCCTCTTCATGCATTGCTTGTAGGCATGGTCATCTAGAATGAATTGGAAAGGATCCATCATCATTTATAGTCCAAAAAACTCTTCCTCCATGCATCTTACACACTTGGATTCAAAATTGGCATCATTTTCTCATTAAAATATTTTTCAATAAGTTAATGATACCTTTAAATACATTCCATGTCCTTATAATCATCAAGGACACCTTAAATTTAGCTCACTTGATGTTTTCCACCATTCTCACTAGCTTGTCCACTAGGCTAGTCTTGACTGACTAAGATGAGATCTCTTATTAATACCTTGTTATAACAAGTCTATATCTTCTTCCCAAAGTTGGTTTCATTCTCATATTCCTTATATAACCTAAAAAACACAAAAAATAGTAAATACCTTGTTTCTACCATGTTTGTACAGGTCTATACAGTGAAAAAGTATGGGAGGGATCTTAACTAAGTCCTCTATAATGTTCAATCACTTTCATGAGTAAAATATGTCACTATATTATATTTATAACTCCATTTTCACAAATTGGTCATTGAAGTGAGTGTATGTAAGACCAAGGGCCATTACTAAAACATCCCAAATTGTAAGAGGTCATATAATTTTGTACACCTCATTAAATGCTAAAGTTTTGAAAGAAAACTACCATTTTTATAAGGAACCTACCAATTTTCAATTATTAATAGTTACCAAATATTTCCTAGTACACATGGAACATGAGAAAACCTTTTGGAACCTTCACACCTCCCTAGAAATCTATACAAGTCATTAAATTCTTAAATTTGACCCCTAAATGACTCAAAAGGACATGTGGTAAATAAAATCAATGAAAAAGGTTAATATAACATTAAATGACCTATGACCTACCTTATTACCAAATATAAACCCCCTAAAACACATTAAACTTAATTTTTCACCTAGGAGTACCCCAATTTAACATAAAAGTCAAATTTGGTCAGTAAATTGGTGATTCATAGGGGTAGTATGCATGTTAAACTAATTATAATAGTAGACTTATTAGTATTTTGGGATATGGAGTCCAATGTACATGAATTTTGACACACACTTTGCCTTTGACACCCCAAAAAACACAAGAAAAAACAAGAAGAAGCAACACACTAGACAAGAAACTAAGAAAACACACTTGTGCTTCATGAGCAATTATAGAACACACACATCAAACTAAACAATTGACTCAAATTCTAACTAACATATGATAATAAATCCTTCATGTATCAAAGGGTAATTTTGAAACCTTAATTGATTTATGACATGAAAGATTTAGTGAAACATGTAGGCTTTTATCCTTCAGAATTGATGCCTCCATCATCTTCATGGTGTTTGCCAAATTCATTGACATGAGGTTCAATGAGAACCAATCATATCTAAATGGGCTGACCAAGGAAATGAACTCCTCTTGAATCCAAATCCAAATATTCTCATCCTTCTCATGAACTTGGTTCTTGATGTGCAAATTTGAAAACATGATAATCCTCTCAGCCTTGTTATTATTATCCATGTCTACAACTTCTTGTACACTAGCATCCTCAAATGGCTTCATGGTAGCAACATATTGACCAAAATAAATAACTTCATCCTCATGCTTGGATTCATTAGTAGACTTGTCATTAGCTATGTAATCTTTTAGAGAAGATTTTTTTTACCAAAACTATCAAATTCTTTGCACATGGAATTGAAATTCTACCATAATTATTCTTCTCCATGAATATATTCTTTAAGGTCTAATTCCTCTATCTTAGTCTCATGACTAATCCGAATGACACTTCAGGTGATAATTTAGGTCATAGTTCTACCCCAATTGATAGAACTTCTGAGAGCCATAATTTTTACACCATAACTTCATTTGACTCCCATTTTTAACCATTGGAAAGATAAGAATGAGGATAACATGATGGGATGGAATCAAGCTATGATCAATTTATTTTTACCACTTAAAACCTAATGGAAGTTACCCAAATTTAAATTTTAATAGTGTTGTCTAAAAATAGTAATTTCTTGAATTTTGTATTATTGTGAATCATGGAAGTTGAACCAATTTATCTCCCTCGATATTGATGACCTTATACATCCTCTTCATGCCTTCAAAGTATATATAAAAATAGATGTATCCCAAAAATGAGAGGAAAAATCTCTTCCTAGAGATAGACATATGTTCGTATCTATAATTTTGAGCAATAAAACATCTCTTCTCAGAGATAGCATTATTATTTGTGTGTTCTTGAAATATTCTTCAACCAAAACTTTCAAGTTTTGGATCAGTGGTATCATAGCATTTTGTATTGAGAGTGTATGATCCCAAGGATGAGGTCAAGCTATAATAATATTGGGTAGAAAACAATATATATCATATAATATCCACCTATTCACTTCAAACAACTTCAAATGCAGACAACACTGAGACATATGATCCTTTCAAAGAAATGGTGAATGAATCCCTCTAGTAGTAGCAAGTGCAGATGCCACAATAATTCACTCAAATTCTCTGATAAATTTTGATAGGAAATTTTTTATTCTCATCTATACTTCCATGTCCTTTTAGTGCCCCAACACCCTTCAAGGTTTAGGTGAATTTTGATATCCCTACATTTGAAGGAAAAATCAATGATGATGTAGTAGAAAATTGCTTGTATCAATTGTCTTCTTATTTTTCTATAAATAAATTCATTGATGATGAGATGATCACTTCTACTCTTTTTAAATCATCATTGCCTATCAAAAATTGGTGGGAAGTGTATAAGAAGAGGTTCAGTAGGGATGATATTGGCCTTGAGGTAGAACCTACTTGGGATGATTTCATAGAAGCTATAAAGGAAAAATACTACCCCAGTGGATCATATGATGATCTGTATATACAGTGGCAATAACTTTGCCAAGGTAAGGAATAGTCTATTCAAGATTACATTGACATTTTTCATTCTCTATCTATGAGACTGGGTATCTAGGAAAGTGAGAAACATAAGGTTCTCAAATACCATGGTGGACTATAATGGTACATATATGGGAAATGCAACTCTTCAATTTGGACCATCTTCTTTCATATGCAATAAAAACTTTCCAAGATGAGGTTTTATGTGATGTGGTCAATCTGGATGTTTGTAATGTACTCTTTGGTCAGCGATTCATGTATGATCAACATGGCATCTATGAATCAAGAACTTGAAGGATCACCCTCACTCTTGGAATGTGGCACTATAGGTTACCATAGGTACCACCTCCCACATATATCTCCCTAATTCAATATTGGTTCTCATGGTGGTCAAACCACAAAAATTCAAGAAGGCTAATGTTACAGCCCTAACTAAACAATCAACACAACAACAAAAGTAGATAGGTCAAACCATGGGAGAATATGATGACTTAATCAAGTCATCTAAAGGAATTCTACTTCACTATTAGATGATGGATACCAGGCTAATGAAGTCTATGGCCTTCCATTCATATACTGATGGTTAGACAAAAGTGGTGAACCACCTGATTGTTCACATGATTCAGATGTATCACCCCAAACATCCACACACATGGGATGAGGGGATTATTTTCATACAATATAGACATAATCAGGCCCTAAACAGATCCACCAAGCATAGTTCATTTCATGTATGCTTTGGGTTGTAACCCATGGTGCCAATTGATGTAACCATTCCATTCTCCACCATGGAATACACACTTCATGGGAGATCTAAGGTAGCAAAAATAATAAAACTTATTAAACAAATCAAGACACATATACCACACTTGATGAGGAATATCAATGTAATGGGAACCACTAATTCTCAAGGAGGGATGAATAATCTAGATGACACTTTAGGTGACAATTTACGTGATGGTTCTACCCCAATTGGTGGTAGAACTTCTAGGAGCCATAACATTTTCACCATGGCTCCGTTTGACTCCTCATTTGAACTATTGGAAAAATAATAATGAGGAGAACATGATGAGATGGAATTAAACTATTATCAATGGATTTTGACCCATAAAATCAAAATTAAGGTGCCCTAAATTTCAATTTGAATAGTTCCATCTAAAAATAGTAAGTTTCTAAAAATAGTAATTTCTTGAATTCTATATTATTGTAAATGATGTAAGTTAAAATAATTCATCTCCCTTGAGATTGGTGACCTTCCAAACCTCCTCCTACCTTCAAAGTATGTATAAAAATAGATGTAACTCAAAAATGAGAGGAGACATCTCTTCCCAGAGATAGGCATATGTTTGTATTTGTAATTTTGAGAAATAAAACATCTCTTCTCAGAGATAGCATTATTATTCATGTGTTCTTAAAATATTCTTCAACCATAAATTTTGATTTTAAGATCAGTGGTATCAAATTAGTTTATCTTGAGAGTGTATGATCCTAAGGATGCAGTTAGGATTCAAGAAGCTTGGGTGAAAAATAATAGATCCCATAGACTATCCACCTATTCACTTCAAATGACATCAAATGGTAGACAACATCAAGACATCCGATCCTTTCAAATAAATGGTGAATGAATCCCTCTAGTAGTAGGAAGCATAGATGTTAAAATAATTCACTCAAAATTTCCAATAAATCTTAATTGGAAATTTTAGCTCCTCATTTGCACCCCTACATCCTTTAAGTGCCCTAACACCCTTCAAGGTTTAGGTGAATTTTGGTATCCCTACATTTAAAGGCAAAATAAATGTTGATGTAGTAAAAGATTGGTTGGATCAATTATCTTCCTATTTTCTATAAATAAATTCATTGATGAATAGAAGATCACTTTTGATCTTTTGAAAGCATCATTGCCTATCAAAAATTGGTGAGAAGTCTACAAGAAGAGCTTTAGTAGGGATGATATTGGCCTTGAGGTGGAACCTACCTAGGACAATTTCATAGAACCTATAAAGGAAGAATAATACCCCATTAATGCATATGATGATCTATATATAAAATGGTGATAACTTTGCCAAGGTAAGGAACAATTTGTTCAAGATTACATTAACATTTTTCTTTCTCTATCCCTGAGATTGGGCATCCATAAAAGTGAGAAATACAAGGTTCTCAAATACCATGGTGGACTATAATGGTAAATACAGGGGGAAATGAAACTCTTCAATTTGGAAACCCTTAGCGAAGTGTACAAAATCATGGTGAAGATTTAGTAGAAGCATGAAAGAAATAATATGAAGAATCAACCTTTGAAATGGAAAAGGGAATTCTAAGATAAGCAACCCCACAAAGGAAAGATTGAGAAATGGTGTGATTACCACAAAACTAGAACTCATTCCAAAGAAGAATGTCAAGCTATCTAGTCCTTGATTTTTGAGTCATAATCCTCAACATCTACTAATTTGCCTCATACACACCTTACAATTGAAGAGGATGAAGATGAGATTATAGATGATGAGCTTGATGCCATCGTTGCTTCATCACAGACCTATGAGGAAAGGCTAGATGATAAACAAAGGTTGTTTCACTCTAAGTTATGAGTAAAAGATAAGCCTCTACATTTCATTCTTGATAGTGGGAGTCAAAAGAATTTAATCTCTACTAATGTTGTGAAAAGTATAAATCTATTTATGAAGCCTCAACCAAAGCCATATAGTATTGGATGGTTGAGCCTAGAGAGAAACCTCTGTGTCACCCACCAATGTCTTCCTTCATATGCAATAAAACCTTTCAAAGATGAGTTTTTGTGTGATGTGGTCAATCTAGATGTTTGTGATGTACTCTTTGATTAGCCATTCATGTATGATCAACATGGCCTCTATGAATCAAGAACTCAAAGAATCACACTCACTCTTGGAATGCACTGCTACAAGATACAAGAGGTACCACCTCCCACATCTATCTCCCTGATTAGTGCCTAGTAATGTAAAAGATTGGTTCTCATGGTGGTTAAACTAAAAAAATTCAAGAAGGTTGATGTTGCATACCTAACTACACAATCAACATAATAGCAAAAGCAAATAGGTCAAACCATGGGAGAATATGATGAATTATAAAATTCACCCAAAAGAGTTCCACTTTATTGTCAGATGATGGATACCAAGCTGATGAAGTCCACAACCTTTCATTCACATATTGATGGTTAGATAGAAGTGGTGAACCACCTAATTGTTCACATGCTTCAGATGTATCACCCCAAACATCCATGCACATAGGATGAGTCAATTATTTTCATACAACATAGACACAATCAAGCCCTGCATAGCTCCACCAAACACAATCCATTCTAAGTATGCTTTGGGTTTCAACCCATGGCATCAATTGATGTAACCTTTCCATTCTCTACTATGGAATACACACTTCATGGGAGATCTGAGGTAGGAAAAGCAATAAAGTTCATTAAACAAATTAAGACACAAATACCACACTTGATGAGGAATATTGATGCAATGGGGACCATTGTTCCTTGAGGGAGGAATGATCTAGATGACACTTCAGGGGATAAATTAGGTGATAGTTCTACCCTAATTAGTGGTAGAACTTTTGGGAGCCATAATGTTTGCACCATAGCTCTATTTGACTCCCTATTTGAACCATTGGAAAGTTAAGAATAATACAAATGTGATGAGATGGCTTCGAGATATGCTAGATTTATTTTAAACCCCAAAAACCTAATGGAAGTGCCCCAAATTTTAATTTTAATAGTGTTATCTAAAAATAGTAAGTTTCTAAAAATAGTAATTTCTCAAATTCTATATTATTGTAAATCATGGAAGTCAAACCAATTCATCTCCCTCAAGATTGGTGACCTTCCACATCCTCTTCTTGCCTTCAAAGTATGTATAAAAATAGATGTAGTCCAAAAATGAGAAGATTTGTCTCTTCTCAGAGATAGGCATATGTTTGTATCTATAATTTTGAATAATAAAACATCTCTTCTCAGAGATAGTATTATTATTTGTGTGTTCTTGAAATATTCTTCAACCAAAACTTTTGATTTTTAGATCAGTGGTATTAGAGCAATTTGGCTTGAGAGTGTATGATCCCAAGAACAAGGTCAGGCTATAAGAATATTGAGTTGAAAACAATAGACCCCACAAACTATCCACCTATTCACTTTAAATGACCTCAAATGGTAGATAACATTAAGAAATTTGATCCTTTCAAAGAAATAGTGAATGAATCCCTCTAATAGAAGCAAGCACAGATGCTACAATAATTCTTTCAAATTCTCCAATAAATCTTGATGGGAAATTCTAGCTCCTCATCTACACCCCCATGTCCTTTTAGTGCCCCAACACCCTTCAAGGTTTAGGTGAATTTTGATATCCCTAAATTTTAAGGAAAAATTAATGTTGATGTAGTATAAAATTAGTTAGATCAATTATCTTCCTATTTTTCTATAAATAAATACATCGATGAAGAGAAAATCACTTTTTCTCTTTTGAAAGCATCATTTCTTATCAAAAATTGGTGTGAAGTGTATAAGAAGAGGTTCAATAGGGATGTTATTGGCTTTGAGGTGGAACCTATTTGTGGTGATTTCATAAAAGTTATAAAGGAAGAATACTACCCTATTAAAGCATATGATGATTTGTATCTATGGTGGCAACAACTTTACCAAGGTAAGGAATAGTCTATTCAAGACTACACTGACATTTTTCATTCTCTATATATGAGATTGGGAATTCAAGAAAGTGAGAAACATAAGGTTCTAAAATAATGTAGTGGAATATAATGGTACATATAGGAAGAAATGGAGCTCTTTAATTTAGAAACCCTAGATGAAACGTATAAATTCATAGTGAAGATTGAGCATAAGCATGAAATAAAGAATATCAAGAGTCAGCCTTTGAAATGGAAAATGGAATTCCAATATAAGTAACCCTAGAAGGGAAAGACTGATAAATGGTGTGATTACCACAAAATTGTAACTCACTCCAAATAAGAATGTCAAGCCATCAAGTCCTACTTTTTGAGTCATAATCCTCAACATCTACTACTCTGCCTCATACACCCCCTATATTCAAAGAGGATGAAGAAGAGATGGTATATGTTGATCTTGATGCCATAATTTCTTCATCACAAACCTATGAAGAAAGTCTAGATGAAAAAGAAATGTTATTTCACTCTAAGTTATGGGTGAAAGGTAAGCCTCTGCATTTCATTCTTGATAGTGAGAGTCAAAAGAATTTAATCTCTGCTAATATTGTGAAGAGTCTAAATATATCCATGAAGTCTCACCCAAATTCATACAATATAAGATGGTTGATCCTAGGGATAAACCTATGTGTCATGTACCAATGTCTTCTTTCATATGAAATAAAACATTTTCAAGATGAGGTGTTGTGTGATGTGGACAATCTAGACATTTGTGATGTACTCCTTGGTCAACCATTCATGTATGATCGACATGGAGTCTATAAATAAAGAACATAAAGGATCATCCTCACTCTTCAAATGTAGCACTATAGGGTAGATGATGTACCACCTCTCACATTTGTCTCTCTAATTAGTGCCTAGAAATATAAAAGATTGGTTCTCATGGTGGTCAAACCACAAAAAATCAAGAAGGTCGATGTTGTATCCCTGACTACACAATCAACACAACAATAGAAGTAGATAGGTCAAACCATGGGAGAATCTAATGACTTATTCAATTCACCCAAAGGAGTTCCACTTCAATGTCAAATGATGGATACAAAGCTGATTAAGTCCATGGCCTTGTATTCATAGATTGATGGTCAGACTGAAGTGGCAAACTACCTGATTCTTCACATGCTTCAGATGTATCACTCCAAACATCCATGCACATGGGATGAGGGGATTATTTTCATAAAACATAGACATAATTAGGCCCTAAACAACTCCACCAAGCAAATTCCATTCTAAGTATTCTTTGGGTTCTAACCCATGGTACCGATTGATGTAACCATTCCATTCTCCACCATAGAATACACACTTCATTTGAGATCTAAGGCAACAAAAGCAACAAAGTTCATTAAACAAATCAAGACAAATCTACCACACTTGATGAGGAATATTGATGTAATGCAGACCATTTCTTCTCAAAGAGGGAGGAATGATCTAGATGACGCTTCAGACAACAATTCAGGGGATGGTTTTACCCTAATTGGTGGTATAACTTCTGGGAGCCATAACTTTTGCACCATATCTCTGTTTGACTCCCCATTTGAACCATTAGAAAGATAATAATAGGGATAATGTGATGAGATGGCATGAATCTATGATTTGTGGATTTTGACCCAAAAAACCCAATATAAGTTCCCCAAATTTTAATTTTAATAGTGTTATCTAAAAATAGTAAGTTTCTAAAAATAGCAATTTCTTGAATTTTGTATTGTTATAAATCATGGAAGTCAAACCAATTCATCTCCTTCGAGATTGGTGACTTTACACATCCTCCTCCTACCTTCAAAGTATGTATAAAAATATATGTGTCCCAAAAATTAGAGGAGATATCTCTTCCTATAGATAGGCATATGTTTGTATCTATATTTTTTAGCAATAAAACATCTCTTCTCAGAGATAGCACTATTATTTGTGTGTTCTTGAAATATTATTCAACCAAAACTTTTAAGTTTTGGATTAGTGGTATCAAAATGGATTATCTTGAGAGTGTATGATCTTAAGGATGAGATTAGGCTACAAGAAGCTTGAGTGGAAAATAATAGATCCCACTGACTATCCACCTATTCACTTCAAATGACCTCAAATAGTGGACAACATTGAGACATTTTATCCTTTAAAAGAAATGGTGAATGAATCCCTCTAGTAGTAACAAGCATAGATGTTACAATAATTCACTTAAATTCTCTAACAAATCTTGATGTAAAATTATGGATCCTCATCTACACCCCCACATCCTTTTATTGCCCCAACACCCTTCAAGGTTCAGGTGAATTTTGATATCCCTACATTTGAAGGCAAAATCAATGTTGATGCAGTAGAAAATTAGTTGAATAAATTGTCTTCCTATTTTTTTAAAATAAATTCATCGATAAAGAGAAGATCACTTTTGCTCTTTTGAAAGCATCATTGCCTATCAAAAATTGGTGGGAAGTGTACAAGAAGAGGTTCAGTAGGGATGATATTGGCCTTGAGGTAGAACCTACTTGGGATGATTTCATAGAAGCTATAAAGGAAGAATACTACCCAATGAGATCATATGATGATCTGTATATATAATGGAAACAACATCAACAAGGAAAGGAATAGTCTATTTAAGATTACACTGATATTTTTCATTCTCTATCTAGGAGATTAGGCATCCAGAAAAGTGAGAAATATAAGGTTCTGAAATACCATGGTGGACTATAATGGTACATATAGGAGGAAATAGAAATCTTAAATTTGGAAACCCTTGATGAAGTGTACAAGTTTGTAGTGAAGATTGAGTAGAAGCTTAAAAGAAAGAATATGAAGAGTCAACCTTCAAAATGGAAAAGGAAATTCCAAGATAAGCAACCCTAGAATGTAAAGACTAGGGAATGGTGTGGTTACCACAAAACTAGAACTCATCCAAAAAATAATGTTGATCCATCAAGTCCCTACTTTCTGAGTCATAATTCTCAACATCTACTGCTCTACCTCATACACACCCTACAATCAAAGAGGACAAAGAAGAGATTATAGATGCTAAGCTTAATGCCATCATTACTTTATCATAAACCATTAAGGAAAGTCCAAGTGACAAAGAAAGGTCTTTTTACTCTAAGTTATGGGTGAAAGATAAGTCTCTACATTTCATTCTTGATAATGAGAGTCAAAAGAATTTAATCTCTTCTAATAATGTGAAAATTCTAAATCTGTCCATGAAGCTTCACCCAAAACCATATAGTATTAGATGATTGAGCCTAGGGAGAAACCTCCATGACACCCATCAATGTCTTCTTTCATATGAATTAAAACCTTTCCAATATGAGGTTTTGTGTGATGTGGTTAATCTATATGTTTGTTATGTACTCCTTGGTTAGCCATTCATGTATGATCGATATGGAATCTATGAATCAAGAACCCAAAGGATCACCCTGACTCTTAGAATGTGGAACTATAGAGTACTAGAGGTTCCACATCCCACATATATCTCCTTGATTAGTGCCTAATAATGTAAAACATTGGTTTTTATGCTGGTCAAACCACAAAAATTTAGGAACGCTGATGTTGCAGCCCTAAATACACAATCAACACAATAATAAAAGTAGATAGGTCAAACCATGGGAGAATATGATGACTTATTCAAGTCACCCAAAGGAGTTCCACTACAATGTTATATGATGGATACCAAGATGATGAAGTCCATGACATTCCATTCATAGACTTATGGTTAGATAGAAGTGGCAAACTACATGATTGTTCACATGCTTTGGATGTATCACCCCAAACATCTATGCATATGGGATGAGGGGATTATTTTCATACAATATGGACACAATCGAGCCCTTCAAAGCTCCACCAATCATAGTCCATTCCAATTATGCTTTGAGTTCCATACCATGACACTAATGGATGTAAACATTCCATTCTTCACCATGGAATACACACTTCATGGGAGATCTAAGGTAGCAAAAGCAATAAAGATCATTAAACAAATCAAGAAACATCTACCACACTTGATGAGGAATATTAATGTAATGGGTACCATTACTTTTAAATGAGGGAGGAATGATCTAAATGTCACTTCAGGTGATAATTTGAGTGACAGTTCTACCCTAATTGGTGGTAGACCTTTTGGGAGCCATAACTTTTGCACCATAGCTCCATTTAACTCCCCATTTGAACTGTTAGAAATATAAGAATGAGGAGAATGCAATTAAATATCATAAATCAATGCTCAATCAATTTTCACCCCCAAAAATCTAATAGAAGTGCCCCAAATTTCAATTTTAATAGTGCTATCTTAAAATAGTAAGTTTTTAAAAATAGTAATTTCTCAAATTTTGTATTGTTGTAAATCATGGAAGTCAAACCAATTCATCTCCCTTGAAATTGGTGACATTCTAAATCCTCCTCCTACCTTTAAAGTATGTATAAAAATATATGTATCCCAAAAATGAGAGAAAACATCTCTTCCTAGAGATAGGCATATGTTTTTATCTATAATTTTGAGTAATAAAACATCTCTTTTCAGAGATAGCATTATTATCTATGTATTCTTGAAATATTCTTCAACCAAAACTTCTAAGTTTTGAATCAATAACCCTTTCTTAGGACTACCACTTCATGAGGATTGATTCAACCTTATTCTTCATCCTTAATGACACATTCATTTTCATGCTTGAGATGGTCATCTACAACTTCATTATTAGACATGGAGTCTTCTTCAAGCACCTCCTCCAAATCTTGGCCACATTTCTCATGGATACACATCCCCTCAAATATGGAATCAAAAACTTGTGTATTGTCCTTTTGTTCATCAAGGTGAGTCCCAATGATTATCACTTCCTCATAGTCACTCATGAGATCCTCTTGATCAGTCATGAATTGAATTTGTTCTTTTTCACTAGCTTATCTCAAGATAGGCTCTTCCTCAAGAAGAGTTGAGATGGAAAATTTATAGATAGGCTCATGAATTTTAGGTGATATAGCTAGAATGTGAGATTTAGTGGGAGGTTAAGGGGTTGAAAATGGAGTGTGGGATAAAGGAGAAGGATTATGAGTAGGTTTAGAAAAACTAAAAGCACTAGTAAGCTCATATGCAAGTGAGTTCATGGGTTGATTAGAAGGAGAAACATCTACATGAGTAGGAGTTAAATGTTTCCAATGATATACTTATGCTTAATTTTTGGAAACATCTAATTTCATATGAAAATATTCATAGGAATACTCTTGAGAATAACAAGCCTCATGATATGAAGGATAAGGTTCATATTGGGATTGATAGAGAGGTGTTTCTTAATAGTTATCTTAATATCCATGTTCATAGGGTTATTCAACAATAGAGTGTCCATATGGAGAGGGAAATGAAGGGTTATAAGACCAACACAAGTATTTTTCTTGAATTGGATAATACACTTCATGTTGGAGATGGTACACTTCATGATAGGGCTAATTAAGAACTTATTCATGTTAATAGTGAATGGCACAAGTTGGAAATGTCTCACCAACTTGTTTAAAATAAAACTCAACATCAAGGTTAGACATGAAAATTCATTAGGAATCAAATAAATAAGTAATTATCATCAATAAACCTCAAAAGGAATACTTGGGCTACTTGACCAGCTGATGTAACCTCAGAGTTACCATTGATGCTTAGATAAATGCCTCTAAAAGTTGGTTATTAAAATACATCAAAAATTTCTCAACCTCTTAGACTAAGAATCCCATTAGGCATGCCAAAAAATATTTTCAACTTGGATTTTTAATCTTTTAGGAGATGATTCAGCTCTCCTCATCCAAGTGGCACAATTGAAACATCTCACTTGCTATGGGTAGTCAATTTGATGAGATGAATCTCTAAAATGAAGGGTAGCTCCCTAGATGTGCCTTGAAATGCATTCACCTATAATAATTGATTGTTTATGGAAAAAAAAGATAGAATTTATATGAAATGAAACCTATTATAGGAGGTGATGTACAAATATGTTTACCATAAGAATATTTTACTCTATCACTTTGAAACAAAGATTACAACACTAATTTAAGAGTCCTAAAATGCACTAACATTAGTATTTCAATATGAAGGAGCCATATATGAATATTATCCAAGGTAATTTATAAATATAGATCATTTTTTAGATGTTAATACTTCCTTGTACACCTAATAACATTTCCATACACTTCATATGACCTGTTAGGCATGGAATTACTTGCATCAAACATGGAAAGATTGAGAGAAAGTAAGGATAAATGAATATCTCTTAACCATTCACTATACCTCTCTTCACATAATTTAAAAAGATGATATATGAACTCAAACCTAAATTATATTTATTTTATAAGGAAATTACAATGTCAAAAATAGTAGGGCTTTGCCATAACTAGTGTGGTATTAGATTATAACAGCCAAAATGGCAACTCTTATAGATCTTGAAAGAGAGAGAGAGAAGAAGAGAGAAGTGAAATGGTCATAAAGACACTTATAAAGCTAATAAAATTAGTTAATTATGCATTAGAAGATGTTATGGTATAAAATATGCAAGGTTAGGAAGCATAAGTGTCAATTCAAGGCATAAACTTCATGAAAGACAGCAAAAAACTCCTTATGTTAGCTCAAAATAATTGCCTTCATGATTGGCCTTGTTTAAACTACTCATAACTAATTAGTACAAGTTATAATGATTGAAATTAATTTTAAGTACATAAAATATGCCTCTCCATGCATTGTTTAGAGGCTTGGTCATTTGGAATCAACTATAAAGGAGCCATCATCATCTATAATCCAAAAAAATATACCTCCATGCTTCCTGCACACTTGGCTTCAAAATTGGCATAAATTGATCATGAAAATCCATGGGAGAAATTTAATGACCCATATCAATACCCTCCATGTCTTTAAAATCATTAGGTACACCTTAAATTTATCTCACCTAAAATTTTCCACCCTTCTCACTAGCTTGTCCACTAGGCTAGTTTTAACTAACTAAAATGAGAGCTCTTATTTGAACACTTAGGAGTTTTTTTATGAATTAAATTGACATGAGGGGTTATACCAAGTATATATATTATTCTAAAAATTGATTTCATGATCATAATCCTTATAGAACATAAAAAACATAAAAAAAATGGTCAAAAATACCATGTTCATATAGTCAAAAAGTATGGGAGAGAGATTGAGTGAGTCATCTACAATTTTAAATCACTTTTATGATAAAAATATTCCACTAGATTATTTATCCAACTCCATTTATAAAACAATTTCATTAAAGTGAGTGTATGGAAGACCAAGGGACATTATTTAAATGTCCCAAACTATAGGAGGTCATACAATTCTATACACCTCATTAAATGCCCAAGTTTTGCAAGAAAACTATCCTTTTCTGAGGAACCTACCAATTTTTAGTTATTAATAGTTAAAAAATACTTCCTAGGACACATGGCATATGAGAAACTTTTTGGAACCTTCACATCTCCCAAGAAATCTATACAAGTCATTAAATGCTCAAATTTGACCCCTAAAATGACTCAAAAGGACATGTTGGCTAATAAAATTAATGATATAAGTTAATATAACATTTAATAACATTAAATGAACTATGATATACTTTATGACCAAATATTAGACCCCCTTAAACACATAAAAATTAAGTTTTCACCTAAGGGTGCCCCAATCTGACCTAAAAGTCAAATTTTGTTGACAGTTATCCTATGACCTTTCATCATTAGGAGACTTACACACCACATTGTTAGTGTTCTTAACCTTCATTCCTTTGAGATGATTTTTTTTCATATGGCTTTAGGTGTGGGTACAAGCTTTTAGTGTATGACTATAGGACCATGTCCTTGAGGATCATCTCAATCATATTGATGAGGTTAAAACCTAATTACTTCTAGAAGTTATTCCTTTATATAATATTGATAATGAAACCTAATTTATATACCAATGCCCTTATCCTTTTCTTTCCAAGTTGAAGGCCTTTTAGCCTTACGATGGCTGTAGGTGTCTTCTTAGGGTTGAAATATGTATATAGCTTAATGTTAAGGCTCCCTTTATGACTTTTTATGAGATATATAACTTATTACTCCTTTTACCATCCATTTTAAACATGAAAACACTTTAGATCAATATTTTCACAACCTATTTGTCAACTTAGAGGTATGACTTTGCTTTTTCTTAGTTATAGGTGTCCTTTTGATTACATTTCTTGACTATAGGCTAGTAATTAGAGTCATTTTCTTTATGATCCTTGGTGAATACATATCTCCTTGGTCTCATTGTATCACCCCTTCAAATATTAAATTCCTTAAAAGATGCCTCTTTGCTTTCAACTTCATGTTGGTTCAAGGAGAAGCCTATGTTCTCCTTTGGTTGTAGGTGCATCTTTTTTGTTGTATGACTGTATAAGTACTTGGAAACCTTCAATTATCCCTTTTTATAACTCAATTTTATTTTAAACCTTAATTAAACCCTTTTTTTATAATATCATATCTTCTAAGACCAACTATCTCTTCCTTTGATAACAGACCTTGAATTAGGTGCTTGACTATATTTTGTGCTTGTACAAACTAGGAATGTAGGTGATTATTGTCAATCAAGAGTGTGCCCTTATGTCATGTCCCCTTATAGTTGACATCTTTCCGATCGGATGATTAGCCTATTATGTGACCCTCGTAGGCTGATGGGATGGATAGGGGGTCTTGATGGAGCTGGGCTTGGCTTTTGTTCGGGCTTTTTCGAACATGGATTAAGGGAGATATTAATATTTGATTGATTTAATCAAATATTAATTATTTGGTCTAATTTTAATTAATTATTAATTATTAATATTTTGTTCTAATTTAAGAAGCCCAAGTCTAATTTGAGGAACTCTAATTTAAAAACCTCAAGTTCTAATTTGAGGAGTTCTAATTTAAGAACCTCAAGTTCTAATTTGAGGAAATCTAATTTTAGCAAGCACACCTTTGGAGGGTATAAGGGGGCCTCATGGGAGAGAGTTTGTATTCATGAATTGATTATTGATTTTGCTAAGAATTCTTCTGTGAAGATTGAGCCAAGGGTTCTAGGATTCCATTTGCATTGAAGAACGTCAACTCTTCATTGTGTGTGATTCAGAGGTTATGAGAGATCAGCCGATCTATTGCCAAATTGAGAGATAGCTTCATACAGAAGTTATCATAGATTCCATTTGCATTGAAGAACGTCAACTCTTCATTGTGTGTGATTCAGAGGTTGTGAGAGATCAGCCGATCTATTGCCAAATTGAGAGATAACTTCATACAGAAGTTATCACAAGGGTTACAAGTTTGAGAGATAACTTCATACAGAAGCTATCACAAGGGTTCACAGGTATTTCTTTATTTTGGTTTTTGATTCAATAAATATCTAGATATAGATCTTTTGTATTGGCCCATAGTTCTTCAAATCAAGATCAAACTATTTTGGCAGCCGTACGAAGTCCGTATAGTTCCTTGAAAATCCGTACGCATCAACGGAAAGTTCAGACACTGGCATCGGCAGGCAGAGACCTACAGAGACCGACATTGGCCGACCCATCACCGATGTCGACAGGTTAACGCCCTAGTCGATTGACGACGGTAGTATAACCGACGTCAGCTACTATGTTTTCAACACAGTAGGCCGAGACGTACCAGATCCCTATTTGTTTCCCAGATTGTAGAATATTCAGGCTATTAAGGCCATTTCTATTTAATTCTTTATATACTTGATAGAGGACCTCTATTGTAAGCATATGAGAAAATAAATAAAGACTATACTATGTTTTGTTTATCTATTTGAAGATATTTTGTAGAAATACAGAAAATCAATTTAGAGCTTTTGTCGAATCAATAGTCCCTATTGGTTGGGGATATTACAGTGGTATCAGAGCCAAATCCTGCCATCCTAAGGGTTTGACAATTTTATGCAGCCACAAGAGTTAGGACCACATAGGTATAACACACGTAGTAGAGCCTTGCTTGAAGGTACCCAGTTCTTAGAATAATAACTGATTATCATGAGTGACAGACGTGAGGGTAGCCCACCCAGGGGCCACTGACATAATGATGATCCAGGTACCAGAAAAACCTACCATGAGATGACACAGGCATTACAGGCACTAACTACTATGATAAGGAGGATGAACGCACTTGATAGACTGAATGGGGAACAAGGGGATAACAGGAGTGCTGCGGTTAATCAGAGACCCCAGCAGGCCCACTCTAGAATAGCAGATAGACCTACACATCCTACATTTGTTCAAGAGGAACCAGAAGTTCCAGCAAAGGAGGCAAGAGATTTCTCATTTGTAGATGTTTACATGGTTGCAAATGAAGAGTGGGACTTATTACCCCCTTATGTTCAAGAGAGAACATCCTTGGATCATTTTGTTAATTTGAGGAAAGAGCACTATAGATTGGCTAGACAAGACAGGAGGCCTAGACACCAGAACAATGATCTTAAGCATGCTACGAGCAGGCTCACACTCGCGATGTTCGACGGTAGTGGTAAGGTCACAACGCAGGCCTGGATTAATAAGTTAAACACCTTTCTCACATTGCATTTGATGGCTGAGGAAGATGCTATCAGATATGCAACCCTACATCTTGAGGGAGTAGCTCACGATTGGTGGCACCATGAGATGGTGACACTCCATCATGACCAGATCACATCTTATCAGGAGTTTGTGGATAGGCTGATAGAGCATTTTGATAGGAGGGATCCAGAGTCCTATTTTTGAGAGTTGGCATAGTTGCGCTAGAGTGGCAATCTAGAGTCTTACACTGGTGACTTCCAGAAGTTATCAGTTATGGTTCCTGACATTTCAGAGAGGTGACTTGTAGTACTCTTCATGGAGGGATTGACAGAACCATTAAGAGGTTGGATCAAAGGCTTTGATCCTCCTTCATTACAAGAATCTATGAAGAAGGTGCGTATTATGGAGATGGCAGCCCCATCAAGTAGATTTAACTTCAAAGGTACTTCTTCATCCAGGGATAGTAAGGGCTTCAACAGGAATAGAGAAAGACCGGGTTTCAACATAGATAAATCAAGTGTTAAGAATGAACCAAAGGCTAACCCAGCAGCACCACCTTTGGATAGAGAGGCTCTTAATGATCTACGTAGGAGGAAGCTTTGTTTCTACTGGAAAGGTCCCTATGATGCCAATCACGATTGTCCCTTGAGGCCTAAGGGCAGGGTAAACCGGGTGATGTGGGTCTATTATGAGGATGAGGAATCAAAAGATTCTGAACATCATGATTATTTTGAGGAGCCAGAGGTAGAGGCTTCAGAGCCTAAGGTAGAGGTAGAGTTAGAGCTCTAGATTTAGAAGGCACACCTATCTAGCATCCAACATGAGGGGTCATTCAGACTTCGTGGAGTTTTGGCAGGACAGAGGGTTATCACCCTTCTTGACATAGGAGCCACACATAATTTTATTGATACTAGATTTGTGGAGAAGCATGGACTCACCACAAAAGAGTTCAAGGGCATTAGAGTTAAGGTGGCTGATGGTTACACCCTTAGGTGTGAACGGATGATTAGAGATCTCCCATTGCGCTTGAACAACTATGAGTTCAAGACTGATTATTATGTGGTGAACATGGGGGACATTGATTTGGTTTTGGGCATGAAGTGGCTTCATTCCCTTGAGGTAGTCACTCTTCGTCTTAAGGACATGGAGATCTGTTTCGATGTTGATGGGAAGACACACATTCTTAAGGCAATACGAGACAGCAACATCAAAGCTATTTCTTTACATCAGATGGAGAGGCTCATACGACACGACATGGTAGAGTGGGCTGCGAAGTGCACATTAGCACCAATACAAGAGGGACAACAGAAGACTGAGTATCATCCTGACATTCAGCAGTTGAGAGTCAAGCATGATAAGGTATTTAGTGATATTCCTCCAGGGAGACCTCCAGATAGGGGCATTGAGCACATTATTGAGCTTGAGGAGGGCGCTAAGCCCATTATGATCACTCCTTATCGACATCCTAAGCGGTTGAAGGATGAGATCAAAAAAACAATTAAAGAGTTACTGGCTATGGGTCACATTCGGCCTAGCAAATCACCATTCGCTTCTTCAATTGTTCTAGTGAAGAAGAAGGATGGCACCCTATGCATGTGCATTGACTATAGAGCCCTGAATAAGAGAACCATTAAGAACAGTTATCCAATACCTCGTATTGATGAGCTCCATGGTGCACATTACTTCATGAAGATAGACTTAAGGTCAGGGTATCATCAGATTAGGGTTCGTGAGTAGGACATGGAGAAGATAGCTTTCCATTGCCATTGTGGACACTATGAGTTTATAGTGATGCCATTTTGGCTCACTAATGCGCCAGTGACCTTTCAGTCCACCATGAATAGAGTCTTTCATTCACTACTGAGGAGGTTTGTACTTGTTTTTTATGACATTCTTATATACAGTAGGACTTGGCAAGAGCATTTGGCTCATCTGGAGACTGTACCCAGCATCTTGGAGAGGGAGTCCTTGTATGCCAAGGAGTCCAAATGTGATTTGGGAATGACCAAATTGTTATACTTGGGTCATATTATTAGTGAAAGGGAGTGCAGATGGATCCTGAGAAGATCTGTGCTATCATAGACTGGCCTATTCTAGCAAACCTCACATAGCTACAGGGATTTCTAGGTTTGTGTGGTTTTATCGTAGGTTCGTGAATGGTTATTCATGACATGCAGCTCCTATGATAGATTTGATGAAAAAGGGTGCTTTTAGTTGGACACCCGAAGCACAAGAATGTTTCATGAGGTTTAAAGAGTTAATGACTACATGTCCAGTTTTGGCACTACCTAATTTATTGAAGCCTTTTGAGCTTCAGTGCAATGCTTCAGGGGAGGGCATCAGGGTGGTGCTTATGCAGGACAAGCATCCCATAGTATATGAGAGCCATAAGCTCAGGGGGTCAGAGAGGCTTTACAGCATTTATGATAAAGAGATGCTAGCTATCATGCATGCCTTGGAAAAATTTAGGCAATATCTCGTGGGTAGCACATTCTACATCAAAATAGACCACAACAGTTTGAGACACTTCTTGGGTCAGTGAGATCTCAATGACTATCAGCAGAAGTGGGTGAGCAAAATATAGGCATACAACTTTGACATCTCTTTCACTAAGGGCACCCAGAATGTAGTGGCTGACGCCCTTTCACGTCGGCCGCATTTGAGCACCATGGTCCACATCTCAAAGGATTGGAGACATATGATTGTGGCAGAGTATGCCAAGGATACATGGGCATCCAGCATTGTTGAGGGATCAATGGTTGATACCAGATATACTCTTGTGAATGACTTGATCATTTACAAGGGTAGGGTTTATTTGATTCCAGGATCAGTGGTAAAAATTATTCTCATGCGAGCCTTTCATGATGTACCTACTGCAGGACATCATAGGTATTTCAAGACCTATAGATAGATTAGGGAGAGATTCACATGGAAAGCACTCAAGGTAGATGTTCTTTAGTATGTGTGAGAGTGCCCTATTTGTCAGTAGAAAAAGCAGGAGAACATGTACCCAGTAGGATTATTGCAGCCACTTCCAATTCTTGACAGGAAGTGGGAGTGCTTGTCGATGGATTTCATTACGGGCTTGCCGAAAGCCCAAGGATGAGATTGCATATATGTAGTCGTGGATCGGTTAACAAAGTATGCCCACTTCTTTCTGATTACCATCACATACACAGCTACACAGGTAGCAGAGGTTTTCTTTTGAGAGGTATTTTGACTGCATGGATTGCCTCAGAGCATAGTGAGCAACAGGGATAGTCGGTTCTTGAGCCACTTCTGGCAGGAGGTGTTCCGACTCTGTGGGACTGAGCTTACACCGAGCACTAGCTACCACCCACAGACCGATGGGCAAACAAAGATAGTGAACAAATGGGTGGAGGGCTACCTCAGGAACTACATTACAGGGCAGCAAAAATCTTGGGTCAAGTGGATTCATTTGTGTGAGTATTGTTATAACATGACTCTCCACATGACCATTTAGATGTCTCCTTTTATGACATTGTACAGGTATGAGGCACCGAGTTTTCTAGATTTTCTACTGAGCGACAGTAGAGTGCCAAGTGCTGGAGACTTATTACAGGAGAGTCAGGATACTATGAGGACTCTCAAGGAGAATATTGCTAAGGTGCAGAATCAACAGAAGCAGTATGTAGATCAGCAGAGGATAGAGAGATCTTTTGATGTGGGTGACATAGTCTATCTTATGCTACATCCTTACCGTCAGTCTACTCTTAGGAAGAGTGGGACAGAGAAGCTTAAGCCACGTTACTACGGTCCTTTTAGGATCCTGAGATGTGTTGGATAGATGGCTTATGAGCTAGAGCTTTCGACATAAATTAAGGTACACAATGTTTTTCATGTATCATGCCTCAAAAAGGCATTAGGACATCGAGTGATACCTTCTACAGTTTTACCTCCCTTAGATGATGAGGGAAAGTTGATTTTAGTACCTGAGTCTATCCTAGAGTCTAGAGAGAGACAGTTGCGTAGGAGGACTATCAGGGAATATTTGGTAAAGTGGAGAGATTTGCCAGTGGAGGATGCGACATGGGAAAGCGAGGATATTTTACAGCATCTAGAGTTAAGATTGCTTGAGGACAAGCAATTTCAGGAGGGGCAGACTGTCATGTCCCCTTCTAATTCACATCTTTCCGAGCGGATGATTAGCCTATTATGTGACCCTCGTAGGTTGATGGGATGGATAGAGGGTCTTGATGGAGCTGGGCTTGGCTTTTGTTTGGGCTTTTTTAAACATGGATTAAGGGAGATATTAATATTTGATTGATTTAATCAAATATTAATTATTTGGTCTAATTTTAATTAAATATTAATTAATTATTAATTATTAATATTTTATTCTAATTTAAGAAGCCCAAGTCTAATTTGAGGAATTCTAATTTAAGAACCTCAAGTTCTAATTTGAGGAGTTCTAATTTAAGAACCTCAAGTTCTAATTTGAGGAAATCTAATTTTAGCAAGCACACCTTTGGAGGGTATAAGGGGGCCTCATGGGAGAGAGTTTGTATTCATGAATTGATTATTGATTTTGCTAAGAATTCTTCTGTGAAGACTGAGCCAAGGGTTCTAGGATTCCATTTGCATTGAAGAACATCAACTCTTCATTGTGTGCGATTCAGAGGTTGTGAGAGATCAGCTGATCTATTGCCAAATTGAGAGATAACTTCATATAGAAGTTATCACAGATTCCATTTGCATTGAAGAACGTCAACTCTTCATTGTGTGTGATTCAGAGGTTGTGAGAGATCAGTTGATCTATTGCCAAATTGAGAGATAACTTCATACAAAAGTTATCACAAGGGTTACAAGTTTGAGAGATAACTTCATACAGAAGCTATCACAAGGGTTCAAAACTATTTCTTTATTTTGGTTTTTTATTCAATAAATATCTAGATATATATCTTTTGTATTGGGCCATAGTTCTTCAAATTAGGATCAAACTATTTTGGCGGCTGTACGAAGTTCGTACAGTTTCGTGAAAATCCGTACGCATCAGCAGAAAGTTCAGACACTGGCATCGACAGGCAGAAACCTACAGAGACTGACATCGGCTGACCCATCACCGACGTCGGTAGGTTAACGCCCCAGTTGACCGATGATGGCAGTATAACCGATGCCAGCGACTATGTTTTTGACACAGCAGGCTGAGACGTACCAGATCCCTATTTGTTTCTCAGATTGTGGAATATTCAGGCTATTAAGGCCATTTCTATTTAATTCTTTATATACTTGATAGAGGACCTCTATTGTAAGCATATGAGAAAATAAATAAAGACTATACTGTGTTTTGTTTATCTATTTGAAGATATTTTGTAGAAATACAGAAAAGCAATTCAGAGCTTTTGTCGAATCAATAGTCCCTATTGGTTGGGGATATTACACCTTATGAGAAAGTGTGAAATTACTAATTAATATTGTAACATGGAATCAATCTAGATTTTTTGTGACTTCATAAGGGATATAATCTCTAGAGAGGACTGGTTCCTTTGGTGCTCTCACTAAAACTTAGTTTTAAGCTACTACTTACTTATTTTGACAAGGAAAAGGGTGCAAAAGATAATGAAAATGGATGAAACTTAATGAAACCTGATATTTAAGGTGATGAACCAAATGTTATTTAAACTCATATGATTTAAATTACACTTATATGAAAGGGAAAAAAGCTTACACACACATTCACTTCACCCAATTAAGATTTCTACATCAATATTTCACAATAAGGACCTTACAAACTCCACTCATGCAAAGAAAGACTGAACTCACATATAATACATGAAATTAAATTTTATTTTTACACTTAGAATTAAATTTATAACATCAAAAATCTCTAATTAAGGTAAAAACCTAGACTATAACCAAAGAAAATAATTATTTCACTAAGTCATATCAATGGCAAGCACATAGACTTCACTAGAAAAGACCTAAAAATAGAGGAATTTTACTTATTATTACTCTCAAAAGGTTAATAAAAATTTTGTAAGCCTTTAGGAAAAATCAAAATATTAAAGATTCCTATTAAATTATGGAAAAAATAAAATATATATCAAAGAAATGCTTAGAGACAAAGCAACCCCAAAGTAGGGGACCTCAAACTTGGTCAAATGGCTCCTACAAAAGTGCTACATAGAATTTTTAGATTATAAAATATTGGACCTTAATAAAGTGGCATGTAAAAAAAGTTTTAAAATTTTTATGGGTCTTAGGATACTCATCATTATGTCTGGTCAAGCTTAGAGCACTTGGAGAGGGCTTATATTCTTACACCAATCCCTGGATTTTAGCTTTTTTGTCTCCCTTGATGAAAAAATCACTTCCAAGGATGTAAATCTTAAATTACCTTAAATTATTTGATTAAAAATATTCTATAGGATCATTAATAATATTTAAAAACTTGGCAATAGTTGGTTATGAGACTCCAATAAATTGACTTTGTCTCGCACATGTGCATTTGGAAGAGGAAGAGTCCTATTTACACTTGTTGGAGACCTTTTCCAAAGCCTCCTTTCATTATAAATCTTAATTTACTTCATAATAACTTAAATATGTCGTGACATATCCTAATTCAACTTTACAAGTCTTTGTAATAAGATGTATGCACCTATTTAGCCTTTAAAACCCCTCAAAATTCTCCTTTTCACCAAGGCATAGAAGGTAGAAAGTGTATTTTTCCTCAAGTTTGCTTCAATCCAGCATCTATCCTCCATGTTAGGATTAAAAATATCATACCATACCTTTTTAAAGGAAATTTTATGTCTAAAACACTCAGAAAAACCTAGAATAACACCAAAAACATGCATTTCTCTGTATTCCTTGTAGCCCTATTTTCCTAAAAAGCTTCTTATTTGGGAGAATTTATAAGTGATGATGAAAAAACAAGACTTTTTATAGGTACCCATTATCCTCCCAAATCTCTATACAAAATTTAATGGCAAAACTCCAAAGTTTGATATGCTTTCTAGCCCATTTAGCTTGCCAAATTATGCCTAATTCACCCTTTTAGCCTTAGAAGAAAAATTTTGTTGTTGGGAGCTCATACATGTGTGAAACCTAAAAAAAGTTTTTTATTAAATTTTATCATTACCCCACCGTTATTCATGTAAATTTTTATGTTTTGGAACCATCTAGAAGTACCAAAACAATGAAATGGCCTTTGGAAGGCTTGTCCTTTAAAGACATTTTCTAACTAGCCCAAAAGAATGAAATGGTTTAGGAAATTTTGGATGGATTATTATGTATTTTTTATATTTATCAGGTAAAAAAAATTTAATATTTCCTTCAAAGCGATTGGCATATTTTGGTGATCCTTGTAACCCTTATTTTTGTTTAAAACAAGAAAAAGTATAGTTTTTACCCAAATCTATACAAGTGAAGGTACAACAAAAATCTATGTGAAATAACCTATAATAGTCCCCTGAAACCTATAGTATATTTTATGAATCAAATATGTTGTTTTTTAGGGTTTCCAACTCAAAACTTGCAAATTGGTTCAAAATAGGGTTTTGGGAGGGTTTTTGGTTTTTTCACTCTTAACCTTTGTTCATAAAAATGTGACATCCAACCTGAGAAAAAATTACACAAACTCAAATTATAGGACCCCATAAAACATCAAATAACTCCTTTAGGTACCATTATTCTCCTCCTTGATGGGGTGAGCATCCAAACATGGCCTCTCAAGTAGATTCCTTCATTTTGTGCACCCTATCTTACTTTTAAACCCAAAAATGGATTATTTTTTACTCATTCTAAAAACCAAAAGATTAAACACATCTAATGTATACCCATGAACATGTTTTAATTATTTTTAATGACCTTTAGACCTTAGAAGTGGAAATGACCCCCTATTGGGCAAAAGGCCTAGTCTAGGCTAGTAGGGTTTGAGTGCAAATGGCCACCCACCAACACTTTTGAGTGTTTTCTTACCATTATTGACCCTAATTAATGATATTTAAAACTCAATAAATCTTAAAACAACATATACAAGTCTCCCAAATTGTTCCCAAGATAAATAACACTCTTTTTGGTCACTTTTCACCATTGTTTACCTCTATGCATGCCTGAAAGTGACCTAAATATAAGACAAAATAGAGGATATGTGCCATATTTTATCATAAAAATATATATATTTGAGTTTTATTTGGATCATTATGATAATTTTTACAAAATTTTAGGTCAAAATTATTCTTCTAGCTCCTCCAAACCTCAAAAACTCCAAGGCAGACTTTTGCAACATTGACCATGTGTAGGGTCTTTAAATCATGGCTGAAATTTCACTCCTATAAAACTTATAATGCCATATTTACATGATATTTTAGTATATTAAAATATATATTATCATTCCCAAGGTTTTCATTTTCATATAAACACTCTAAAACCTTGCCAAACTCCTTCAACGCTCATCTTCCCAATAATGACCTCTATTGGCATAAGTAAAACTGAAAATCATACTCTCTTTGTCCTCAAAAACTAATCATAGTTTAACATGTATTATTTTAGGTGAATTTATGAATAATAAACCATCATAACTCCCTTAAATTCCTATCCTTTACCTTTTTTCATCATACCATGTCGCTGTATAGAGTGATTAATCTTTCTAAGCATAAAAAGACCCTATATAGGGTTTGGAAAATGGAGGCTTGGTCTGACCCTTAAAGGTTTGTAAACATATATTTTTTGAGTTTGAATGAGTATAAAAATACTTAAATGGACTTTAACATCCTCTAACTTCTTTCAATTTTTCTCACATTGATTCAAACCTCTACCACTAGTATTTGAATGCCCCAACTTAACAATGCCCTATCTTCCTTCAATGCCACACAAATGCATCTATCTCACAACATGGTTGTAGGGTTCCATTGTTTTGGATATAGGTTTAAGGTGAGTCTTTTTTATATTCATGATCACATAATTTATTTGACCTAATCCATAATGTCTTATGATATGTTACTAATTCAGACCCTTCATGAAAGAGACAACACTCTCCATTAAGCCTCCAAATCAATCAAAATCCCTACTTAGTTATAGCTCTCTCTTAGGGGTTGGATATAGGTGGATTATCCTATCTTTAGTTCATCATGAGAAGGTTTTAATATTATATATCCTTGAGTGATATGATCATCTTGTCATAATGCCAAATTCATCCTTACAAGTTTCAAACCCTTCATGTCAACTTAGATGTTAACCTTACCATATCAAAATCATACACAAATAGACCCCAACCATCTTATATAGAATCATAGGTGTAGATTATCTTGTTAATATCTTTCCTTCATGCCACTTAATATATTGATCACATTTTCCCTTAAGCATAACAATTCTCTCAAAATAAACATCATTTCACTCCCTCCAATATCCATGGTTGATTTACCTTAGTAGACCAACTATCCCATATCACAGTCAACTCCAGTGAGAAGGGATATGACTGTAGGTTACTATATTTATATAGGTGTTAATTTATATCCTAATTTTATACCCATAACTTGTGTAAAAACAAGAACTTTCTTGAAGTATTCAACACTCTCCATAAGACCTCTAAATGCCAAAATCTTCACTTGGTTGTAGCTCACTTTAAGGTGACTGTAAGTTACTATGTTGTAGGTGTTATAGGGTTGTAGGTGAATTATTGGAAAATAGTGTACAAAATAAGATGGATCCTTAAAGTATAAATACACCTAAGTTCCAATGAAAATACTTTCAGGGTTTATTTCCTTGAAATTTTCTAGTCTCTTGAAGTCAATGTGACTGTGGAGAACCTAAGCACAAATTGTCATACTTGTAGATGACACGATAGTAGGGTCCATGTTTCTTGTGGATATAGTAATTTTGTTTGATGTAGGTTTTATTTAATAACCATATTTTTATCCTTCTTAACAAACTCATATGATTTTTATCATTAATATCCTTCATTATCAATACACCTAACTACAAATCATAGTGTCAGCATCTAACTTATAGCTCCTTTTTAACTTGATATGACTATGAAGTGTGTGTATATATGAGTGGTTATAGGTATGTTACTTTATATATTTTATCTTTAATAACCATATTTTTATCCTTTTTAACAAACTCATATGCTTATTCTAACTAAGATCCTTCATTATCAATACACCTAACTATAAAACACAGTGTCAACATCAAAACTTATAGCTCTTTTTTAACTTGATATGACTATGAAGGCTATATATATGAGTGGATGTAGGTGATTTTATCCTTATGGTTGTAGGTAATTTGTAGTAGGTCTTAATATTATTGAAATTCTCTTATGAAATTTGTGAACTCATTCACTATAGTGGTCAGACATATGGCCATGCATCACTTTTACATACCATAATGTTTTTCCCTAACATGCTAACTTGGAATATGATTGTACCTTAAGTGGATGTTGACTACTTATAAATAGGTAGTGTAAAGACTATGAATAATCATGAAGGAATTAGAGTATATAATCATCCTAGGAGACATTCAAATCAATCTTGAATCTCCATCCACTCCTTGATGACCTTAAAGTTCTTTTCCTTCATACCACTTAAGAGTGTCTTCAATGAATGTTGACTATGTGTGTCCAAAAGACTATTGTAGGTTACTTTTAATTGATGGTTGAAGGTTATTAAAAATTCACTATAAATATTTATTTAATGATAATAATTAATGTAACTCAAAACCTTATCAATAAATTCAAAACCCCTGAAGCATGTTTAGAGATTTGAACACATCCTAAACATAGCCAAAACCCTTAGCAACTATATGTAATCATATTGAAGAAAAAGACACACCTGTAGGTGGATATTTTTGATTTATTCATGGTATACTTATGCATTGGGTCCTTAAAAGGTTTTTAATATTCCTCCCATTTCTCCAGTTCTATACTATGCATTGGATCCTTTAAAGTCATTGATTACATATCATATATCAGCATTAAAAGGTCCAAATGTTACAAGGTTGTTGTGGGTATACTTTGGAGATTATGAATGAGAGTATAACCAACCAACCTCCATATGAAAATCTTAGAGATCATAAGAAGTGTATAATATCTTGTATAATTATCTTGGAAACTCAATTTGTCTCTCATAATTCCAATGGTTGATTTACCTTATTGGACCCACTAGCCCATATCACAGTCAACTAAAATAGTGAGAGGGGATATGGCTATAGCTTACTATAGGGTTGTAGGTGTTCATTGTTATCCTCTTAAGCCTATATTAAAATTTAAATTGTATTTTTAATCACCTTCATTCACATCAAAATCTTGACCTTAAGGTCTCCTTATATACTAATCCACATGGAACTCCTCGCCATTGGTTGTAGCATGCTTGAATGGCTATTTGTATAGACTGAGTGCAATTACAAGGATGGATGTACACCTATAGGTATTGATGGGACCCAAGACAAAATGTTTCAACCCTCCATTAAAACATTCTTTTATGACCTTTAGGATACAAAATTTCTCATCAACTTAACAATGTCACCCAACATGAATACTTGCCTCATTTACAACTTGAAATGTGAGGTCATTTGAAGTTCCAAACCTGTAATATGTATTGTTAAAACTCAGTAATTGAAAGTTCAACTTTTTAGGTCCTCAAATGCTATTTTCCAATAATCATATGCCTTCCTCCTTTTTTAAATCTATTCTCTTATATGGAGGATACAAAATATAAGCATGTGGGTGATTAAAACCCCATGTGACATTACCATATGACATCTTCAAAAATACTGAGGACCCTATTTTTTGTGTTGTTAGGGAAAATGTCCCTAAACATAGTCATGAAATCTTGAGGATGACTTATTGACTTACTTGTCAACCTAATGGCTCAAACATGCATGTCATGTTACATCCAACCATCCAAACTCCATAAATGCCTTAAAAATATGTCAAACTACCTATGTACAACACCCTATGGTGCCACCTATAGGTGGAATTTTGTAGGCATAGAGGCAATGGAGTTGTAGATATAGGTTATATGCATGATATATAGGTTGTGATCCATCTTGACTTCCTACACCTCTTCTAAGGAAATCTTCCCCAAAGAGAATACTTGATATTCCTTTAAAGCTTTATTTTAGCATGAATATCCTCCATAAGATTCCTATAGGTGTAAATCCAATATCATAGGCCTATAGGTACAATTACTAGTTCAAAGAGTCAAATGTATGGTATTGGGATAACTAGAGTGCTTGTGTTATTAGAGGCAACTTCTCAACTTCTTAAGAATCTTTATGACCTTCATCTGAATATTCATAGGACCTCAATCTTTAACCATCATTGTGACAATTGAATGCAAGTAGGGTGACTGTGTATGGTGGATTTGATATCATGTTATTGAATTTTAATGACCTTATCATGATCCATGAAATCAAATGCATCCAAATATTTATCTTGAAGAAAAATATTCTATCTCAAACACTCCTTCCTACTATAACACCAATTGGCCCTTGATAATATCATCACAACCTAGAGGTAGTCATCTTGAATGTACAGACTGAGTGGAAACCATGATGCAAGAAGTTGGAGGATTTATCAAGGTCATGATGCCTCTTGAAACTTATTTATTGATTAAACCACTTGAAAACACATATCATCCATTTTTAATGGATAATAATCTTGAAAACAATATCAAATGGTCCTACTGCCTTATTGAATAAATGCACTTAGCTTGAGCTCTCTCAAAGAGACACACTAAGGATAGAAACTTGTGAATTCTAAATTAAATTAAATATGTCTATCATGACTTATAAAAATTCATTTATAACCTCTTAATATTATAATGATGATGAATAACCCATATTTTTCTTTGAAATTGCTCCAAGAGACCACTCAAAAAAATAGTAAAAAGAATGAGGTTTCATGCTATAATTTCCTTCCTGGAGAGAGTCATCAAATAAGAAAAATATTAAAAGTATCTTCATTACCCATAAAACATTCTAAAAAACTATTTATCTCCTTTAATTTTTGAGCTTGAGAAATAGGTCCAAGAACAGACCCCTTTCAGTTGCATAGGCTATAGTGGCCTACATCACTATTAGTGATTGTTCATAAATAAGGGGGTAATAATAAATAAAATAATGCCACTAATTTCAATCTTAATCAAACCCATAATAATTTCCAAATTTTTATATCCAAACTCTCTCTCTCTCCTCTTCTCATACTGAGCATTTGAAAATTGCCCTTCAAGGCATGTAAGAAAGGTCAAAATTAGAGTGAAGTTAGATTTTGAATTTTTTCACCTATAACTTACTCAAAAATACTTATATGACCATTTAAGTACCAAATTAATCCTCCATGATTATTTTCTCATAAAAATCCTCTAAAAATCAAAGTTAATGCCTCAAAAGGCCTATTTTTGCACTAAAAATGCTATTTTCACCAAGGAGATATAAATTAAATGCTATAAAATGTTTTATAGAGTCTATCACATGTATAATTATGTGAAAAAACATGTAATAATCTTCCTTATGATCATATACTATCAAAACCTTCTCTAAACAGCATAAAATGGTCATATTTTATATAGAAATAAGTCGTAGAATTAGTTTAGAATGTGATCAACCTAATTATTAATTTATTAGGAATTTGATGAACTTGACACACATTATGACACTTATAAATAAATTATATATATTTCACACCAATGAAAATGGCTTGAAAAGGCCAAAAACTAACTAGAAAGCATAAGACAAGTGAAGGAAAAGACCTAAAATCACCTAAACAACCTTGGGACCTTTTAACCATGGCTTTCTTGAGTATTTTTTAGGACCAAATAATGAATCACAAGGCCAACTTACATGGTATGAAACTTTTTGAATGGTAAGGGTGAAAATTTGACATATGAGGTCAAAATTATCAACATTTTAGTGACTCAACTGGAAAGCATGCCTACTATGCTTAAAAACTAGACCATATACATGACATTTGGACTCATAAAATAATGACAAATTCTTTATTTGAATGTAAGTACAACTTTTAATGTGAAATAAGATAACTCCTTCCTCCAAAATAAGGAGAGAAACACACAAAATAGAAAAACTAACTAAACAAAGAAAATGTGCATTTATTTGGGACAAAACATAAATAAAATAATGTGATTGAACAACACTTAGAGGAAAATAAACAAACTAAATATGTACAAGGAACTTAGCTCTTTAGTAAAAATGTTTCAGATGTATCCCAATGACTAGGATTGGAATTTCCTCACCATCCATCTTTTCAAGTTTGAAGGCATTGTGGGATTTACAGCTAGAGATTATGAATGGACCACTCCAAAGAGAATCAAACTTTGTGTGCCTTTCTAGTTTATCTCTATCCTCATCCCACTTGATGACCAAATCTCCATCTTTGAAACTTCATGAAAAAACTCTTTTTTCAAAATCTCTCTTCACTTATGCTTGATGAATTTTCATGGCTAACATGGACTAATTTATTACCTCTTCCAAACCCATAAGCTTAGCATACTTGGTCTCCATAGGCTCATTCTCCAACAACTAAAGTTGATGCATTAGTTTTAAAGCAAGAAACTCAAGAGAAATGGGTAACCTTGTTTCCTTACCATATACCATCTTGTATGGCGAATTGGTTATTGATATTTTGTAGGTGATCCTATCAACCCATGGAACTGACTTCAACTTGAGATGCTATGACCTCTAATTGTCTTCAATAGTCCTTATGATCTTCAATAGATTCTTATTCATGAAATTAATAAGGCCATTACCTTGTGAATAAATAAATTCTATGTTGGACAACCCATTGGCTGATCCCAGTTCCCACAAAATCAATTGCATTATCAAAAATAATAGTTGAAAGAACTCCAAATCTAGTAAGCAAACCTTCATAAAAATCTAGAATATTGGTTTCATTTGATTCTTTCAATGCCACTACTTCTATCTAATGTGTGAAGTAATCTATAATAGTTAGAATCAATTTATGTCCTAAACTTTAATAAAAATTTAAGAGACCAATAAAGTCCAATCCCCATGAAACAAAGGGTTGATCCACTGCAATTGGTTGAGAGATAAGGCTACATGTTTCACTTTTCCTACAAACATAACACATTGTTTGCACTTCCTAACCCATGCATGTCAATCACCAAATAAACTAGGTCAATAATACCCACCTCTCATGATCTTAAGAGTTGTAGTCCTTGAGGAAAAATTCCCTCCACCATATCCATCATGGAGTTCTTCAAGCAATCTCTGAGTTTGGCTTGGCTCTATACATCTTAGCAACATACCATTGATATCTTTCTTGAACAAAACACCATCAACAAACAAAAATGGAATTAATTTCAACCTAAAATATCTTATTTTTTAATCACTTAGATGAGATGGATAAATACCATATTGGAGATATCTTACTAAGTCATGAAACCAACTAGAAGATGAGGTATGACCAGCTATAACCTCTTCATCATTTAACACTAAAATAAGATCATTAGTCTCTTGTAATTCTTGAGTTAGATGCTCACAAAGTCCTTTGCCTCTAATCAACTTTGTGACCTTAATTTTCACATCATACTCCATTACGTTGGTTATCCAACCAACTCTCTTCTCATTTATATCTTTGTTCAAATGGAACTCCTTAATGCTTGGATGAGAAACTATTAGGTGTATCTTATTATTAGACAACAAGTCTCTAAATTTTTTGAGAGACATTATAGCTAAAAGTACATCTTTTCAACAAAAGAGTACCTTATTTCATACTTTTCCAGGCCTTGACTAAAGAAGCCTATTGGTTGCTCCAAAGCCTCATGATTTTTGTTACATGAGAAAGCCTAAAATAGTGTCCATGTTAGCATATGTGTAAAAAATGAAATCTTTTGTGAAATATAGATTTATAAATGTATGAGAACTAGATATGGCCTTATTAATATCCTCAAAACTATTTAATCCTTCTTTGGACTAGTTGAAACTATGATTCTTCTTTAGCATGGCTATAAGTGGCTTTGCTAAAATGATAAAATCTAAAATATATATCCTTATGAAATTGATTTTTCATAAAAATCTTTGCAAAGGCTTTTTGTGCTTAGGCAAGGAGAGTGTAAGAATGGAGTCTACCTTTTTAGAATCTATGCATAAACCATTCTTTGAAACCACATATCCAAAGAGCTTACCTTTATGATTTGAGAAGACACACTTTTTGGAATTTAGAGATACCCCAAATTGCCTACACATTTCAAACACTTGCTTGAGATGAACCATGTGTTCACTTTCACTCTTTAAAAAAAAAAATTATATCATCCAAATAAAAATACACAAACTTGTTAATAAGGCCTTGGAATGCCATATCCATGGCTCTCTAAAAGATTTCTCCAGCATTAGATAAACTAAAGGACATCTTTATGTATGTAAATGTCCCCCACTTGGTTGTGAAGGGTGTTTTGAATTGGTCCTCTTCCTTGACCAAAATCAAATTATAGACACTACATCCGTCCAACAAATAAAACCTCTCTAAACCTAAAACCAGCTATAATTTTTTTCCATTGATGGTAATGGATAGTGATCTTTAATTGAAGCCTTGTTCAAATCATAAAAGTTAACACACAATCTGATCTCACTGTTCTTATTTTGTATTGAAATAAGATTTACCACACACCCAAGCTTAGTGCTTTATTGAAAATATAATAACTGACTCTATGAGCTTGTGAAGCTCAACTCTCATCAAAGGCTTAAGCTTAGGATTAATGGTCCTTTGTCTTTGTCTCACTGGTTTAGTTTCAACCTCTAACTCAATGGTGTGTTGAGCGAGACTTGGGTCAAATCCCTTGAGATCATTATATTTCCATGTAAATACATTAGAAAAAAAATTCATAACCCAATGAAAGAATTTTTATGGAGTGCATACCTTACCCAACTTTAAATTCCTACCAAATACAATCTCTACATTGGCATAGTGGTCATATTTTATTGATCAAGATGACTTCCCCTTCCTTAACTCATCATCACCACTAAAAAATATCTCAATTGTGACAAATCCATTGGGAAACTTTTTTTTTAGTTACACAATATAATCACCATACTGCTATAAGTAGTTTGATTAGTTTCTTGAAGAAAACTTAGCCTTTTCTTGCAAGAATCTCATAATTTAATTATCATCTTCGAACACTTTCCAATTATCATGATTATCTGGAATAAAAGGCCTTACAACCACCTTTATGTGTGACTAAATTTTTTCACTTTTTATATCAAGTGGGATACTAAATTGAGCTCTAATGGTAACCAATCTATTTGCATGTTTATTCTCACCTCTTGGTATTTCTTAAATGTTAAAAGATTGAAAATCTTAAATTAAGTCACATATTTTATGATTATAAGATCTAAGAAACAAATTTTTTCATACATTTAAACCTCTTACTTGGTGAACTATGAGTTCACTATCACCAAAAACTTGCAAGGTGTTGACTTTCATCTTCCTAGCCCACTACAAACCATAAACTAGTGCCTCATACTCTGCAACATTATTTGAATAACTAAACTAAAACTTAATAGAAGAGAAATAACTTTGATTTTTTTTATAAACCAACATCGTTCTAGCCTTGGTACCATGCTTATTCCTTGATCCATCAAAGTACAATTGCCATAAACTTTCACTAGACTCATCATCCTTAACCATGGCTGAAATTAGTGCATCATTCTCATGAAGGAAATACACACCAAATCCTTATTCTTCAATCAGCTTATAAGGATCATGATCATACAAAATGGAGGCCCACTCATCAAGAAACAAATCTAAAACTCTATCCAAAGGTGATTCATTTTCTACTCCACTAGTTTCTAGCATCTCATCAGAAATGATATAGTTAGTGTTCACAACAATTGGCATTTATGGATCCAAATAGAAACGTGTAATAAGCTCATAATGTATTATTACCTTGGTTCCATACCTAGTTTTTAACATCAAATAATTCCAAAAAACTAATAAATATCCTTTAATTTTTGAGGTGAAGTCTCTTGAAAGGCACATAGCAAAGTAAGGAGGCAAGTCTACCAGAACATCCTATTGAATAGTAACATTAGGATAAGCATGTAGAGTCAATTTCAAATATTTGATGATTCCTACCATATTTTTTGGTGACCCATCCAATTTCAATACCCCATTAGTATTTAGATCATAAATAAGGCCAAGTTTGTCTGTAATATGCTTAGGCATAATAATGCTACTGGCTCCACTATCCACCATATAGTTATGAACAAAATATTAACCCACTATAAAAGAAAGGATAGAAAGGATTTTTTTTTTACCTCATTTTTTTCTAACTTTACCATATTATGTACTTGATGTACTTATTTATTAGTTGGATGATCTGAATTAGTTAAGATAACACCTTCTTTCTCAACCAGTTTTGGAGATAATTTGAGAGCTAAAAGCTCTTGAATGAGCATATCTTTTTTTCCCAAAATGGAAAGAGAATCTCACATGATAATGATAATATTAGACTTCTTCATTTGATCCACTATACTAAAATGAGACTCACTAACCTTTGGTTGTACTTTCTGAAGCATTAGCTGCTCACGAACTAGAGGTATTTGATGAACTTTACTAACCTCTATATTTTAATTTTTTTGTGTTATAGGGAAAGCAAGATTCTATTTTGTGGTCATTAAAATAATTTATGAGTACTTAAAACATTTATCACATCTTGAGCCTCATCAATGATTCTTATTTTAGATCTAGTTACAGCTGTAACTTGACCACTTATATTGTTAGTTTCAACACCCTAAGTAAAAGTAACATGATCATCTATTTACCAATTCACATTAATAGAATTAGGCTTCCCTTGAACTTGTTGAGTCTCTCCTTATGATGTTTAACTTGTGTCTTGGTACTAACCTCCTTAAAAATAAATCTCTTCTTGTGTCATTTATGGCATAGTTATGTTTTGTGATACCAAGGCTTGGTTTTGAGCATCATTGGGATTTGAGGGCTGCCAACCTGAATCCTACATCAAGTTATTTTGAGGTGGGATGGGAATAATGGCTTTTGAAGTGTAAGGAGTATTAGGATCAAGGGTATCATATGCCTTAGCTAGATTTATGGCTCCTTGCTCTTGGTAAGGTGGTATATTCTCTCTAAAACCTTGATAAGGAGGCATTTGACCTTTAAAGGGTTGATAGCTAGTATGGTTTTGTTTTTGATAAGGCCTATTAGCCTAAAATTTTTGCCTCTTTAGTTGTATTATTTCACTCCCAAAGGATTGTATCATGCCTTTTAACTCTCCTATATCACTAGCGTGACTAGTAGGGGCTGCAATTTGAGCTTGAGGTGATGGAATAGGAGATAAGGATGGAATTTAAAGAAATTGAGGGGCTGGTATAGACTTTAATTTTGGGAATATAATCATTAGATACCTTGGATAAATTTTACCATCTTGTATCAAACTGTTATATGCCCTTATTTCAACCTCATAAGCATCTGGCAATGTAGTACCACCCATTGACTATGTCATCACACTAATTTTAGAGTTAAGGGCTTTCAAATAGTACAAGAATGCATATTCAAGGGATGGCCTAATCAACATATGTATTCTATTCAATTTATTTTGGAATATGAGATTAAAATTATACATAAACTCATGAGGATCTCTATTTATGGTAGTTAACTATTCAACCAAAGATAGATGATCAGATTTGTCCACAAATTGAGTGACTAAGGATGTACCCAATTGATCCTAGGTAAAAATGGAGTTTATTGGGAGATTTCTATACCACTACAGTGATTTTCCTTTGAAGGAAGAAATGATTAGTCTAAGAGCTACATTCTCCTAAATAAAATTATGGACTAAACAGAGATTGGCTACATCATGGATGTGCTCAATAGGGGTTGTTTGATTTTCTCCTAATAATAATGAGATATTCATGAGAGTAGACATAGGAATGTCATCAAATTGGGCTAAATTCAGTGGGATACCTCTATTGAATGGAACAAATACCTAATTTTTTATAGCCATTTGGATAGTGGGGATTATAGTGCTTAGAACAGTAGGATAACTAGGAGACAAATGTTGCTTTTGAGGATATATATTTGTCATAATAAACCTTGATCTTTTATATGATGTAGAAGACAAATCAATTAATTCAATAGGAATACCTTTATTAGTTGACCTTGTGGTAACCTTTGGCATGAAAGAATTTCCTGAATGATGCTATAAACTATGAAACCTAAAGAATATTTAGATTTTTATGAATATGGATATTCTTCTTTTATATAAATTCTTCTTCTTAGCTCCAAACTTTATCTATGCTAAGAATTAAGTGTCCCACCAAGTGTGCCAAAAATTGTTGTCATTTAGGAGTGTGCCCTTGTGAGAAAGTGTGCAATTACTCACTCTTATTAGAACATGGAATCTCTCCAAATTATAGGTGACTTAAGAAGGGAGAGAATGTGTGTGTGTGTGTGTGTGTGTGTGTGTGTGTGGTTACCTTGGTTCTATAACTAAAACTTATTTTTAAGCTACTACTTCCTTATTCTGACAAGGAAAAGTGTGCAAAAGATAATGAAAATGGATGAAACTTAATGAAACTTGAAATGGAAGGTGATGCACCAAATTTTTTTTCAGTCATATGCTTTCAATCACACTTATATGAGAGTAAAAAAATATTACACACACGTTCACTTTACCCAATTAATATTTATACATCAATATTTCATAATAAGGACCTTATAAACTCCACTCATGCAAAGAAGGATTGAACTCACATTTAATACATGAAATTAAACTTTATTTGGACAATTATAACGACCTATATAACATAAAAAAAATATCTCATGAAGGTAAAAAACCAAACTATAACCAAGTAAAATAAGTATTTCACTAAGCTATATCAATGGCAAGCACATACATTTCACTAGAAAGACCTAAAAATAGAAGAATTTTGCTTCTTATTCCTCTCAAAATGTTAATAAAAATTTTGGAAGAATTTAGGCACAATCAAAATATAAAATATTCCTCTGACATTATAGAAAAAATAAAATATATATCAAATAAATTCTTGGAGGCAAATCAGCCCCAAAGTAGGGGACCTTAAACTTGGTGAAATAACTTCTCCAAAAGTGCTACATAGAATTTTTAGCTTCTCATATATTATCCCTTCATAAATTGGTATGAAAAATAGTTTTTAAAATGTTTATGGGTATTATTATACTCATCATTATGTTTGGTCAAGATTAGAGCCTTGGAGAGTGCCTATATTCTTGCACTAACCCCTAGATTTCAGCTTTCTTGTCTCCCTTGATTAAAAAGTCTCTTTCATGGATGTAGGTCCTCAGTTCCATTAAATTATTTGATTTTAAATCTTATATATTCTCATGAATTATACTATAAAACTTTTCAATATTTGGTTATGATACTCCTTCAACAAATTGACTTTGTCTTACACATGTGCATTTAGAAGAGGAAGAGTCCTATTTGCTCTTGTTGGAGACCTTTTCCAAAGCCTCCTTTCATTATAAATCTTCATTGAATTTATTTTATATTTAATATTTAATTAAATATACTAATTCAACTTTTAAATTCTTTTTAATAGGCTATATGCACCTATTTAGCCTTCAAAATCCCTCAAAAGGCTCATTTTCACCAAGGCATAAAAGGTAGAAAGTAGATTTTTCCTCAAGTTTGATTCAAGATATCATATATCCTCCATTTAAGGATTATAAAGATAATAATAGACCTATTTTAAGTCAATTTTAAGTATCAAACACTCATCAATACATGGAACAACACCAAAAACATGCATTTCCCATGTATTCCTTGTAGCCCTATTTTCCTAAAATGTTCTTTTTATGAGAGAATATATAAGTTAGGATTCAAAAAAAATACTTGTTACAGGTACCCATTATCCTCCCACATCTCCATACAAAATTTAATGGCCAACTCCAATGTTTGATATGCTTTCTATAGCCAATTTGGCTTGCCAAATTAGTCCTAAATAGCCCTTTTAGCCCTAGAAGAGAAATTTTTTTGTTGGGAGTTCATTTAGATGTGAAACCTCAAAAAAGTATTTTATTCACTTTTATCATTCACACACCATTCTCCATGTCAATTTTCATGGTCCGAAACCACTTGGAAGTACCAAAACCATGAAATGGCATTTGGAAGGCTTGTCTTTTGAAGGCATTTTCTGATTGGCCCAAAAAAATGAAATGGTTTGGGAAATTTTATATGGATTATTATGTATTTTTTAGTTTTATAAGATAAAAATGGTTTTAATCTTTCCTTAAAATTGATTATCATCTTTTGGTGATCCTTGGAACCCTTATTTTAGCTCAAAAATAAGAAAAAGTATAGTTTTTGCCTAAATCTATACAAGTGAAGGTATAAAAAAAACCATGTGAAGGACCCTCTGAGATTCCCATATAACCTTTGGTATTTTTCATGTATAAAATATGTTTTTTTTATGTGGTTTCCAACTCAAAACTTTCAAACTAGTTCAAAATAGGGTTTTGGGAGGGTTTTTGGTAGTTTTCACTCTTAACCTTTGTTCATAAAGATGTGACATCCAACCTAAGAAAAACATCCAAAATTTTGAATTATAGGATGCCCTAAAACATCCCATAACTCCTTTAGGTCCCATTCTTCTCCTCCTTGATGGGGTGAGCATCCAAACATGGCCTCTCAAGTGGATTCCTTCATTTTGTGCACCCTATCTTGCTTTTGAACCAAAAAATGGCTTCTTTGTGAATTATTATAAAAACAAATAGATTTAAAACATATAACATATACCCATGACTTTTTTTTTACTTGTTTTAATTACCTTTATACCTTTTAAGTGGAAATGACCCCCTTGTTGGGCAAAAGGCCCAGTCTAGGCTAGTAGGGTTTAAGTGCAAATGGCCACCCACCAACACTTATGAGTATTTTATTACCATTTATGAGACTAAATAATTATATTTCACACTCAATAGAGATTAACACAACATATCCAAGTCTCCCAAAGTGTTCCCAATAAAAATAACACTCCTTTTGGTCACTTTTTCACCATTGTTTGCCTCCATGCATGCTTGAAAGTGGCCTACCTTTGAGACAATAAAAAGGATATGTACCCTATTTTATCATGAAAAAAATATATATGGTGTTTCATTTTGGTAATTATTATCATTTTTAACAAAATTTCAAGTTAAAGTGATGCTTTTAGCTCCTCCAAATCTTAAAAACTCCAAGATAGACTTTTACAACAATGACCGTGTGCAGGGTCTTGCAATCATGGTTGCAATTTCCCTCTTATAAACCTTATCATGCCATTTTTTAATGATATTTTAGTATATTAAAATATATATAATCATTTCCAAATTTTTCATGTTCATATAAACACTTTAAAATCTTTCCAAACTCCTTAAATGCTCATCTTCCTGATAATGACCTCTATTGGCATAAGTAAAATTAAAAATCATACTCTCTTTGTCCTCACAAAATGATTTTAGGTGTACATGTATTACTATAGGTGACTTGATAAATAATAAACCATCATAACTCCATTCAATTCCTATCCTTTACCTTTCTTTATCATACCCTGCACCTATATGGAGTGATTAGTCCTTCTAAGCATAAAAAGACCCTATGTAGGGTTTGGAAAATGGAGGCTTGGTCTAACCCTTAGAGGTCTATAAACATATGGTTGACATAGTGGATTGAACCCATGGGTAGGAGGCCAAGCTCCTACCTTCCACACATAACAATGGAAACTCCCCTCTCACCTGTGGGACCGGCAAAGCTGGAGGGGAGAGTCTCTAGATAAGGGCTAGCTCCCTTTGATGCATCATGTTTGTTCCAGCAAGTGCAAATATAGGCATATACATATATATAGCTATATAATGGGGGAGATGAAAAGGGAAAGGAGAGTGCAGGAAAACAAACTACTCTAAAGAGGTGATACACCAAAATAAGTTGACCTTCCCACATCCACACTCAAGATTAGACAAAAGCAACATACACTCAAACTTGGCAAAAAGACCAGGGTGCAAAAAAATGGTAGGGATGTTCTTATGAAAACACAGGAATAGGGACTCACCAAGATACTATGAAATACATACTATAAATGACTTCCTCTGTTCTATACTTCTAGATAGAGCTCTCCTCCTGTCAATTGTAGAAAATGGTGCCTTATAGATAGTTGGTGTGTTGGTGTTGAACTTGTGAGAGCATCAAAAGACAATGATTGAACACAAATCAAACACTCAGGACATACACAGAATATCTATCCAAGAAGAGGTAAAAACTACTTTTATTTGATTCAAGTGGAAATTTTAACAAGGATGCACCTTATAAAATTTGTGAAAAGATATTTTTTACAAATGACAAGTCTTTCAATATATAGGAGAAGCAAGGAGGCTCATTTGGCACTCCTTTTTTAACAAGTGGCATACACGTCCCTTCATGGAAAAAACAAGTCACTCAAAACATTAATGAGTTGTCCCCTTTATCTATTTGAAATTTGCATTTTCAGGGTCAATACACGATTTGTTCACTCATTAAATGTAAAATGGAGAAACTAGCTACATTACTAGCTATTTGCATCCCCAATGATCAATTTGCAAGAACTGTTCCACTTTCCAGAGTCACTTCTCAAATTGGCACCACTTGGACTAATTGCTTACTCATTCCATGCTTGTCACTTTGTCTTTTCTCAATTTTGTCTCTTCTAACTCCTTCGGCCCTCAGGGGTAAACATTCTGGCAGGTCACTTCATTCTAGGCTCCCTTTGGTTAGTGCTCTTCCATTTGAAGGCAAACAGCTACTTTACTTCATTAATTGTGATGTCCTCTGGGACTTCAGTCGGGCCTTCATTAGCTTTGAGGACACTTCTTTGCCCTTTATATTCTCCTTGGCACCCTCCATCCTTTGGAAAAGTGCACCAATTTTTTGTTGAACCAAAAGCCATTGAACTATTAAACTAAACTAAAGCTTTGAACCTTTTGGTTGAACCAAGTGGTGAAGCAAGCGATGAACCAATTGGTTGAACCAAGCGATGGTTGAACTACCGATTGAACCAAGGCTATGAACTTGCCGATTGAACTAAGCTGAAGAACCACTTGAACCAGGCCATGAATCAGACTTATTGAACTCATGCAACCTAAAAATGAATTGGCCTTAAATAGTAGGGGAGAAGTTGACCAAAATTTTACTTGTGGGCAAAATTGGTAAACAGATTAGTGACTCACAGGGAAAGCATGCCTGCTATGCTTAGAACCTAGTTGCCTTGTAGTCCATTAGGTGCAGAGTCAGATGTAGCTATGAAAGGATTAGAAATAGCCCCAAAATATCTAAGAATCAAATATGAAGCCTTTTACCCCACACGCAAAGGGGAACACACAAGGCTAAAAAACACTACTTGTGCAAACTGCACTTAAGGAAAGCAGGAAAAGAAACTGAAAGCAAACTACTATATACAATTGACCAAGAATATTTGCCTCCCTATTGGATTGAAGGGAAAATTTCTTAAGTCCCCTTCCTGGCAAGAAGACTTATGGTGCTAGGCAAGTATATGAATGAAAAAGAGAATTGGTGACTTGCTCTTCTTGCCTGTCACCTACATTGGCTGGTACCCAAGTGGATATTTAAACATGCTCCCAATGTATACATACTCTATTTGTTCTTGGAAGCTTGCCTCTTACTAGTTCTTCAAGTTGGTGTTCCCCATCAAGAAATTGATTACTGCCAGCTCATCACCATAAGCCCCTTGATATGCACCCTTGACTGGCTTGCTCTCCTCTACCTCATGTTTGGGTTCCATGGTATGGCCATCTTCCTTGATGATTTCAAAGAAGATATCTTTAGATTTACTAACCTCCTAAAGGGGTAAATCTAAAAAACTACAGCCTCTTTGCATGCTTGTTAGAACCCCAATGTTGCCTTCTCTACTCTTATCTAGCTCATAGCCTTCTTGAAGAACAGTGCAGCCTACCTCAATGGCTTCAAATGAATCATTCAAAAAATGAACAAGAGGTTATCCATGCTCTTCCATGTCACCTAAGGTGATCTCCTCCTCATCCATACTGATGAAGTCTCCTTGGCCAGTCCTAAACTGAGCATAATCTATATTAGGCAAGGCCTGATAGCTTTCTCAGAGGTGTGTGGATGAAGTGTATTCAGACATGGAATCTGTTATTTGGTCTAAAACATCTATCACATGTTCACTGAGGAGACCTACTCTAGACTCCAATTCTACAATTTGCCTATCCATATCTTCCTAGAAAAGCCTTTCCTAGAAGTCACAATCATCTTTAGGAGCAGGAGCAGCCCCATCCTCTTCAAGTTTTTATGCAAAACCCTGCTCTTATTCTTCTTCTCTATCCCGAAATTCCACTATTTGCTTCCAACTCATGATCTTGGGATTGGAATCTTGCTTCTATGAATAGGTAGCAACTTTATCCTCTTCAAGGTCCTGAGCTGGTTCATGATGTTCCTTCTTCCAACTTGGAATTTAGAGATCATGTTGAAAGATTTGAGGAGGTTGGGGAGGATTTGGGAGGGTCTGCTCATGTACAGGAAGAGCTATCTGAAAAGAGGCATGATGAAAAGCTAGGTGAATGGGATTAAGGGTAGGATCGATTGATGCATCGGATAAATTAGAATGAGCAAGTGCCATCTGATAGAAAGGATTTGGCATACAAGAGGGAGTTTTCTCTAGAATAGGAGGGGGCAGACCTTAGGCCAAAATTTCTTGATTTTCATCCCTCCATTTTACCAACATTTCATCAATATTGAAATTAGCTTGTGGATTGATGGAAGGGGTATCTTTGGCATCAGCTCCTCTACAAGGTCTAAAAACTCCATCTCTCTCTCTCCCAGTAGTCTCATCTTAGCCTCTAATTCCTCAATCTGCTTAGCTATATTATCCTCATTTTATACCTCTTGGAGCTCATAGGAGTCATTATAGAGGTGGGGAGTACATGAAGGTTGCCATGAAATGTAAGGAGCTTCCCGAAAAAGGGTGGGGGGAACTTGAAAAGGACTAACCTCATCTTGTACCTCACACTCTTGGATAATGTCTTTCACCCCCTTGTTGTTCTGTGACTCAACCACTTGATTCCAACTGAAGAAATTCAGACTAGGCATCTCCTTTAGGGGTGATGGGGCCACAGCGTGAGAGGGTAGTGAAGATTTAAATTCCACTTCCCTCATTGCCAAGATGGACTACTACATCTGAAGATTTTCCAATTCAATCCATCTATCAAGATTAGCCTTAAACATAAGGTTTGCTATTTTGAAACTCTCCTCAACATAATTGGGGAAAGGACTTTGATAGGCTTGATTTGGCTTGTAAGCAAGGGTTGTATATGACTAATATGATTCTTGGGGTAGAAAGTATGCAGGTTGATAGACTTTGTAAGGATGCCTCTCATAAATACTCAGCTTCTCCTCCAAAGATGCAATCAAACCACCCACATCTAGCATCTCACTTGTAAGCCCGTGCTAATTGGCTCTTTCAATGGGAGTCCATTCCTTCTTAACCTAATTCAGTGCATTTCTCACTTGATGGATGACATGATCAAGAACTTCTTAGCCACATCCCCTTCTAGTGTCAAGATCTATTACATATTTTTCATATCCCAGCAGTTTTCACTTGAAGGCAGAAATGGGTGGATTGGCAAAGAGACTGGGTTGAGTGGGAGCAGTGACATATTGAGAAAACTGGGCATAAGGCTGATATAGCTCATGAATGGGATAGGACTGGCCATATTGAACCTGATAAGGATTAACATAAGGTTGGTAAGGATCATAGCCATGTTGGCCAAGGAAAATAGGGTCCATGGCTTTGAACAATGGGATTATACATATAAGAATGTTATTTCTTGATGGTACGGTACCAGAACTACTTAACTAGTTGATTTAACTTAAAGTCACCATTGGTGTTTGATGTAGAAGCCTCCAAAGGCTGGTTGGTTGAAGAACACACCAAAATTCTTCAACTCTTTGGATAAAACCTATCCCAGTTGGTCCCACTGGGCATGCCAAAAACTGTTGACACAATGGATTGCACCAGTGGGCAAGAGGCTGAGCTCCTGCCTTCCACACGCAACAATGGAAACTCCCCTCTCACCTATGGGACCAATGAAGCTGGAGGGGAGAGTCTCTAGATAAGGGCTAGCTCCCTTTGATGCATCATGTTTATTCTAGCAAGTGCAAATACAAGCATATACATATCTATATATCTATATAATGGGGGGGATGAAAAGGGAAAGGAGAGTGTAGGAAAACAAACTACTCTAAAGAGGTGATACATCAAAATAAGTCAACCTTCCCACATCCACAATCAAGATTAGATAAAAGCAACATACATACACTCAGACTTGGTAGAAATACCAGGGTGCAAAAAAATGGTAGGGAGGTTCTTATGAAAACACAAGAATAGGGACTCACCAAGATGCTATGAAATACATATTATAAATGACTTCCTCTATTCTATACTTCCATATAGAGCTCTCCTCCTATCAACTATAGAAAATGGCACCTTGTAGATAGCTGGTGTGTTGGTGCTAAACTTGTGAGAGCATCAAAAGACAATGACTGAACACAAATCAAACACTCAGGACATACACAGAATATCTATCCAAGAAGAGGTAAAAACTACTTTTATTTGATTTAGGTGGAAATTTTAACAGGGCTATGCCTTGTAAAATTTGTGAAAAGATGTTTTTTACAAATGACAAGTCTTTCAATATATAGGAGAAGCAAGGAGGCTCATTTGGCACTCCTTTTTTTACAAGTGGCATACGCGTCCCTTCATGGAAAAAACAAGTCACTCAAAACATTAATGAGTTGTCCCCTTTGTCTGTTCGAAATCTACATTTTTAGGTTCAATACATAGTTTGTTCACTCATTAAATTTAAAATGGAGAAATCGACTGCATTATTGGCTATTTGCATCCCCAATGATCAATTCACAAGAACTGTTCCACCTACCAGAGTCACTTCTCAAATTGGTGCCACTTGGACTAACTGCTTGCTCATTCCATGATTATCACTTTGTATTTTCTTAGTTTTGTCTCTTTTGACTCCTTCAGCCCTTAGGGGTGAACATTCTGGTCATTCACTTCATTTTTGGATTCCTTTGGTTAGTGCTCTTCCATTTGAAGGCAAACAGCTACTTTACTTCATTAATTTTGATGTCCTCCAGGACTTCAGTCAGGCCTTTATTGGATTTACAAACACTTCTTTGCCCTTTGTATTCTCCTTGGCACCCTCTAGCCTTTTTAAAAGTGCACCAATTTTCTATTGAACCAAAAGTTGTTAAACTATTGAACTGAACTGAAGCTTTGAACCTTTTGGTTGAACCAAGCGGTGAAGCAAGCGATGAACCAATTGGTTGAACCAAGTGATGGTTGAACTGCCAATTGAACCAAAGATGTGAACTTGCTGATTGAACTAAGCTAAAGAACCACTTGAACTAGGCCATGAATTGGACTTATTGAACTCGTGCAACCTGAAAATGAATTGGCCTTAAATAGCAGGGGAGAAGTTGACCAAAAAAATTTCTGTGGGCAAAATTGATCAACACATATCTTTTGTGAGTTTGATAGAGTATAAAAATACTTAAATGTAATTTAACATGATATAACTCCTTTAAATTCTTCTCACATTGATTCAAACCTCTACCACTAGTCTTTGAATGCCCCAACTCAACAATGTCATGTCCTCCTTCAATGACACACAAATACATCTATCTCACAACATGGATGTAGGGTTTTCATTGTGTTGGCTATAGGTTTAAGGTTAGTATTTTTTATATTCATTATCACACAAGTGATCTAACTTGATCCATAATTTCTTATGATATATTACTAACTTAGACCCTTCATGAAAGAGACAACACTCTCCATTAGGCCTCCAAATTGATCAAAATCCCTACTTGGTTGTAACTCTCTCTTAGGGGTTGGTTGTAGGTGACTTATCCTATATATATTTCATCATGAGAATTTTTTAATATGATATATCCTTGAGTTATATGATTATGTTTTCATAGTTTCAAACTCATCATTACAAGTTTCAAACCCTTCATGTCAACTTAGATGTTAACCTTACCATATCAAAATCATATACAAATGGACCCCAACCATCTTATACATAATCATAGGCTATAGGTTCTCATGTTAGTCTATTTCCTTCATACCACTTAAGATCTTGGTCACATTTTCCCTTTAGAATAACAACTCTCTCAAAATAAACATCATTTCACTCCCTCTAATATCCATGGTTGATTTACCTTAGTAGACCAACTATCCCATATCATAGTCAACTACAATGAGAGGGGATATGGCCATAGGTTACTATAGGAATATTGTTAGGATCCAACTCCACCAATAAGAGTATATATGATTACCTTGTATTAGCAACTAAACATGGAATTATACCAGAATGAACAAGTAGCTAGAATTCACAAATAGCACAGAATATGAGAGACAATACACTATCTTGTATTAATACTCAACCAGAAAGAAAATATAATAAATAAGATGCCACTTCTTCTCCACACCTATCAGAAGCTTCCCACACTTCTAGCATACACAGTAATTCTCAATCAAGAGTTCACTCTCCTACCAAAAATGGTCCCAACACACAACTTAACACAAATTTGGTGTTCACCTCTCCAACTAGTCAGTAATAACACTGCTAGTACACCAAGTACTCAAAGTACTTCAAGTAGATCTCCCATAAGCTTGTAACAACCTACAACTCAAATGATCTTACTTGGAAGGATCTCTTCCTTTCCTTGAATCTTTAATTACAATACAGCCCATGAGTCTATTATATAGATCCCATGCAAACAATAATTAGAAATGCAGCTCAAGACTATAATTAGCCCTTAACATGCAAACACTTGGTTAAACAAACTAACTGTCTATGCAACGAATAGTTATGGAACTACCACAGGCAACTAACATTGGTCCCTATCTACCTGGAGGTGATCAATGTCGGTTGACCTACTATCGATGTCGATTGCCCTTCTACACTGTAGATGACCAATGTCGGTTTTCCTATCGATGCTGGTATCCCTAGAACTCAACAACCTCCTCCATGTCTACAAAGTTGAAGCTTTTATCTCCACAACCTAACAATCTCCCACTTGGAGATAAACAACTGCAATTATACCTATACTTGTACATCATCTAGTTTGTTCCTGGCTTGTATCCCTCTTCAAGATCACTCTTGAAGACCAACCACCACAAATCATGTGGTGCAGCTCCTGTCATCCAAATCACCTACCACATCCACATCTATACACCATGTAGAAAAGAACTTGACCCTGCATAGTATGTCGACCTGCTGCTGGTCCCTCTATGAATCCACTGAACTACCCTCCAGTGCTACTTTCCCAAATTGGATCCAAACTTTTTGACAGCTCCCACTGCTTGGGAAAAACCCAAGTTTAGTGCACATGTACTCCACCTCATTATGTGAATCAAGACACTGTTCATAGAACTATCCAACCATCAGCGTGCTAACCGGTTTCACACAATCATCCTGAAACAAAGTCAACCTATGACCTTCCATGTCCCTAGAACATACTCATGCTAAAGAATCTTGCTACTCCCTGATTCCTCATGACACACTTCTGAACTAGCTTTACCTTTAGTTCAGTAACACCCCTATATATGTAACCCTGCAACAAGCAACATAATACAGTAACAAGATAATGTACCTAATATTATCCAACCTGGTAAAGAGAAACACAAAGGTCAAACCTCCATTGTCTTGCAGCTTACTCAAGACCATATACTCTGGCCTACTATCTCACATGTCCATTTCTGCTCTTCTTCATCCTTAAAATCCATTTGTCTCTTAGTGCTTTCTTCCAGCTGACAACTCCACCAAAAAACTCTTGTTTGGTTCTTCTCCAAGGAATCACATTCCTCATACATACCAAGCTCCCATTGTTTCTTGGATCTACTTGATCTACTTCTTTAACAACTTCCTAATTCTTGACCATCAGTGAGCAACAAGTAGTTTAAAGAAGGGAAATGATGAATTTGAGGCTTACTTACCCTTTCAGTCCTCCATATGGGCACTTGAGACTCCTTGACAGCTTACTTTCCACCCAAAATTTGTCTCAATGATCGATGCCAATCACATCTCAGTCTGCACTCGACTGATGTCAGTTATGTGCAACTGCCTCATCACTTACATCAATTCCTCCTGACTAATGCTAGAGTTTATCTATCCTAAGTCACTAACATCAGGCTACACATAGCTAACGTCGGTCCCTCTCTAGATGCTGATGCCAATTTTCCAACCGACATCAGTCTCTATGTTTTAATTGTGAGAAATGACTTCTACCCGCGAGCTCCTTTTGGATCAAACCCTTGTCCATATCAACCTTGCTAAGCTCAAAATTCTTCAGCCCCTTGTGCTAATTTCTATCCATCACCATCTCCTTGAAAACCAAGGCTTTCCTATTCTTGTCACTAACATTAGATCTTTCAAGAAACGTGACTTTCTTCTTCTGCATACAGAAATCTTGATCCATGCTTTTCAAATCTAAAAACATACCCTTTGACTCAAGAACATGCATCTCCTTCTTATTCATGTGACCAAGCCTATTAAGCCACATCTTTGAATCTACAGCTGAAGTACATAACCCAGAAAGAGAATCAGTAATACAAGTAGGTAGATAAAGCGTACCTACTTTCTTACCTCTTGCTACAACAAGTGCACCCTTGGTAACTTTCCAAGAGTCCACTATGGGAGTTACTGTGCAACCCTCATCACCCAACTTTCCAATAGAAATCAAATTTTGCTTCAGAACTAGGACATGCATGACCTCCATCAACACCCATGTGTTGTCCATCTACAATTTTAGCTTCACTTTCCCTTTGCCAACCATCTAAAAAGGCTTACCATCCCCTAAATAAATTTCTCCAAAGTCTCCCTAGACATATTCATGAAAAAATTCCCTATTTAGGGATGCATGGAAAGAGGCACCAGAATCTAAAACCCAAGATTCTACTTTATCTAAGGAACATACCAGTGCATCCTATGCAACATAATCTGCAACATCTGCTTCTTCATGTCCTTCATGTTGATCTTCATTCACCCAGCAATCTCTCTTTAAGTGCCCTTGCTTTCCACATTTCCAGCAGGTTATTCTACCATACCTAGATTTGGATCTCTTACCTATCTCTAACTTTGATCTCCCATGCTCAATCTTCTCTCTTTGCCTTCCCCTGCCTTCAACACTCAAAACATTCCCTGATGATTCACCTATGCTTTTCCTTGTGAATCTCTTCATTCAAGATTACACTCACAACATCATCCACTTTTAAGATTTTTGAAGTAGACACAGTATTGCTAACTGCCATTACTAAACTCTCCCAGCTTTCAGGTAATGAGCACAAGATTAAGAGAGCCTTAATTTCATCATCAAAAACAATATTGACTAAACTTAACTAGTTTACCAAACCATGGAAATCACTAAGATGACTATGTATAGATCCACCATCCAACATTTGCAAATTAAATAATTGCTTCATAAGAAATACCTTATTTGAAGTAGAGGGCTTTTCATATAAATTTGCTAAAGATTCTATCAACTCTTCTATTGTCTTACACTGTGATAAGTTGGAAATCACAGACGATGCAAGGCTCAACCTTATGGATCCCAGAGCCTTTCGATCAAGAATGTTTCATTCTTCATCCTTCATATCTGTGGGCTTGCATGTAACCCCACCCAATAGTAAGTACAAATCTTTCTGATACAGATAATCTTCAATATGCATCCTCCATAATTGATAGTTATTGCCATTAAACTTCTCCATTCGTAGCCTACTTTCTTCTACCATTGCTATACTCCCACTCAAATAAAAACCCCTGTGAGTAACCTGTAATCAACAAACACTAACCAGATCTGATACAACCTATTAGTAAACCCAACCAAAAGCTCTGATACCAACTGTTAGGATCCAACTCCACCAATAAGAGTATATATGATTACCTTGTATTAATAACTAAACACAGAATTATACCAGAATGAACAAGTAGCTAGAATTCACAAATAACATAGAATATGAGAGACAATACACTATCTTGTATTAATACTCAACTAGAAATAAAATACAATAAAGAAGATGCCACTTCTTCTCCACACCTATCAGAAGCTTTCCACACTTCTAGCATACACAGTAATTCTCAATCAAGAGTTCACTCTCCTACCAAAAATGGTCCCAACACATAACTCAACACAAAGTTGGTGTTCACCTCTCCAACTAGTCAGTAATAACACTGCCAGTACACCAAGTACACAAAGTACTTCAAGTAGATCTCCCATAAGCTTGCAACAACTTGCAACTCAAATGATCTTACTTGGAAGGATATCTTCCTTTCCTTGAATCCTTAATTATGATACAGCCCATGAATCTATCATATAGATCCCATGTAAACAATAATTAGAAATGCAGCTCGAAACTATAATTAGCCCTTCACATGCAAACACTCAGTTCAATGAACTAACTATCTGTGTAATGAATAGTTTTGGAACTACCACAAGTGACCGACATCAGTCCCTATCTACTTGGAGGTGACCAACATCAGTTGACCTATACCGATGTCGGTTGCCCTTCTGCACTGTAGATGACTGACGTCAGTTTTCCTATCGACGCCAGTATCCCTGGAACTCAACAACCTCCTCCATGTCTACAAAGTTGAAGCTTTTAGCTCCACAACCTAACAATTATAAGTTTTCATTGATATCTTGATTGTATACCCATAACCTATGTATAAATAAGGACTTTCTTGAAGTATTCAACACTCTCTATTAGACCTCCAAATGCCAAAATATTCACTTGGCTATAGCTCTCACTTTAAGGTGATTGTAGGTTACTATGTTGTAGGTGTTATAGGGTTGTAGGTACATGCTTGGAAAATAGTGTATAGAATGATATGGATCCTTGAATTATAAATACACCTAAGTGCCAATGCATATACTTTTAGGCTTTGTTTCCTTTAAATTTTCTAGTCTCTTGAAATCAATGTGACTGTGGAGAACCTAGGCACAAACCCTTATACTTGTAGGTGGCATGACTGTAGGGTCCATGTTTCTTATGGTTGTAGGTATGTTTCTTGCTATATGTTCTCTTTAATAACCATATTTTGATCCTTATTAACAAACTCATATGATGTTTCTCAATAATATTGTTCATGATAAATACACCTAACTACAAAACATAGTGTCAACATCCCAACTTATAGCTCCTTTTTAACTTGATATGACTATGAAGGTTGTATATATGAGTGGTTATAGTTATGTTTCTTTCTATATATTCTCTTTAATAACCATATTTTTATCCTTCTTAACAAAATCATATTATTTTTCTCAATAATATCCTTCATGATCAATATACCTAACTACAAAACATAGTGTTAGCATCCCAACTTATAGCTCCTTTTTCACTTGATATGACTATGAAGGTTGTATATATGAGTGGATATACGTGATTTTATCCTTATGGTTTTAGGTAATTTGTATTAGGTCTTAATATTATTGAAATTATCTTATGAAATTAGTGAACTAATACACTATAGTGGTCATCCATATAACCATGCATCACTTTTACATACCACAATGTTTTTCCCTAACATGCCAACTAGGAATATGATATTACCTTAAGTGGTTATTGATTAATTATAAATAGGTAGTTTATAGACTATGAATAATCATGAGGGTGTTATATTAGATAATCACCCTAAGATATATTCCAATCAATCTTGAAGCTCCATCCACTCTTTGATGACCTTAAATTTCCTTTCCTTCATACCATTTAAGAGTGTCTTCAAAGAATGTTGACTGTGTGTATCCAAAAGACTATTGTAGGTTACTTTTAATTTATGGCTGAAGGTGATTAAAAAGTCTCTCTAACTCTTTATTGAATGATAATAATCAGCCTAACTCAAAACCTTATCAAGAAATTAAAAACACTTGAAGCATGTTTAAAGTCTTGAACACATCTTAAACATAGCCAAAACCCTTAGAAGCTATAGGTAATCATATTGAAGCAAAAGATACACCTGTAGGTGGACATTTTTTATTTATTCATTATATACATATAAATTTACCTATCTTAAACACTTTAAGTATACATATAAATGTACCTAGGGTTTTTGATAATATTCCCATAGCTCCATTTATATACTATGCATTGGGTCCTTCAAAGTCATTGATTACATATCATATTTGAGCCTTAAAAGGTCCAAATGTTACAAGGTCATTGTAGGTTTACTTTAGAGATTATGACTAAGGGTATAACCAACCAACCTCCATATTATAGTCCTAGATCTCTTGAGAAGTGTATAATATCTTTTAGAAATCTCTTGGAAACTCAATTTGTCTCTCATAATCCCAATGGTTGATTTACCTTATTAGACCCACTAGCCCATACCATAGTCAACTACTATAGTGAGATGGGATATATATATAGGTTACTAAAGGTTTGTAGGTGTTCATTATTATCTTTTTAATCATGTATTAAACTTGAAAGTGTCTTTTTAATCACCTTCTTTCACATCAAAACCTTGACCTTAAGGTCTCCTTATATACTAATCCACATTGAACTCCTCACCATTGACTGTAGCATGCTTGAATGGTTATTTGTATAGACTAAGTGCAATTATGAGGATGGATGTACACCTATAGGTATTGATGGGACCCAAGACAAAATGTTTTAACCCTCCATTCAAACACTCTTTGATGACCTTTAGGATAAAAAAGTTCTCTTCAACTCAATAATGTCACCCAACATGAATACTTACCTCATTTACAACTTGAAATGTGAGGTCATTTGAAGTTCCAAACCTGTAGTATGTATTGCTAAAACTTTGTGATTTAAAGTGAAACTTTTTAGGTCCTCATATACTATTCTCCACTAATCATATGTCTTCTTCCTTTTTAAAAACTCTTCTCCTATGTGGAGGAAACAAAATATAAGCATGTGGGTGATTAAAACCCCACATGACATTACCATACGACATCTTCAAAAACACCAAGGACCTTGTTTTCTATGTTTTTAGGGAAAATGCCCCTAAACAAAGTCACCAACTCTTAAAGATGACTTATTGACTTACTTTTCAACCTTAAGGGCTCAAATATGCATGCCATGGTACATCCAACCATCTAAACTCCCTGAAGGCATTCAAAATATGTCAAACTACCTCTATACAACACTCTATGGTGCCACTTATAGGTGGAATTTTGTAGGCATATAGGCAATAGAGTTGTAGATATAAGTTCTATGTATGATATATAGGTTTTGATCCATTCTAACTTCCTACACCTCTTCCAAGGAAACCTTCAACAAAGATAATACCTCATATTCCTTCAAAGGTTTATTTGAGCATGAATATCCTCCATAAGATTCCTATAGGTGCAAATCCAATATCACATGCCTATAGGTGAAAGTACTAGCTCATGTTAGTTAGAGGCAACTTCTAAACTTATCAAGACTCTTTATGATCTTCAACTAAATATTCATAGGACCTTATTCTTTAACCATCATGGTGATAAGTGAATGCAAGTAGGGGTGATTGTGTATGGTGGATTTGATATTATGTTATTGACTTGTAATGAACTTATCATGATCTATATAATCAAATGCATCTAAAGCTTAATTTTGAAGCAAACTCTTCTATCTCAATCACATATTTCTACTATGACACCAATTATCCCTTTATAAGATCATCACAACCTAGAGGTAATCATCTTGAATGTATGGACTGAGTAGCAACTATGATGCAATAAGTTGGAGGATTTTTTAAGGTCATGATGCCTCTTAAAAATTGGTTCTTGATTAAACCACTTGAAAAAAATATCATCCACTTTGAATGGATAATAACCTTGAAAACAAGCTCAAAAGGTGCTACTACCTTATTAAATAAATGCACTCAGCTTGAGTTCTCTCAAAGAGACACACTAAAGATAGAAACTTGTGAACTCTAAATTGAATTAACTAGGTGTATCATGACTTATAACCATTCATTTATAACCTTTTAATATTATAAAAATTATGAAAACCCCATATTTTTCTTTGAAACTGCTCCACATGACCACTTAGAAAAATAGTAAAAGGAATGACGTTTCATGATATAAGTTCCTTCCTAAAGAGATTCATCAACTAAGAAAAATATGAAAATGAGCCTAATAAACCCTAAAAATATTCCCTAAAACAATTTTTCTCCATTGTTTTCTGAGCTTGAGAAATAGGTCCAAGAATAAACCCCTCTCGGTTGCATAGGCTATAGTGACCTAATGTCACTCTTTGAAATTATTCATAAAGAAGGGGGAACCAATATTTTAAAAAATGCAACTAATTTAAATCTTAATTATACCCATAATAATTTTAAATTTTTTAGATCCTAACTCCCTTTCCTCTTCTCACACGAAGCATTTGAAAACTGCCCTTCTAAGCATGCAAGAAAGGTCAAAATTGGAGTGAAGTTAGATTCTAAAATATTTCACATGTAAATTTATCCAAACCATTTATATGACCCTATAAGTATATAGTTAATCCTCCATGATTATTTTCTCATAAAAATCTTTTGAAAACCAAAGTGAATGCCTCAAAAAGGCTTATTTTTGCACTGAAAATGTTTTTTCACCAAGGAGATCTAAATGTAATAATGTAAAATGTTTCTAAAATTCTCTCACATGTTTGAAGAGGTGAATAAACATGTAATAAATCTTCCTTATGATTAGATACTATCAAAACCTTCTCTAAATAGCACAAAATGGTCAAATTTTGCATAGAATTGAGTCATAGAATTAGTCCAAAATGTCATAAACATGATTATTCATTTTTTAGGAATTTAATTAAATTTAAACACATTATTACACTTATAAATAAATTATATACTTTTCACACCACTGGAAATGGCTTGAAAAGGCCAAAAAATGACTAGAAAGCACAAGACAAGTGAAGGAAAAGACCTCAAATCACCTAAACAACCATAGGAACTATTAACCATGGCTTCCTAATTTTTTTTAGGACAAAATATTTACTCACAAGGACAAATTACATGTAATTCAAAGTTTTCAATGGTAGGGGTGACAATTTGACATGTGAGGTCAAAATTATCAATAGTGATGACGCTATGTTTAGTTATAAACATACAAAATGTTTTATGAGTTAATATATGATGTCACATTGATGTCCCCATGACTCAACACTCCTTTTTTAAGTGATCAACACTCTCTATAAGGTCTCCAATTGCCAAAATCACCTACTTGGATATAAAAAAGCATTATTAGGCTAACTGTAGGTCACTTTTATGGCTCATTAGCCTTATCAAAGGATTAAAATGCTTTATACCCTCTATTTTTATTGAAAGATAAATACCCTCTAACCCAAAACCTTCTTGAGAGTTAAAAAACCCTTAAATCATCTTTAAAGTATCAAACACCCTTTTGACTATGGCTTTTCATTGGTAGTTGTAGGTCTTCATTGTTGATGGATGTAGGTCACCACCTCCTCCTATTAAACCTCCCTTGATAATTGGTATGACTTTTGCTCTTGATCTATTCTTCATTAATTAGATTTTATTGCTATCCAAATCTTTGTAAAATCAAAATTAGCCTCCTTAAAACTTGGAAGGGATAAAGAACTTGGATGTTATGGGACTATTGTAGGTGTAGTTTTAAACCTTTATGCTACATTAGTGTCTTATTATCCCTTCAAGGTTTCATTTTATTTTATACCCTAGCTCCATATGAAATATAATAAATCCTCAATCTTTATAAAAACCTTGATGATCAATTAGGCCTAGTATCCTAGAAGAGTCTTCAAACTTGCAAAATAGCCCTTCCTTGAGATAGGATAGACCTATAGGTGGTCTCAAAGACACCTAAGGCTGCCTCTATTTTGATATTTTAAGATTGGAATAATATTAATTTAAGACCTTAAGCCTTGAATTGATTTCAAATATTAGACCATTCATTGTTATCATGAATTCAACCCTTAGAATATGATTGTCCTTCAATTCCACTTGTAGTTATACATATGATGTCATCTTGTATGGAAGGAGATTGTATATGACCTCAAGGAAGTCCCAAAACCAAATTTGATCCTTATTATTTTTTCTTATTATGACTGATGAGATCATTTACATATAGACCATATGGGGATATATTCACTTGTTATTTTTTGATTGATGTCCTTCATGAAAACATGACTATGTTCCCCTCACTATAGATGACCTTCATGAATTATGCCAACTCACAATGTCTACATATGCCACTCTTCATCTAGGATAGTCTCTCACCTCTTTATTTCTCATGATCATAGATTCTCAATCTCACTAGACCTTAAATGAGGTCTCTCTCACCTTGATTCTTCATTATACCTATATGATCAGTTACTTGACTATGTAACTTGTTGTAAGTGCTTCTTCCATTACTATATATGATGTTTTGTAGGTATATATCCTCTTGTTCATTCTTATGGTGGTCTCAAACAACCTTTGGCTCTCTTGATGATCAATTCATGGAATGAAGATGTGTGAAATGGGTAGTAGGGATGAAAGATGATGAAAATACATGATAGGAGGGTGGGAAAAGCACAAAACACAGTGAAAAATATAGTGATATGATAATGGTATGGGGATGAGTGAGATGGAAGTGGGAAAGGACATTTTAAGGATGACAAGGTTGAGATGAGGAGTTATATGCAATCATGGAATTATAATCCTCTCACCATATGAATTTTAATGCCATTGGAGAAGGGTAAGGAGGTGAAAATGAAACATAGGCTTCTACAAAAACCTTAAAATATGTAAACTTTCCTTAATGTATGCTAACTAGCCTTTTGAGACACTTTGAGAGCACAAAGATGGGATAAGAAAATAATATTTGGAGATCTTATTTATTAAATTTTATTTCAAACACGAAAACATGAAGTAAATTGATGCCATGGATCAAAACAAGAAAGTTTGAAAACTTTATATATCTACAAAACCATACAATCTCTTTTAAAGCATGCCCACTTGCATATTGCACTGGATATAATTTTTATCTTTGTTTGACCTTGATATGTGTGAATAAAGACTAAAGGAAGCCATTTAATGGTGTATTACATTCCAAAGAATATCTAAAGACTCAAATTTTCTTGAAATGTTGCCCTAGTGAGGAGAAGTTGAGGAAAACTAGTTGCCTTCATAGATATAGAACTTTAGAAATTATATTGACTTAAAATTGATGACTTATGAGGGATAATATACCAATTATATAAATAATTGATCCATGATGAATACCTATTCATCTACTTTATTTTCCCTAAAATATAGACCTATACCTTCTCTCTCCCATTTGTACCATCATCAAACCTGCAATCCTATCTATATGTGCAAAAGAGGAAGGTGACTATAGGAGATCGATTTTGAGCTTGTATAGCCTCCAATTCCTCTAAAATTATTATACAAGCATTGTCATGTCCTTATCTTCTTTCTTCAAAATTTAGATGTATGAAATTCCATACAGATCTATACTTTGCCTTATAAAATAAATGGAAAGAGCCTTTTCTTTACCTTTTAAAGATAACTAAGACTTCCACCACCAAATTAAGTGGATGAAAAGGACATACATGATTCAAGGACATGTTATAACATGAAATAATCTTTGAAATATCTTCATGGGTCCTAATTTGGCATGTGTGGGTCATTTGGGGTCCTTTTTTAGGCTTATACTAGCATGATATCACCTTTTAAAAGTATGAAACTTTAAAAATAAGGTTATTACATATATTTGAAATATTTGAATATGTTTTTCCAAATTTTATGACATTTTGGGAGTAATTTTATCATTTAAAGACCAAAAAAGCATTTTTAGGCCAAAAGACTCAGCCTTAAACTAGTTTGATTGGGCTCAATAGTACCAAGAAATGTTTTGGATGGTAGGGGTTGATATTTGGCCTATGGTGACTCATAGGGGTTGACCAGCCTACTAGTCAAAATATCTCATTATATTTATGTATACACCTTAAATTGGTCAAGAAACCACACATATCATGTCTTTTCATAGTCCTTTTATAGAAGACTCTAACTGGAGAATACGAGCCATATTCACATTAGCCATATCTTTTATTTCACTTGTCTTGGTCTTGTTTCTTGCTTTGGTCACCTTTTTGTATATTTATAATCATTTATAGCCTTCTAGATAGTCATTTTATCTCAACCAGACTCTAATTCCCATGCTAATTCCACCCCCTAGGTCTTGATCCTATAGGATAGGAGTGTCAGAATTGGATGATAGTGTTAGATCCTAGGGTGTCCATTTTTAGCACTCTTGTCCAATGGCATTTTGAGTCCCAATGGTTAGTTTTCCTCACTTAATGAGTCCCAATCCCTTCTTAGCTTCATCCTTAATTTTTTTTGTCTTTCTAATGTCGGTCAAATGTAAATAGAATTTCCAAATTTAAAAAAAAAAGAGTATCTTATATAAAGGACTTCACAAGGCATTTTATATCTATCACTACTACTTTGGCATAGTACATAATTAAAAATTAGTCAATAGTATAGTTTAGCATTCTACATCACACATAGATTTTCATGTTTGATCAAGGAAGGGCCTAGGTGAAAGTTAATTCTTGCATCTACCATGCACATTGATTATGCACATTCCCTAAGGGAGAACTACATTTGATCTGAGACCCTAGATTGAGGGTTAATGTAGGCAGTCATTAGGATAATAGGGGTTCTAGATCACATGATCATACTTTCCCTAACCTAGTTTTTCCCCCTTTTACTTTTGATGTATTTTTTATTTCATGTGTGTAAATAGACCTAGATTTTGAATATTAAAATGTATTTATAGCAAGCTCCATCAAAATTCAACATAAAAATTTCACAAGCAAGCTCACACAAAGACAACAGACAAAACCTAAAAAACTTAGGTCTCTATGAGCAGTTTGGACAATAACAGTAGAAAAGGACAATAGAATCAAACCCCAAGGTATCCAATTTTGGTGTTCCTATCCTTTCACCATAGGTTTTTGACATCTTCTCAATCTTGCACAATATTTTTTAGCCCTTGAATCATTCATCTCAGCCTAGTTTTCTAGATAAGTTTACTTCTTTCCCTATGCAATTGATTTGATTAAATTGATATAAATCTATATTTTACTATATTTAATTACATTTTTACACTTTACATCAGACCCTTTATTGTTTAGTAACTATACCCTAGATTCCCAAAAATAATAAAACATTTGGTAAACCTGACTTACTTTGAACAAAATCTAAAAACCGTAGGTACACTTAGGGTTTTTCCTTCATACTTTGTGCAAAAATTCAATTTAAAATTTTTGATTTTTTGTATAAATTTTTGTGCATTTATTTTAATCAAATTTATTTTAGAATTTAAATTGTTTCCATAATTTCAAAATTCCAAAAACCCCAAAAATATCAAAACCCTAGGTGCATTTAGGGTTTTTCCTTCATATTTTGTGCAAAAATTCAACTTTAAAATTATGATTTTTGTATAATTTTTTGTGCATTTATCTTATTCAAATTTATTTTATAAAAAAAATTATTGCAATAATTTTCAAAAATTCTAAAACCCTAGCCCAAAACCCTAGATTTCCAAATTAGGTCCTCAAACCCCAAGCCTTCCTCCATAAGAATTTTAAATAAAATTAATGAAATTTTTGCAAATTATTTGCAGTGTCAAAAATATTTTAAAAATATCTATATTAGTATTTATTTTAAAAAAAAATCAATTTCAAATTTCTTATTTTTGTACAATTTTTTGTTCATTTATCTTATTCAAATTTATTTTAGAATTTAAATTATTGCTATAATTTCAAAAATTCTAAAACCCCAAGCAAGAACCCTAGATTTTCAGACTAGGTCCTCAAACCCCAAGCCTTCTTCCCTTACAATTTTTAGATAAAAATTTTGATATTTTTGAAAATTGTTTGGAGTGTCAAAAATGTTTTCAAAATCTCTATGTTGGTAGTTATTCTTACATTTATTTGCTTAATAGTACCTTTACATATTCTCTTTGGTGAAAGAAATAAAATATCTATGAAGGCACTTCCCTCTCATCCCATAGATCAATTTCTAAATTTTTCTCATAATTATGACAATGAATGGAAAAATTTTCAAAATTTCACATTAGCTAAAAATGTGGGAAATGATTTCATTTACAATGAAGATAAATACTATTATTGTAATGTGGAATATGATGATACATGTGAAAGTGATGGTGAAGAAAACTTAGATGCATCTTCTTCTCTCAAACCTATCTCTTTTATTCCTTCTTCTAAAGAAAATAATTTTGATAAATGGGAAAGACACTTTTCACCTCATTCTCCTATGCACAATGCACCAAATGAACAAATTAGTCATGCACTTCTAGGTAAACCTCTTATTTGTGATAATTTTATTCCATGTGAACCTAATCAATCTCTCTTTTTTGCTATTTCTATGTTCAAATTACAATAATATAATGAAATAAAATCAAATTTCTAATGCATAATTCAATTGATCCATCTCATGCTCTCTACTCTAATTTATCAAAAGAATGTCTAAATGATAACTCTCTTACTCTTACTTCTCATATTGTAAATGGAAATAATACATACACTTCATCCATGAATAACATTAATGCACATAATATTCCAATTTCACATGATAATTTATTTCTTATTAGAAAATAATTAAATTCTTCTCTTACACCTCTCCTTAGTGACAATGGAAGTGATAATGAGTATGATAGTGAACATGCAAATGAATATGAAAATGAGAGTGACTATGAACAAAATTTTGATTATGATAATTCATGGAATAATGATGATTATTATGTACATAGTGAAGAAGAAAACTCATCTCATGTTTCTAAATCTTCTCTCACTCCTCTCAAACATGATGCACCACCAAATATTGTTTCTACTTTTATGCATGAATATATTTAAAATAATACACATGTCAATAATAGCATCACATCTTCTACTCAATTAGAATGTGATTCACTAAAACACAAAGATACCAATAAATCTGCCGAGCCACCCCCTACTATAGTAGTACATATTTCTCACTCTTCACCTAAAGAGAATGATAGCCTAATCCCTCTACTAAGGTCCAAGTTACCATTCCTCCAAATGTTCAAGTGAGCACACCACATATCTATGATCCAATTTATAAATGTATCATCCCATGGCTAATATTAATTATCAAATTCAATGATTAAATGAACCACTTCATGATGTTAATATACCATCCCAAGAAATTATTTATTTGATGCATGTAGTTGGTGAATTAAAACACCAATTACATCTCTTTCCCTTAGAATAAAAGGCTTATAAATCTTGGATGGATGCCAATGATTTACATGGTAACCCTCTACTGAAGACATTCATAAAAGTTTCTTTGCCTAAGAATTTTTAGATACCATCATTGCCTCACTTTGATGGAATTTGATATCCATTCATACACCTTCAAGCCTCTCAAAAGGCTTTACCATCTCATGTGAGTCCTTTTATTATACTAAATTTGTTCCAATAGACATTAGTGGGGGAAGTATAGAATTGGTTCCTTCATCTACTCCTTTTAAGCTCCTTACATACATATGATGATTTAGAGGAGGCATTTCTCAGATATTACATATCAAACATGGGCCCTTATATTACATATGAGAAACTTGCCATATTATATCAGAATACTTTAGATCTAATTAGTGATTATATCTTATGATTCAAGATGCACATGTTAAGATTGATCTATAAATCAATAGATTTAGAGATTCAACATATCTTTATTAAGGTCTTCACTAACCTCTCTTCAAGAATCTATTATATCAAACAAAGTCCTCTTTTAGGCACTTATGTTATACAATTCTAGCCTTGAAAAAGAAATTAGGATTGATTAAGGTAGATTCAATCTATTAGATTACTCTAGATTTCATAGCATTACCTCCATCTATAGCTCCTAACACTCAGAATCCACCATGTCCTAAACAAGATAGGATACCACAACTAAAAAAACAACTATTTAAGAATAGAGAGTCAGTTTCTAGAGCATAACCTATAGTATGCATTACAAAGAACAAGGCACCACTATAGTTTGATTCCGATCAAGATAACCTATATGTCATATTATTAGCACTACTAAATAGGAGGTTAATCATATTGCCTTCTACTCATGATGATATCCACATCTCTTACATAAACAACCACATCAGCCATTTTGTAACTATCATCGTATCTATGGATATAGAGATAATGATTTTTATGGACTCAGAGATTGAATTAATAGATATGTTGATAATGACATCATAGCATTCACATAGAGGGCACTGAGATCTCTTCCATCATGGAATCATAAACCTGATTCCTCCATAACTAAGTCATCTTAGGACATTCCTTCACAAAAATAATTAGTTACTCATCATGAGAATAATGCATTTTTTAGGATAGAGCCTCATAGGAGATCTTCTATCCCACCTCAAAAGATTTGGAGACTAGTACAGTGAGAGTAGCCTACATATAGCATTATAGTCTAAGGATTACATAGTGTAGTTCCATATACATATCAAGCATAGTCATAGACACTTTAGTAAAGTACCACTCCATAGAGTTATTCACTATAATAGATTTTTTAGGGTCTTATCCCATGTATCAACCCACTACAATTAAGATTATAGGAACCCACAGTGTAGAGCACTACTTCAGAGAGATATTCACTATGATTGAGTTTTCAAGGACCTATATTACTTTAAAACCTACTATAATTGAGATTAAATGAGTCACCATCATAGGTTTTAGCTCCATCTCAATATATTACTTAGTAATATCCATCATAATAGAGGCCATAAGGTATTATTTCATGTAGCAATCCAATACAATTGTAGATAGATGAGCCTTCTTTATAACACACAATTTTAGTATCACATCTAGTAAGGTTACATTTGGTAGAATCTCCATGCACAGCTATAATTAGTGCATAATAGATAGTATCAAATACAACATATGTTCCTACACAACATGAGTAGTATGGGCACTTATTCAGTTGTCCATCAAGGTTTAGATAGTGATAGGACACACATTCATAATAGTATCATTTCATAGCTTCACTTCATAGGGAAATGATGGAACCAAAGGACTAACTATCCTTTATATTCTTGATCCACCTACTTATAAGGATTGGACACATAGTCCAAACATCAATTAACACATGCATGATCACGTCACTTAGTGGGAAACTATGGAGCCAAAGTTTTAGCCTTTACATTCTTAGCCACTCTCAAGGAAGTGATACACTTAAAATGCTATCTTACATCCCCTTATACTAACAACTAACATTCCTAGTTCTAAATAATCATCCATAGCCAAACTAGCTTATCAAAATCCTAATTTTACCAAATCCTATTTTACCAATATTAAACTAGCTCACTTTATCAAATCAATTTACAAATTATAAAACAAACAAAGATTTACTCACATATAATTCAAAATCAAAACCAAAATCACACTTGAATCCATTCAACAAAAAATATCAAATCACATCCCAAAATGCCATCTTATCAAACATATGAAATATCAACATCAATACCAAATCAACTATATCTAATCAACCATTTATAACAAATATAACAATATACTTCAAATCCCATAACACAGTATGCATGAGTCAAAATAAAAACAAATATTGATAGATATAACAAATTTTTCAATATATATAAACTAGTATCAAATACATTCAATCATGATTGACCATCAAGCACTCACTCTGAGTCTCACTCTCTCCTCAAGTACTAGCCTCATAATCCAACCTAGAATTTGATGACCCCACACCTCATCAATCTACCACATGCCTCTTATAATGACTCTCTCAATACAATACCTGACCATGCTCCTCGTGTAAGTCTGCATATCACCTTTGAATATTCATGTACTCATCCATAATCCTCACACTCATCGATCCAAAGTTAGGTTGGGGAATATTATGCCTATCTAGCTTAACCCTCAACTCTTCTCTCTCCTATTACCATAACATGTGTAGTTGTCACTATAGCAGCCCTATCAAACAAATGAGCATGAGCATCAACTATAACTATTACTTGCTGTAACAAACCCTCCTCCACTGCTCATCAAGAACATGTCATGTGAGCTCTTCAATTTTTAACTCAATGATGGTTCCCAATACTCATAATTTCCAATTTCTACCCTAGATTATGCTTCACCTTGAGCACCTCTCACTCCACCTACACCAAAATTATGGAGCTACATTATCTATATACTTTAAAATCAAACTAAAAAGAACAAATTTGTACACAATTCTAATAAAATTGCTACTTACCTCCCATCATCTAGATTGGCTTAGTATCCTCATACTCTGGAGCATCACCTCCATCAATAAGATATAATGGATCCCACTGATGTCTAGCTCACCATGTTGTATATAACTTTGTGTATCCAATGTCATCTACATCAAGAATATCTATAGATGCATCTTGCACATCCAAAGGTAATGGTGCTATCTCAGCCTTAGTAGGCCTTACATGAGATCCTACCCTCATTGGTGCCCATGCATTCCTCACCCACACCTATGTTACTGGTGGCACATCTTGTGACACCCCAAACTATCTATTCACATGCTCATATTGAAAGCACTCATACACTCCAACACAATGGTCATGTATCTAAAACTGACTCTCATATACCACAACTACACTCCATCCTTGGCCCACCCAAAAACTCCTCTATACAACCTCCATATGATATCACAAGCGATCAATCTATCTAAAAACCATCTATAATGATCTATCCTAGGAGATCAAATAGATAGTGTACTCATCCACCATTCCCAAAATGGCCATTAAGTTTCCCACTCTAGCCTCGATAATCTAATTAATCACATAATTTCTATGTGCTCATAAAATCAACAATACAATAATGTAACTACACTCAAAACACCATTAAATGCCTCCTATGTAAACTTGTAAAAATCCCTATATAGGTGGGCAAGCATAGTCCTACCCCATGAGAACACAGTGCTATATACTTCCACATTGTGCATAATCCTATGCATCCTATATGTAATCAACACTCTACTCCCATCCACAACAACAAATAAGGCCAACAATATGGCCAAACACTTCCATAGGCATGGAACACTAGACTATACTATAACTAATAGTAACACATCACTATCACTACCTTTTTGATGTATACCTGAGGGCACACTAGAAAAATATAAAGATGCATGATCAATAACATCAACACCCATGTCATCTTATAATGTCACACATTGTCTACTAATTGGTAAATGCAAAATATGATACACATCCTTCACAGTCATAATAATCTCCCTTGTAACGAGCCAAAAAGTACATGTATCTACATTACACCTCTCACATAAAGTAGTAATGAGATACCTATCCCACTACACTATGCCTAGGTCACACACATGACCCAACCCAACCCTATCTATGATAACTCTCTCATGAGTAGACAGTGGTAATAGCCTTAATGTCTCCATAACTTGGCCCCTAAGAAACTATCTCATTTGCACCTTACCCTGGAAACACCAAAAATAGAATACATATTAGTCCACAATACTAAATCACTATCCAAGCAAAAATAATAGCAAATAACTAAGCAACATCTCAAAAAATCTTGATCATAGGACAACAGTGTTGGGTACATGATAGTAGCACTAGACAGGAGCCCAGAAACCTAGATAAGAGTGATAAAACTTGGGCAAGAGCATTGGATGTAGGATATGAGTGATGGAAATAGTGAAATTTGTTCTAGGACACTTTAAATAGATCAAAAAGCCCCAAAACATGCTTACAAAAGACAAAATCCAAGTATTAAGGTTACTTACTAGGATAACATCACCACCAGCATCAACCTAGGCTACCAACTTCTCAAAATAAGTTATGACAGGTGATCATCTCCTCAAAATATCTCACTCCAGAGCTCTAAATCTTAAACTCATCAATAAACAAATGAATTGAGAATCAATCTAATTTCTTATATTACCCAATTTTCTCAATCAAAGCAAAATACCATTTTGCCCATAACTTGAACCCCATAACTCCATTTTTAAAACCATTTTCTTCCACAAAATCATGGCAATGAAACCTTCAACATCACTCAAACTTCTCTCTCTTACTACCTCATCTACTTAATATGGCATGAGTAACTATATATCTATTTTATATTTTGACACATACCTTGGTCCTCACTAATAAAAACATGTTCCACTTTCAACAACTCAGTATAATCAATCAAACAACCTCTCAAGCTATTTATAATAAGCCAAAATTATTTCTACTTATACCACTAGTTATCACTTTTGGCTCAACCTCCTCTATCACAAATTTCATCCCTCTCCCCAAAAGGGGGTATCATTCTTACTATTCCTATTTCTACATTTACCTAACATGCCCATCCACTCTCATAGGTGGATACACCATGGTTCATATACATCTAGTAGTCAGATTATTAGATTCAACTTAGATCAATTGAAATATATAGTGATTTAGATTACATGGGTCACTCAACATTACTCAATATATTTAGAGGGATATACCTTCATTTTACAAATACATAGACTATTTAGAGATAGTGGTTTATATCATATAAATCCATAGTGATTTTAGTTTATAGATACATAAACTATTTAGATATCATGGTCTAAATCATATGGATCCATAGTGATTTTAGTTTATAGATACTCAAACTATTTAGATACAGTGATTTTGATTATATGGATTCATAGTGACTTTGATATAGATTCAAACTTAAATACCAAATTTGGGGGCATGCATATTATTACATGTCTCACACATATAACTTCATATAGCATGACATAGTTACAAGACTAGATAGCAAATTATAGGCATAGTATAGAGCATAGTGTTTTGTTCTCTAGTTTTACACATGGGGCATAGAACGATAAGTCATATCACATGTGGTTATACATATTTTCATATTGTATAGACACATCACTCACATACCGAACTTGGGGGTATGACACAGATGTTTATGTTCTTCATCATCTAATATTATACAAATTGAATGGCAAAACATGCCATTATCTTCTTACATATTAACCAAAATTCTAGATTACACCCATCAATACCCAAGTTGTCACCATATTAGACTGCATGGCCATTTGTAGTGGTTGGTCCATTATATTAACCAGACCTAGACTACATGAGTTTGTGTGGGATAGAGAATAGACATTGCTTTTGGGCCTCTAAGCATTTCTTAGTTCTAGTTTAAATATTGAGAGTGGGGGTATGATAGATTCTACTACTTACAACATGCAAATTTTATACACATTATATATTACATGATTTTATGTGGGATAGAGGATATACATTAGTTTTGGGCCTCTAAGCATTCCTCATCTTTAGTCAGATTCAGCATAGGGGTAAGCATTACCCTCCTCCATATTACATGGATTCCACTTTTACATTCAATATAGGGGGAATCCATTTCAGGGATTTTTTATTTCTCTAGGCACTATTCAACTCTCCTTCCACTTCCCTAGCTAGGAAGTGAGTTAGACCCTTTGCATCACATTTATCTTTACATAGGTAGGTTCAAATACACAATCTCTTCTTTTTTCTTTTAATCTAGTACTTCATTTCATTGCATCACTAGAATAAAAGGGGGGCAAATGTATATACCTTAAATTGGTCAAGAAACCACACATATCATGTCTTTTCATAGCCCTTTCACAAGAGACTCCAAATGGAGAATATGAGCCTTATTCACATTAGCCATGTCTTTTATTTCATTTGTCTTGGTCTTGTTTCTTACTTTGGTCACCTTTTTACTTATTCTTAATCATCTGTAGCCTTCCAAATGGTCATTCCAAGTCAGTTAGACTCTACTTTTTATGCCAATTCCATCTCCTAAATCTCAAGCCTATAGGACAAGAGTGTCAAAATTGAACTATAGTGTTAAACCCTAGGGTATCCATTTATAATGCTCCTATCCAATGGCATTTTGAGTCCCAATGGTCAGGTTTCCTCACTTAATGAGTCTCAAGCCCTTCTTATATTCATCCTTAAGTTTTTTTTCGTATTTTTAATGTTGACAAAATAGGAATAAATTTTCCAAATTCAAAATAAAGAGTATCCTATATAAAGGACTTCATAAGGAATTTTATATCTAGCACTTACTACTTTGGCATAATATATACTTAAAAATCAATCAATAATATAGCTCAGCATTATACATCACACATAGATTTGCATGCTTGATCAAAGAAGGGCCTAGGTGAAAGTTCATTCTTGCATCTACCATTTGTGTTGATTATGCACATTCCCTAAGGGAGAACTACATTTGATATGAGACCCTATCTTGAGGGTTAATCTAGGCAATGATCAGGACAAAAAAAAGGTTATATATCATGTGATCATAATTCCCCTAACCCATTTTTCCCCCTTTTACTTTTGATGTTTTTTTTGTTTCATGTGTGTAGGTAGACCTAGGGTTTTAATATTTAAATGGAGTTATAGTGAGCTCCATCAATATTCAACATCCAAAATTTCATAGGTAGGTTTATATAGAGATAGTAGACAAAACCCAAAAAACTCAAGTCTTCATGAGTAGTTTTGACAATAATGGCAAAAAAGGATAACAACACTAAACCCCAAGGTGCCTTATTTTGGTGCTTCTATACTTTCACTAAATGAAAGCTATTTCTAAGTTCTTGACATCTTCCTAGTCCCACACAATAGTTTGTATCCCCTGAATCATTCATCTCAGCCTATTTTTCTAGATAATTTTACTCCTTTCCCTATGTAATGGATTTGATTAAATTGATATAAATATATGTTTTAATATATTTAATTAAATTTTCCCCCTTTACTTTATACCATTTATTATTTATGAACTATACCCTAGTTTCCCAAAAATAATAAAATAATTTGATATGACATTGATAATCTAAAGCATAACAAACTAACTTGATGACTCTATGGACATCAAATAGACTATTTTAGTATTTGTAACACCTCTTTTGACTATGACACAACAAGACTGAAGGGAAATAACAACTAAACTAGGAATCAAATACATCTAACCTAAGGAAATAATAAAACACAACAACTAAACTAGGAAGTATATGATGCTCATGTTATTCACTTATTTAAAAAAATCAAACCTAGAATAAATAACATGGAGTGAAAAGATTTCCTCCAAGATCAAATGAAAATATATTTTTTCCGCCATGAAACTTTGAAACATGTTTTCCATATCTTGATATCTCTCTTTTGAAACAAATATAATTTGCATCTTCATAGTCTCTTAGAGAAGTAATTAGTTATTTTACTACTAATTTTAGGAACATGAGTTGTAAACATGAGTCCAAGACCTAGTCATTTTCTTCTCAGATATATGAAATTTGAAAGAACATATTTAATTCTTATTCATTCATAAACTATTGATCATGATCATGTATAATAGCTTGATGTGTATCCTTTGTCATATCTACAAGGTTTGACTCTAAGAGAGATGGATCTAATCTTGTGAATTCTTGAGGCCACTTGAGTTAATATTCATCTTCCAAGGATTAGAAAACATCTCAAAATGAAGGGATGAGTTGATAACCATGCTTGAAATTCTCAAACATGTCATCTCCTAAAAAAATAACTACTTCTTGCTTGATTATAGCACTTCTCTCAACTTGCAATGAACAATATTCAAGTAAATAATAATATGAATGAAAGATGTCAAACAAGTATAATGATTTGATCTCATGAAGCTAAAGTAAAATTGGATTTTATTAAATTTTATCATAAGGCTTCCAATCATATTTTTTTATCTCATATTGATCAATCAAAATTACTTCAACTTTAAAATTAAGCTGATGACTTGTCATGCTCTCAAAATTTGCTTGTTCTTCGTCTTCTTTTGTTGATTGGTACTTTCCTTCTATCACTTCTTCAAGATATTGTTATTAATGATGAGTGTAAGATATTATGTGATAAATTATCTCATATAAAACATCTTTAACTTGTAAAATTAAAGTGTCTTCCTCTTGAATATCGTCTACTTTTAGCTAATCTTTTATCTCAGTAGAAACTTCTTTGACCTCACCTTCTTGTCCATCTTGTGAGATTGGATCAATCCATTCCTTGACACTAAGTGTGTCAATGATGATGTAATATTAATGTTCATGCAATAATATTTCATATTAATCTACCTCAACTACAACTTATTCAATTTATTGATAAAGCAGAGGCTCCTTTTCAAGAATAGGCATGGTAGACCCCTGAAAATACTCAAGAAGATGAAAAAGGTCTAGATAAGTTACCATTGATGATTGATTTTGCTTTTGGGGATATCAGCTTGAATCACCTTGACCTCCTATTTATTATATAAAATCTCTTGTATATATTTCCATGAAGGAAAGAACTTTAGATTTTGAGGGGGAAGGAGTGGAAGATGAATGACTTTTTGTTGGATCTTAATCTCAACATATTGATTTATGCTTGATTATTATTTTATCTCCCTAGACTACTGCATCTATTTTCAAGTCATAAAATTAAGTTTAGGATATTTTTATGTTGTACTTGTTTCATCCATGGGTGTGAAAGAATGAACTTTCTACTATGTTGACTTTACAACTACCATTGAATATTGGAGATGTTGATTTGCAAGTTCAATTTGTTTGGCTAGATGAGCCCCAAAATCATGAATTAAATCACTAGAGATATATTCCTAAAAACTTGAAGATATAGTTTATTTTATGATGTTTTGGTTAACTTTAAAATTGGACTTCTCAAAACATACTTCTTCAACCTTTTGAGACTCTCTTGGATAGACTTCCAAGTAGGAAAGCTAGGTAAGGTCTGAATTGACTCTTGAGGATTGTGATATACATTGGTTTGACATTCATGACGGTAAAAGAGGATATATGAGATCATGATGACAATTATGATGACCTTGGTGTTTCTCATAAACCACCAACCTCTCTTCAATGCTTACAATTAGACCACCTATGTCTATAAATCAGCACTAAACTCTGAGCAACCTTGCCTTATGAAAGATGCACATACCTCTTTAACCTACTAAAAATTAGCTCTCATGTTTTTAATTTCATGCTTGGATATATCCTATCCATATATATTTTTGGTATCTATTCTTACCTTCTATTTCTCATTGCCAAACAAAGTTTTTTTGAAGCTTGAGATGGATTATTTTGGGATTTGACTAGGTTGATTAGGAAGATAACAAGATTCATGAGAGTTGTTATAGGATTGGTATAAGCTTTCATACTACTGATAAGGCTCTGAATATGGTTGGTGAGGCTCATCACAAGTCTGATATGAATCATGGTAGGGCTGATATGGGTCATGAGGATCATACTAGAACTGCTGATAAGGACAAGAATAATGAAATTCTTCTTTGTAGGCTACCATGGCATAAAAAATCATAAAGATAACTAAAATTATGAATTAAATTATAAATTTTACCCTGAGATAAGAACCATAAAAGTATTTAAAACTAGCTATAAAGGTGAATATGCTATAAACTTATACTCCAATGGATAAATTTGTGTCCTACCAGGTATGATAGATCTATTAGTAACTCAAATAACACCTTGCTTGAAGGTTGACGATTATTCTAAAATGACTTCACACCTGGACTAACATTGGAATGATCTAAGGTGTGGGACACCTAAACTTAGACCAGACCTCTAGTTTTGATGAGGCTAGCTCCTTTGATGTATCACTTTACTCACTGCTACTAAAACTTACTCTATATTTTGGGATGAAAAGGGTTAGAAGTAAACTAAAAGATAAATCTTATCCTACTATTGGTGATACACCTATATTATTGGTTCATCCACTCTAATTGAAATCAAAAAACATTGATAAGATAAAATAATGACTGAATCTACAACTCTAAAGTCTCATATGCATTAGTATTTCACATAGAGGTTTCAATCATTTAACCAAAACATGAGGGAAATGATGTAATAGGCCTAATTCAAGGCACTAACCACTAAAATTATATCCACTGTTAGTTTTAATTAATCAACATCAAACACTAAATATGACCTTTATAATATGATAAACTAGTAACTAGGTGAGATCAGGACCTGCAAAGGGTGAAAATTCTACCACAAGTGTAAATTAAACCAATATTACACACTATACTAGCATATATGAATATAAAAATAATCATTTTATTTATTTTAAAAGGTTACAAAGCTCAATCTTGGTAGAGTCAAGTCATGCACAAGAGAGGGATCCTAAAAATTGGCTTTAAAGCCTCAATATATAGCCAATAAAAGCATCTACCCAAGAGATTGGAATATAAGTGAGAAGAGGAGATCAAATTTACTTCATTTCAAGTCAAAATTGAGTTAAAATTTGATAACAAGTCTTTAACAAATATCCTTTTATTGAAAATATTGCATGATCCTCCTTTTGGCATTTGAAAAAGGAATGGTGGGCCTATATTTGACTTGTCAATCCCCTTTGCATAAAATCTACATAAAATCTTGGTGATTAACTCCACTTTTAAGTGAGTTCAAACATGTCAATGTCCTCATTTACATGAAGAGCATGAAAAATGCATGAAACTGGTCAACTAGTCAACTGAAGTGATTTGATCTTCAAGACTCGTTAACTCCATTTGAACTCAACTTGCATGAAGTGGCACGTGTGGATTTGAAATTTCATGATATATTCACTTAAAAACATATATTCGACATGGATATTCCTCATGAACTACATGACTAGCCCCTTCAATGCCAATTCTCTTTGCTTGCTCTATCAACTAGGCTTACTAGGCCAATTAGGCCTAGTAGCCTACTCTTTGAATTTGGACTCCATATAACCTACACAAAAATTTTAAAACCTTCAAACATGATAATATTATACTTGAAACAACTCCTCACACCATGATATAGGTGTTCTTGATGAATAAACTCTTGTTAATCAGTCATCTAGTTGACTAGGTCTATTCTTCTTCATTTTCCTACAGACTAGTTATTTTGAAGGATCTATTAGGGGCACTTCCAGGTAGATAAATGAACAAATTATTATTTTAGGATTAATAATAAGTATTAGGATTCAACATCCATGGATTTGATTTCATGTAAACTACATTGTACCTTATTTTTCATGTTTTTATCCAAAAAACTTGATTTTTGCCCTGATCCATACAGATCTATATAATAAATTGGAATTTATGGGATAATCTCTAATTTTAATTTATTATTGAAGATATTTTAGGCTGATATATAAGTGTTTGAAGGAAATACAATCAACATTTCTCAAAACTAGTCACTATGAGGGTTTAGGAGGGTTTTAGAGCTAAATCTTCTTAATGATAATTCATGAAACACATACCTCCAAATACAAATTTATTTACATGAATGAGTATTAAATATACCCCATTAAAATATTATGTTCCCATGAAAAATATATGAAATATATCATGTGAAGTAAATTTGTCTATAGGGTTTGCAAGCATTTTGGACATGCTTATGCTCTTAATGATTGTTCATAAATAACATTCCCTAAACCAACATAAATTATCTATTAATTATAAATAAATATGGTTCCTCAAACCATGATAATATTGTTTATCCAAACTCCTTATATGGTGAAAGATATGATCATTTGATCAGGTGGCTTGAATGGGTGTTTGGAACTAAAAATTCAAATTTATCCCCATGGATAAATATGACTCCTCTATTTATTTTCCATAATTTAATAAATAATCATGGTACATATATCATGTCATAAAAGCATAATAAATGTGTTATCTTTCATCGTATGGCTTGAAGATGCATTTTGGTGATATAGGCCTTCTAGGCCTAAAATTCAGTTTTAGCCTAAAACTAAGTTTTGATGGCAAAGGCACCTGTATATGATATTAGTATAAAAATAATCATGATATATTTATACATACCTATTCTCAACTTTAAATTTCATCTTAAAATACCAAGATTTCAACTTTTCTCTTTGTTGTCCTTGAGACTACCTATAGACAAGCAGTTGATTATGGTAAAACAACAAGGTCCTCCACCTATGAAATGGCCTTTAGGATGATATTTAATCTTCCCCAAGTAATTATGACCATGTTTACCAAAATTCAAGTCTTGATTCAACCTGTAGATGCTAAAAATCTTCAAAACTCTCTCAAATTACCTCTCTTACATTGTTTAAACATGTAACTGACTATGTTTTGGTGTTTTACCATGGTGTTTAGGTCCTAAGAAATATTTACAATCTCTAATTAGGTTATAAAAACCTCCTTTCATTCCTCTTAACTTTAATTGTCTATCCCTAATATTCCATGTTACCTTATGTCACTTTGTACCTCCTTAAAAGACTGCATATGATTGTATGTCAATAGTACTTGGAGATTCATGTTATGAGAAATGGAAGCATTTGGTCTAATTAAAAATATTGTAGCTCTATAAAGACTATCAAATTACCATTAACCACCATTCACATTTTTTATATCATGTTTTGACCTTGTATCAAGGCATTTAGGCCTCACACAATCATATTTTGTATACTTAGATGTGTACTATCATCCTTATGAGTTGTAGTTATACTTTTGTTTGATCTTGATCAAATTGTAATTTTAAATGACTCTTATTTATCTTAAAGTCTCATGAGCCTCCATTTCTCATTTTACCTTGCATACCACTATCCTTAGAATCACTTTTTGACCTTTCAAACATAGGTATGCTTCCTTAAGGAGGTCATAGGTGAGTATGATTGTGTCATTATAATTTTATGCCCTCTTCACTTTACTTAAGGATCTTGCTATATTATTTTCATTGAATTATTCCATATCACTTTTATTCTCTTAACATATCCTTGAATATGAAACTCATGTGACCTCAACTTGCATATTAGCTTGAAAATGGGCCTTTAACCTTATGCAACTATAGGTTGTCTTCTCAAGGTTGAAAACTTCCTATAGCTTAGTATTGAAACTCCCTTTTTATGACTTTTCTTATCTCATTTCATCATATCATTTACCCTATGGCCTTTCATCATTAGGAGACTTACATACCATAGTTTTAGTTTTTTTAACCTTCATGCCTTTGAGATGACTATTTGTTCCTGTGGCTATATGTGTAGGTGCAAGATATTGATGTATGACTATAGGACCATGTACTTGAGGATATATCAATGATATTGATGAGAATAAAACCTCATTTCTTCTTTAATTTATTATTTTATATAATCTTAATCATGAAACCTACTTTATAGACTAAGACCCTTATCCTTTTCTTACCAATTTGAAGTCTTTTAAGCCTTAAAATGATTGTAGGTGTCTTCTTAGGGTTGAAACCTATATATATCTTAATCTTAAGTCTCAATTTATTATTATTTATGATATATATAAATTATTACTCCTTTGAGCATCCCTTTTAAACATGGAAACACTTTAGATCACTATGTTGACAACCTATTTGTCAACTTGGAGGTATGACTATGTTTTTCCTTGGTTATAGGTGTACTTTGGATTGCATTTATTGATTTTAAGCTAGTACTTTGAGTCCTTTAATTTATGATCCTTTATGAATACATATTTCCTTTATCTCATTATATCACCATTTAATGTGTGAAATTCCTTCAAAGATGCCTCTTTGATTTCAACTTCATGTTGGTTTAAGGAGAATCATGTGTTCTCCTTTAGTTGTAGGTACATCCTTTTTGGTGTATGACTGTATAAGTGATTGGAAACCTTCATTTATCCCTTTTGATAAGTCATCATGTTATATTAAACCTTAATTCAACCTTTTTTTGATAATATCAACTCTTTTAAAACCAATTATCTCTTCTTTTGATGACAGACCTTCCATTAGGTGCTTGATTGTATTTTGTGCTTGTATAGACTAGGGCTATAGGTGATGATGATATGTTCATTCATGACCATATAAGGTTTTTTATGAGTTAATATATGAAATCACATTGATGTACCTATGACTCAACACTCCTCTTTAAGTGATCAACACTCTCTATAAGGTCTCCAATTTCTAAAATCACCTACTTGGCTATAGGTAAGAATTATTAGGTTGACTATAGGTTAATTTTGTGGCTCATTAGCCTTATTTCAGGATTCACATTCTTTTTACCCTCTCTTTATCTTTAAATATAATCACCCTCTAACCCAAAATCTTCTTGAGAGTTTATAAAAACCCTTAAAGAATCTTTAAAGTATCAAACACCCTTTTGACTATGGCTTTTCTTTGGCAATTGTAGGTCTTCATTATTGATGGTTGTAGGTCACCACCTTCTCCTATTAAACCTCCCTTGATACTTTTTATTCCTTTTCCTCTTGATATATTCTTCATGAATTGGATTTTAATTCCATCCATGTCTTTTAAAGACCAAAAGTAGCCTCCTTTAAACTTGGAAGGGATAAAAAACTTGACTATTACGGGACTATTGTAGGTTTACTTTAATCCTATATGATACATTAGTGTCTCATTATCCCTTGAAGGTTTCATTTTTCATACCCTAGTTCTATATGCAATATAATCAATCCTCAAGCTTTATAAGACCCTTGATGATCAAGTAGGCCTAGTATCCTATAAGAGTCCTCAAACTTGCAAAGTAGGACTTCTTTGAGATAGGACAGACCTATAGGTGGTCTCAAAGACACCTAAGGTTACCTCTATTTTGATATTTTATGATTGGAACAATCCTAAGTTAATACCTTAATCCTTGAATTTATTTCCAATATTATACCATGTATTGTTATCATGAAGTCAACCCTTGGAATATGTTTGTGTCCTTTAATTCCATTTGTAGGTGTACATATGATGTCATATTATATAGAAATAGACTATATATGACCTTAAGGAAGGCCCAAAGCCATATTTGACCCTTATTATTATTCCTTATTATGATTGATGATGTAATTTTTATATATATCATATGGGTATATCTTAATTTGTCATTTTTGATTGATGTCCTTCATGAAAACATGACTATGTTCCCCTTGATATAGATGACCTTAATGAATTGTGCCAAATCATAATGTCTATATACCTCACTCTTCATCCAAGATAGTCTTTCACCTCTTGATTTCTCGTGATCATAGATTCTTGATTTTACTATACCTTAAAGGAGGTCTCTCTCACCTTGATTCTTCATTATACCTATATGATTAGTTACTTGACTATATAACCTATTGTAAGTACTTCTTCCATGACTGTATATGATGTTTTTTAGCTATATGTCCTCTTGTCCATGCTTGTAATGGTCTCAACCAACCCTTGGCTCTCTTTATGATCAATTCATGGAATGGATATGTGTGAAAGTTGTGGTAGGGATGAAATATGATGAGAAGACATGATAGGAGGGTCGGAAAAGAACAAAACATAGTGAAAAATATATTGATATGATAATGGTGTGGGGGTAAGTGAGATGGAGGTGGGAAAGGACATTTTGAGCATAACAAGGCCAAGATGAGGATTTATATACAAACATGGACACATCATCCTATCACCATATGAATTTGGATTCCATTGGAGGAGGGTAAAGATTTGAAAATGAAACATAGGTTTATACAAAAACCTTAAAATATGCAAACTTTCCTTAAAGTATGCTAAACTAGCCTTTTAAGACACTTTGAGAGAACATAGATGGGATAAGACAAGAATATTTGGAGAACTTATTGAGTAAAATTTCTTTCAAACATGAAGTAAATTGATGCCATAGATCAAAATAAGAAATCTTAAAAACTTTCTCTCTCTTCAAAATAGTATAATCTCTCTTTGAAAGCATGCCCAACTGTAGATTACATTGGCTATCTTTGTGAGATTTGTTTTACCTTTATATGTGTGAATAAATAATTAAAAAAGGCCATGAAATGGTGTATTATATTCCCAATAATCTCTAAAAACTTGAATTTTATTGAAATATTACACTGGTGAGGACACTTTGAGGAAAACCAATTGCCTTCATAGATTAAGAACTACATAAATTAGCCTAACTTCAAATAGATAATTCATGAGGGAAAAGAGACCAATTACATAATAAATTTCTCCATGAGCAATCCCTTTGAGTCTACTTTCTTTTCCCCAAAATTTAGACCTATACCTTCTCTCTCCAATCCATACCATCATCAAACCTACATGCTTATATGTATGTGTAAAGAGAAAGGTGACTATAGGAGACTAGTTTTGAGCTTATATTGCCTCTAGTTCCCCTAAAATTATTTTGAAAGCCTTGTCATATTATTCTCCTCATATTTCAAGATTTAGATGTATATAATTTTGTATGGATCCATACTTTGCCTTATAAAATGAATGAAAAGAGCTTTTTTTTACCTTTTAAACATAACTAAGACTTCCACCAGAAAAGTAAGTGCATGAAAATGACATCCAAAATTCAAGGACATGTTATAACATGAAATAATATTTTAAATATCTTCATGGTTCCTAATTTGGCATGTGTGGGTCATTTGGGGTCATTTTTTAGGCTTATACTACTATGAAATCAACTTTTTAAAGTATGAAACTTTAAAACTAAGGTTATTACATATATTTAAAGATATTTTGGCCAATTTTATGACCTTTTGGGAGTAATTTTTATCATTTAAAGACAAAATATTCATTTTTAGGCCAAAATACTAAGTCTTAGACTAGTTTAAATGGGTTCAACAGTACCAGGAAAAGTTTTAGATGGTAGGGGTTGGTATTTAGCCTTGATAGGCCAAATTACCAACAAGTGTGTAATATAAAAATTGAACTATTTGGGTCTTAATTGAAATGAAATAAGGGAAATATGGGGATCATGAGAGATCCATATATGTAATAAGTGATACAATGATGAATATGCTTGTAGGTGATCACAAGGAGGTAAAATAGTTCTATGAAAGGTATGGAATTATGTTATAAGATTCATGTCACTAGGAAAGCCATAATAAAATACAATGGATCTATAATAAAAACCAAAAAAAGTTTTAGTCATCCCAAAAAGAGGTGGAAAGTAAATGATCATCCAAAGAAAAGGGGAAAGTAAATAAAGGTCAAATAATCATAAATCTACTAAGGAAAATAATGACATAAATAGTTAAAATGATACCTAAGGACCAAAAAGGAAATAAATGGAAAATGTTATAAAACCAAATAACCAAAAAGGAAATAATGGTGCTAATAAAGTGAAACAAAATCAAATAACCCAAAGGAAATAAAGGTACTTGTAAAGTGTGTTTGTGAGGAAGTCATGGTCCTATCAAAGGTATTATAATGAAACTCACAAACTATAAAGTGAAATAAAACCAAATAACCCAAAGAAAACAATGGTGTAAGTATAATAAAACTAACTGAAATAAAATTCATAAAAAGAAAGAAACATGAGATAAAAAGAAATAATCAAAATCTATGCTAACATCTATATCAAAGATGAACATGTGAAATACAAGCCTATGTATATCAAAATGTTTCTTAAAGTTTAATTTGTTTGTTATTATGTAATGTAGAAGAAGAATGGGTATCATTAGATTCCCTAAAGGTTAATTTGATATGGGAATGGGAATCACAAGATGCCCCAAAGTATGAAGTGATATGTGTCATCACAATATGCTCCAACATGTGATATAGAATGAGTTGAATATGAACAATTAGAATGAACAATATATAACTTTCTAATACAATTAGAGATAAGTGAATGTGTTTTTTTTATATTTTAAGAGCATTGAAATTGGCATAGGATGTGTTGGAGAGTTATGAAGAGGTCTATAATGTGAAGGAGGACCACTTATGATGCACTTTGGAGTGAAAATTTGAACTAGGTACTCCTTGGGTTCATAGGAAGAAGGATAAAATTGATGAAATGGCTAAGGCAATTTTTTAGGAAGGTCATTATGTTAGAACTCCTCCACTAGATCATTAACTAAATCCTCTAGTTGTGAGATTTAATGTCTAGGAATTCAATTATACCACTCAAGTGCATCACCAACAATGTTTTTGGATAGAAGCATCGTAGTAGCGAAGGCATTAGTTTAGACCCATTCCTTATAAATATTACTATAATATTTAAGAAATATAATGGGGTCCTTATTTCCATCATATGTAATAGTTGGATAAATGTTTCCAATATATATGGATACAATAAATACATCTAAAGGTTAATTTTGAAGATGTTGAAGAATTTTTTTATACAAAGGAGGTTGATGGATGATATTCCCATTGACATCTCTAAGAGGAAGAGGCACAAAATTTTGATTTTGCTGATTCATGATGACTTGAGGTGGTTGACTATCTATTTTATATATATGAGATTGAATTTTCATCATTTTAGAATTATTAGTTTTTTTAGTAACATTAATTTGTTTAATAATTTGAGTTGTATTAATAGGAGTAAAATTACTATTGGTATGTATAATGTTAGTTCTAGTAGGAGGAACATTCCCTATATTGGTATCAGGGAAGGGATTGTTGGGTGAAGGATTCCAAACATTTGTAGTAGGATGAAGACTAAGGTTAGTAACCTCAACTATATTACATTGTGTTTTCTTTGAATATGAAAAATTTAGGTTACATGATGCAATAATTGGTTTGGGATAAGTAAGATATGAAGGAAAAAAATTAAATAGTTTCATTTAAATTCAAAATATAAGTGAGATTCTGATCTAAATACTTAATTATGCAATGTTCATGAGTAATAAAAAGATACAAACAAGACATAATTATGAATTTAATATGTTATTTAACTAGGTTATCCACCTACTAGATTGTGTCAGAAAAAAAGGAAAAATAAACTAGGTTGGCCACCTACTAAACTATGTTAGCCAAGTCTTACAGAGTCGACTAGGTTGATCTAGTTGATTTTTGGGAATAAAAATAGTAAGATGAAATTATAATAGGTTGACCAAGTCCATATTTTTCTAGATTTTTGTAGTTCTATTATGGGAATAAAAATAACAATCTAGAAAAAAAAGGTCAGAATAAGCTTCATCAAGTAGTTTGACTTAGTTGAATTGTGGAACAATATAAAACAAACTAGGTCAACCAACTCAACCAAGTTGATTGTATATATAAATTTTTAAAAAAATGAATATTTTAAAAAAACATAATAGAAATTTGAAGTATTGATTGATTTTACTAAGAAAAAGAAATGAAAATTTTAGATAATTGACAAAATTGAATTACTAATTTGGTAAGAGTGAACTTGGAGGATAGAACAAGATCAACCAGGTCAATTTAGTAATTTTTCATGAGAATATTAAATCCTACACATATAATACATAGCTATTTTGATAGGATCGATCAGGTTTAAAACCTGTGCAAAAAAAAGAACTAGGTCAACATGATCAACCTAGTCTAAAACCAATGCAACAAATAGAACTAGGTAAACAGGTTCAACCTACTTGAAAACCTATGCACATGATATAAAACTAGGTCAAAAATCTCAATCTATTTGATTGTAAATATAAATTTAAAAATATGAAAGGGTCAGACTCACATTGGGTTCACCAAAATGTATGCAAGGCAAATTAGATAAATATATAACTTATCCTACGCAATAATATTTAATCTTAGAGAAGGTAATCAACTAACAAGTCCACTTGAAAATATGTTTATGTCAAATCCATGACCAATAATGGATCCACTAAACCTAAACTAAGGGTTCCCTTAACCCATAATGTCAAAGGAGAGGTTTCCAAGGCCTCTAAGAGCTACAATGCAAATTCTACATTTTCAAGGGTCCCACTAGATTTCAAACTTAGCCATATTTTAGGGTTTTAGGATTTCAAACTTAGCCATATTTTAATATTTTATGGAGGTATCATATGAGCTATATGAATAGAAAATATAAATAAGTTATCCTAATGGTAGTAATAATACAAATCCATAATAATATTGTGAAGCACTAATGTTCTACCCACCCTTTTCTTGGTGCACCCTTTAAGGCATGCACTTAGAGAGTTTAAAACTCAAAAGGTTTCTACAAGAGAGAAAGTGTTAGTATTTTTGGCCATTTTGGCCTACATGCCAATATTTTTCTTGGATAGATCAGTTGAGTAGAGTCCTAATTGAAATGGATGATCAATAAATGACTTCAACAAGCCTAGATGAACCAAGCCATCATCAAACATCATGCACAAATGAATAGAGAAAGTTGGTTATGTATTTAACAAATTCACTTAGAAATATTATTAAGCAAAAATATTACATGGGCATGATATATCTAATGCCTAGATCATCCTCTACAAATTTCATATCTTGATGTCTTTTTATCTCAAGATATAAAGCTTCAAATTTAAACCAATAGTCTGGGACATGCGTAGAGATGTCAAGATAAAGATATGGTAAGTAATTATTTGGGTTCAAATTACCCTAACTTTGAACATAGATCCAATAGGTGTAAAGATATAAGGAGCTCAGGTAGAATATCTATTACACACATAAGGTCAAAGAGTCAAAAAGTACTTGAAATAAGATTAGTAGTTGGCATTCGATTAGATTAAAGATCCAATGATGAGAAGCAACATGATGATGTCAATTAATCTTGAAGATATAATAGAGATAATTTGATCATGAACCTAAGATTTAATGATGAGAATCAATTCAAAAATGTATAGGATCTTGAGATCAAGAGAAGGGCTAACAAGTATCATGATCATAGTGATTTAGTAGATCAACGGTGTATGCTCGATCAAGTAGAAGGAGATCATTGGCATGTGTTTAGTCACTCTAAAGATATATATGGTGAATTTTTGATATTGATAATAAAAATCAATAGCACACATTAATCCATGAAGATAATATCAATGGTGTGTAGGTTAAGGAGCTCAAATCAAATGCAAAGCCACCATGTGGTGTAAGCACAAAAGAAGATAAAGCTGTTAGTAGGATCTTGAGAAAGGATGTGTAGCTAAAAATGGAATAATTTTGGAAACCTAGATCAAGATCAATAGCTAATATCAAAAATCAAAGCTTTTAGACTTTAAATGGATATCAAATATGGTCAAGGTTAAACTAGAACAAATATTTCAAGGGGATGCCATGAAGATAGACATGTTGAAATATGAGTTTTCACCACTCTAGGTAGGTAAACACATAAATAAAAGATTAGATATGATCTAGATAACCAAGAGTAGACCCTAAAAATCCATCTAATGCAATTAAATCCTTGTAAAAATATTCAAGAGCTTCTAGATGTATGTTTTACATCTTGTTCAGATTTAAGAAAACCTAGCCTATGGATTATCATTTACAATCATGACTATATGAAAACCAATAGGGTGATTAGTTTTCTTTTGTAATAGATCTATATTCAAGATTTATAAATAATGGAAAAATTGTGATTGTGCAAAAAATGTCATAAGGAACATCAATGAGCAATCTCAAGTAACTACCTGATAATGTGAAGAATGTTAAGCATGATTGAGTAAGATAGTGGGGCATTAGTGTTTCAAGGTCCTTAGGGACTTGTTCATATTTGATGGATTATGACTCAACATCCTCAGATCGATGCTAATTCATCAAAGGTGTTTGGGTCACATTTATCAATGACTAGCTATTAAGTCCCCTCTCTCTTATCCCTTTCTACTATAAATTCAAGCTTTGAGCTCTTGAATTTCATCCCTCAAGTCAATAATAGGATACACTACTAGAATTTTTATTGATGTACCTCTTAAATTAATGAATATAATATTTTTAGTTATTTACCATTATGTACTTAGTGTTTTGTATTTGTTTGATATGCAAAAAGTGGTCTTTATCTTCCTTTATAGGTCTAAGTTCAATCTAAGTGCTAAAAAACTTCCGTTATAGGTCATCTAGTGTATCTAAATGTTGATGTCTTGGGTATAGATTGAATTGTTGACTATAAGTTCCCTCAACCAAGCCTTAACCTTACTACCCTCCAACCTAAGTCAATTAAATTGACCTCTAGGTGTAGCACTATTGCTTGGAAACTATTGTAGTTACTATGTTAGTTCTATTCATAATATATTAGTGTGTTGAGAGTTCAAGCTTATGAGTGAATATAATGAATATATGGTGCATCACCACATGTTAGTGTAGGTTTAATTCATATAATCCCTTCATTTTTTTCATCCCAACCCATTTAGGTCTTAGGGAAGCATTTGAGTGATACACCAAAGGAACTGGCCTCATTAAAAATCCTAGAGGTCTGACCCAAGATTAGGTGACCAACAACCTATGGTCATTCCCATGTTAGATTAAATTTGACCAAGAAGACTTGAACACTCCCATTCTCATCTAAGGTGCAATCTAGGACACCAAATAATTTCTAGCATGCTCGGTGGGACCAATATCCAAAAGAATGGAAAGATTGTTGGTGTGTATTTCCTCTAATTAGCTTTTGTAAGCAAGTAAGTTAGCACCAATGGTGACTTTGAATCAAAGTTTCTAGTTGTACAAATCCAAAGTATGTCTCATTGAATATTTTAATCAATTATTACATCTCATTTGACTTATGTTGTTGATATAAACAACTATGGTGAATGCCCCTATCATTCACCTCCTTATCAATTTTTCTAATATGATCCCTATGATCAATATGAGCCTAATCATCCTTACCAAGAGTTATATCAAAGCTATGATGAGCCTTATCAAGTTTATCATGATCCTTATTATCAATGGCATGGCTCTTACCTTCTTCATGACACATATCATCTCTACCATGATCTCTATCAGCCTTACATTGAGCATCACCAACCATGTAAAAATCCTTACCAATATTATGGTGACCCATACCAATCTTATGATAACCATCATGATTCCTATTGCCTTCTTTATTAGACCTATCAATCCCCAAATCAATCCATCTCAAGATTCAAACAAACTCTTTTTAATTATGAGAAATAGATGATAAGCATAGATAATCAAAAGAAACATGGATAGGAGATTTCCAAGCATGAAATCTAGAACATGAGAGATAATTTTTAATAGGCTAAAGAGGTAGTTTCATCTTTTATAAGGTAAGTCCACTCAAATTTTAGTGATAATATTTTAGACATAAGTAGTCAAATAATAAGCATTGAAGAGAGGCTAGTTGTTAATGAGTCACCCCAAGGTCATCATAATTATCATCATATTCCCATATAGCTACCATTTTCCTTCATTAATTCCAAACCAATGTTTATCATATCCCTCAAAAGTCTATTCAAACCTTTCCTAACTATCCTACCTAGAAGTCTATCTAAGAGAGGCCTCACAAGGATGAACAAGTATATTTTGAGGAAACTAATCTCCATGTTTCTTGATAGATCATATAGGAGGCTTCATCTTAATTTTTGTAAGGAGACATCTCTAACCAATTGGTCCATGATTTTGAGGATAATTTATCCAAACAAATTAAGTTTACAAATAAGCATCTCTAGCATTCAATAGTAGTTACAAAATAAACACAGTAGTAAATTTATTCTTTCCCACCCATAATAAGAACAAGTATGAAGAAGAGGTTTCTAAACCTAAGTTTATGACTTGGAATCCGATTCAATAGTCAAGAGAGAAAGAAGAACATTAAATAAAAATCCAAAATGCTAAAATCAAGATCAAGCCATTCATCATTTAGCCTCCACTCCTTTCCCCTCAAAATATCATAGCTTTTCCTTCATGGAAAGCCATTCAAGAAATAATGCAAATGAGAGAGGAGGAGAAGGTGATCTAAGAAGAGCAACTCCATGAGAAAAATTAGGTATCTATGGTAACTTATTTGGACCTTTATCATCTTATTAAATATTTTAAAGGGTCTACTATGTCTTATTTGAGAAAGAGGCTCTCTTTTGTGAGGCAAATCAAGAAGATAAAACTAAGGAAATAGAAAAAAAGGTGATTTTGAGTGACCAAGAAGAAGAAATCATGATTAGGACACCTCTTTGCAAGTATAAACATGTTTCAGACTTCCATAATGATGCAAATATGGAACAAGTGTAAGATAAAACTAAGGCAGAGGTTGAGATGAAAGTGAAAGAATAAATATATGAAGATGAGGTTGATGATGTTCAAGAGGAAGACAGTCTAATTTTAGAAGTTAAATATATTTCCCATGAGTTTTTTATAAATCAAGAGCTGCCATTCATCATGAAGGACAAGAGCTTATACAAGTAATATAAAATATGTACCAATCAGCAAATGAAGGTGAAGAACAAGATAAATTTGAGAGTATGCTCAGTCATTAGCTTAATGGTGAAGATGAATTAGTGTTGATTAACCAAATTAAGATATCAAAAATAGATGTGCAGCCTCATGATTATGGTTAATAAATTTAGATGTTTGTTCTTGACATTCAACTTAAAGAAACCCCAATTGAACTATAAATTCATGAGATCAAATATTTATATTTTTTTGATGTCTTTAATTTAGGTTATTCTTTACTTGAATGTGGTATATTACAGGCTGAGGAAAGTTCTTTCATCAAGAAACTAGTTGTTCTCTTAGGAGATGACATGTTTGAGCTTTTCAAACATGGTTATCAACTTTTCTCTTAAACTGTAAACATATCTCTAATTTTGGAAGCTGAGGATGAGCTCAAGTGGTATCAAAAAGTCCCAAGATTAGATCCATTTCAATTAGAGGCTATCCCTGTAGATATGCCAAAGGATACATACCAAGCTACCCAACATGATCATAGTCAGCAACTCATAAATGAAGAAGAATTGAAGATGTTATTACAAAGTCAAAAAATTTGGGAGGAGTATGATTAGGTTTTGGAATCATGTCTATAATTAATGCACATAAAAATGTAATTAGAGGAATTAGTTTCTTCCCAAAGAAGACATGATCATCCAATTACTCTTAGCTATAGAAAAAACTATCAAGAAAAGGTAAGCATGCTTCAAAGTTCCAAGGTGCACCAAATAGCTTTCTATTTGACCCTGAAGGGAAGATTGTCACTATAGGTTAGTTTTTATAGGTTTTATTTGTTTCAATAAGTTATTAGCACAAATAGTAGTCCTCTTTCCTTTTGTCTTATTTCCCTTATTTCCTTAGGTTAGTGGTCCTTAGTTTGTTTAAGTTAATTTCCCTTCAATTATATGTTTCGCTTCAATAAGTGCCTTGGGCACTTTGTTTTAATTTATTCCTTTTGGTCCTTATTGGTTTCAATAGGAGTTATCTAAGGGTTCATATCCAATTTTATTTTTATATCTATATGTTGAACCAGAGTAAAGATTCCATGCCCAATGGACTAGACAAGGCAACTAGTTTGGGTTCTCAAGCATAGCAGGCATGCTTCCCTATGAGTCACCAAAAATGTTGGCCATTTTGGCCCACATGCTAAGATTTTTCCTATATAGATTAGCTAAGTATATTCCTAATTGAAATGGATCATTAAGAAATGACTTGAGCAAACCTCAAAGAACCAAACCATCATAAACATCATGCATAAATGAATAGAGCAATTTGGTTGTACATTTAATAGATTCACTTGGAAATTCTCTTAGTATAAAATATTACATGGAAATTATGTATTCAATGAATATATCATCCTCTACAAATTTCATATCTTGATGTCTTTTCCATCTCAAGATATAAAGCTTTAAACTTAAACCAATAACCTAGGATGTATACATAGATGTCAATATAAAGCTATGATAAGTAACTATTTGGGTTCAAACTATCCTAAGATTGAAAATAAATATGATAGGTGTCAAGATCATGATATCTTGGGTATAATATCTATAGCATGTGCAAGGTCAAAGAGTCAAAAAGTGCTAGAATCAATATCAATGGTTAGCATTTGATCATATCAAATATCCAATGGTGAATAACAACATGATGATTTCAATGGGTCTCGAAGATCTAATGGTGAGCATATATTTAAAAATTTAGAGGATCTTGAGATCAAGAAAAGGGATGAAAATTTCCATGATCACATTGATTTATTGGATAAATTATGCACATTTGATCAAGCAAAATGAGATCAAGAACATGTGTTTAATCACTCTAAGGAGATCTATGGTGCACTTTTGATCTTGCTAATAAAAATAAATGGTATGCATTGAGTCATGAAAATAATATCAATGGTGTGTAGGTCAATGATCTTAGATCAAATACAAATCCACCAAATGGTGTAAGCATAGAAGCAGATGGAGCTAATAGTAGGATCATAAGAAGGTATGCATACCTGATAAATGCCATAATTCTAGAAACCTAGATCAATATCAATGGTCGATATCAAAATTTGAAGCCTTGAGACTTTAAATGGAGATCAATTATGGTCAAGGTCAAACCAAATAAAATGTTTTAAGGGTATTCCATGAAGATAGACATGTCAAAATATAAGTTTTCACCACCCCAGGTAGGTAAACACATGCAAGATTAGATATGATCTATATAACCAAGAGCAAACCTTGCAAAGCCATATAATTCCATTAAATCCCTATAAAAAAAATTAAGAGCTTCTAGATGTAGTTTTTACATCTCATTCAAATTAAATAAACCCTAGCATATGGATCTTAATTTACAATCATGACTATATGAAAACCAATGGGGTGATTGGTTTTCATCCATAATAAATATATATTTAAGATTTAAAAATAATGGTATAATAGTGACTGTATAATAAATGTCATAAGGAACATCAATTAATAAGCTCAAGTAACTACTTGATAATGTGAAAAACATCAAGCATAATTGAGGAATATAGTGGGGTATTTAGTGTTTTAAGGTCCTTAAGGACTTGTTCATGTTTCATGGATTATGACTCAACATCCTCAGATTGATTATAATTGATCAAAATTGGTTGACTCACATTTATCAATGGATATCTATTTAATCCCCTCTTTCTCATCCCTTTTTGCTATAAATTCAATCTTTGAGCTCTTGATTTTCATCCCTTAGGTCAGTAAGAGGATACTCTACCAGAATTTACACTTATTCACCTCTTGAATTAATGAATACAAAATTTTCAATTGTTTAACAATCTATACTTAGTGTTTTGTATTTGTTTGAAATGAAAAAATTAGTTTTCATCTTCCCTTTGTAGGTCCAGGTTCAACCTAAGTGCTAAAAAACTTCCCTTCCATGTCATTTAGTGTGTCTAAATGTTAATGTCACAAGTATAGAGTGGATTTTTTACTATAAGTTCCCTCAACAAGGCCTTACCCTCACTACCCTTTACCCTAAGTCGATCAAATTGACCTCTATGTGAAGCACTATTTCTTGGAAAATATTATAGGCACTGTGCTAGTCTTATTCATAGTCTATTAGTGTGTTGAGAGCTAAAGCTTATGATTATATATAATTAATTTATGGTATATCACCACATGTGATTATAGGTTTAATTCATGCAATCCATTCATTCTTTTCATCCCACCCCATTTAAGTCTTAGGGGAACATTTGAGTGATACACTAGAAGAATAAAAATCCTAGAGGTTTGACCCAAGATTGGGTGACCCATAGCCTAGGGTCATTCCCATTTTAGAATAGGTTTGAAAAAAATGGCTTGAACACTCCCCTTCTTAGCTAGGGTGCAATCTAAGACACCAAACATTTTATGGCACACCTGGTGGGGCCAAGATCCATAAGAGTGGAAAGATTATTGGTGTGTCTTTCCTCTAATAAACTTTTGAAATCAAGAAAGTTGGCACCAATGGTGACTCCAAATGAAATATTCTAGTTTTAATAATCTTAGGTGTGTCTCATTGAATATTTTAATTAGTTCTTGCATTTCATTTGATATATGAGGTTGATATTGATAACTATGGTGAATGCCCCTATCATTCACCTCCTTATTAGTGGTTCCAATATGATACTCATGATCCATATGAGCATAATCAACCTCACCAAGAGTTGTATCAAATATATGATGAGCCTTATCAAGTTTTTCTTGATCCTTATTATCAAGGGTATGGCTCTTACCTTCCTCATGACCCATATCAACCCTACCATGATTTATACAAGCCTTATGGTAAGCATCACTAGCCATGTATAGAGCCTTACCAATAATATGGTGATCCATACCAATCCTATAATAACCCTCATGAATCCTATTGTCTTCTTGATTAGACCTATCAATCCCTAAATTAATCCATCTCAAACTTCAAACAAAATTTGTTTGATTATGAGAAATAGATGATAAACATAGACACTCAAAATAGCTATGGATAGGATATTTCCATGCATGAAATTTAGAATATGAGAGATAATTTTTAGTAGGATAAAATATTAAGAGCATCCTTCATAAGGAAAGACCACTCAAAATTTCATTATTGATATTCTAGACATATGTGGTCTAATAGTAAGCATTGAAGAGAGGCTAGTAGTTTATGAGGAACCCCAAGGTCATCATGATCCTATAGAGCTTAAATTTTCCCTTTATGAATACTAAAGCGATGTTTATCATATCCCTTAAAAGTCCATTCAGACATTGCCTAACTTTCCTACCTAGAATTCTATCCAAGAGAGGTCTAAGAAGGCTGAACATGTTTTGAGGAGACTAATATCCATGTTTCTTAGTAGATCATATAGGAGATTTCATCTTTATTTTTATAGGGAGACATCTCTAACCAATTGGTCCATGATTTTGAGGCTAATTTATCTAATCAAATTGAGTTTGCAAATTATCATCTCCAACATTCAATAGTAGCTATAAAGGCAACATAGTAGCAAATTTCTTCTTTCCCACCCGCAGTAAGAACAAGTATAGAAGCAAAGGTTTCTAAACCTAAGGTTATGACTTGGAATTAAATTCTATAGTCAAGAAAGAACTAATAACATTCAATCATAAGCCAAGATGCTAAAGTTAAGATCAAGCTAATGACCATTCAGCCTCCACTCCTTTCCCCTCAAAATCCTAGAGCGTTTCTTTTATAGAAAGCCATTTAAGAAATAATGCAACTAAGAGAGAAGGTGATCCAAGAAGAGTATATCCATGAGTAAAATTAGGTATCTATGGTAACTTCTTTGGACCTTTCTCATCTTACTAAATATTTCAAAGAGTGTACTATGTTTCTATTTCAGAAATAGCCTCTCCTTTATGGGGTAAACCAAGAAGATGTAAAATAAGAAATATAAAATGAAGGTGACTTGAGTCACCAGGAAGAAGAAATCATGATTGGGACACCTCTTGGGAACTAAAAACATGTTTTAGTATTCCATAATGATGAAAATATGGAACAAGTGCAAGAGAAAGCTGAGGTAGAGGATGAGATGCAAGTGTAAGAACAAATACAAGAAGAGGTTGTTGATATTCAAGCATAAAACACTCCAATTGTATAAGTTGAAGGTGTTTCTCATCAATTATTTGATGACTCAAGAGATTTCATTCATCATGAAGGACAAAATACTATATAAATAGTATAACATAAGTACCAATTAACAAAATAAGGTGAAGAACAAGCTAACTTTTAGAGTATGCTCAATCATTAGCTTGATGTTAAAGATAAATCAATGTTGATTACCAAACTATGATATCAAAAATAGACTTGTAGCCTCATGATTGTGGTCAAGAAATTTATATGCTTGATTCTAACATTCAACTTTAGGAAACCCTAATTAAATTATAGCTTCATGAGAATAAATATTTAGATTTTTTTGATGTCTTTCATACAGGTTATTCTTTACTTGAATGCGGTCCATTTTAAGCTGAGGGAAGTAATTTCATCAAGTAAGTAGTTATTCTATTAGGAGATGACATTTTTGAACTTTTCAAACATGGTTATCAACTTTTATCTTCAACTTTAGACATCTCTCTACTTTTTTAAGTTGAGGATGAGATTAAGTGGCCTTAATAAGTCCCAAGATTATATCCATCTCCCTTAGAGGCCAACCTTGTATATATGTCAAAGGAGACACACCAAGCTACCCAACATGATCATAGTCAGTAGTTCATAAATGAAGGATAATTAAATATGTTCTTGAAAAGTCCACAAATTTTGGAGGAGTATAATTAGGTCTTGAACTCATGTCTACAATTCATGCACCTAAAATTAGTAGTATAGGAACTAGTTTTTTCACCAAGAAGACATGAGCATCCAATTACTCTTAGTTTCATAAGAAAGATATCAAAAAAAGGTAAAAATTATTTAAAGTTCCAAGGTACACCAAAGATATTTCCATTTGACACTAAAGGGAAACTTGTCACTACATCTTAGTTATTTTAGGTTTGCTTTGTTTCAATAAGTGATTAGCATAAATAGTATTCTTCTTCCCTTTTGTCTTATTTTTTATGTTTCCTTAGGTTAGTAGTCTTTGATTTATTTAGGTTAGTTTCAATTTTGTTATATTTTTCCCTTAAATAATTACCTTGGGAACTTTATTTTTCTTTATTACTTTTGGTCCTTATTGGTTTTAAGAGGAGTTATCTAAGGGTTGGAATCTAGTTTTAGCTTTAGATCAATATTTTGAACCAGAGAAGAGACTCCATACCCAAAAGACTAGACATGGAAACTAGACTAGGTTATCAAGTATATTAGGCATGATTACATATGATTTGATATAAATGTTGGCCATTTTATCCCACATTCCAAGATTTTGTTTAGATAGATTAGTTGAGAAAAGTCTTGATTGAAAAAGATGATCAAGAAATGACTTGAGAAATCCTATAAGAATTAGGCCATCATCAAACATACTACATAAATGAATAGATAAATTTGGTTGTTAATTTAATATATTATCTTGGAAATCCTCTCAATCTAAAATATTTCATGGACATGATGTATTTCATTCCTAAATCATCCTTTGAAAATTTCATATCTTGATGTCTTTTCTATCTCAAGATATAAATCTTCAAAGTTAAACCAATAATCTAAGAGGTACATGGAGACATAAAGATAAAGCTATGTCAATTAACCATTTGGGTTTAAATTATCCTAAGGTTGAACATAGATTTGACATGTTTCAAGATCTCAAGAGCTTGGGTAGAAGATCTATAGCACATGCAAGGTTAAAGAGTTAAAAAGTGCCTAAAACAAGATCAATGATCAGTATTCGATCAAATAAAAGATCCAATAATGAGCATAAACCTAATGATGTTAGTGGGTCCCAAATATAATGGAGTTAATTTTATCATGCACCTAAGATCTAATGGAGAGCATCAAGTCAAAAAGTTAGAGGATCTTGAGATCAAGTGAAGCATTGACAAGTGTCAAGATCATAATGACTTAACAGATCAATGGTACACATTCAATCAAGTAGAAGGAGATCAATGACATGAATTCAATCACTCCAAGGAGATTTATAGTATGCATTTTATTTTAATAATAAAAATTAATGGAATACATTGATTCATGTAGATAAGATCAATGACAGTCGGTCAAGGAGCTTAGATCAGATAGAAATCCACCACATGGCATAAGCATAAAAGTAGATGAAGTTGATAGTATGATCTTGATAAGGGACATGTAGATAAAAAATGGCACAACTCTATAAACCTAGATAAATATCAATGGTAGATATCAAAATTCAAAGCCTTGAGACTTTAAATAGAAATGAAATATAATCGATGTTGAACCAGAGTAAATATTTTAAGGGGATGCCATGAAGATAAACATGTTGGAATATGAGTTTTCACAACCCCAAGAAAGTAAACACATAAATTCAAGATAAACTACAATTTGGATAACCAAGAGTATACCCTTTAAATCCATCTAACACCATTAAATCCCTATACAACTTTTTAAGAGATTCTAGATGTAGGTTTTACATCTTATGTAGATTCAAGAAACCCTAGCCCACATATCCTCATTTACAATCATGACTATATGAAAACTAATAGGGTGATTTGGTTTTCATCCATAATAGATATATATTAAATATTTAGAAGCGATGGCATAATGTTGATTATGCAAGGAATGTTAGAAGGAACATCAATGAGTAAGCTCAAACAATTGTCTGATAACGTGAAGAATGTCAAGCCTGATTAAAGAAGATAGTGGGGTATTTAGTGTTTCAAGGTCCTAAAGGAATTATTAATGTTTGATAGATTATGACGTATCATCCTCATATTGATACTAATTAATCAAAGGTAGTTGGGTCACATTCATTAATGGCTATTTATTCAGTCCCCTCTCTCTTATCCTTTTTTTCTATAAATTCATGCTTTAAGCTGTCATGTCCCCTTTTTAATTGACATGTTCTGAGTTCATGGTTAGCCTATTATGCGACCTTCGTAGGCTAATAGGATGGATAGAGGGTCATAATGGAGCTTGGCTTGACTTTGATTCACAGGATTTCTACATTTGATTATCATTCAGGTTATTTCAGACATATTTGGCCAGGGCTCCTACTTTTTAGGGATATTTGATATGCAGCGGAGCGCCTTTATTATGGTATGGTTATGTGCAGAATCACTCCCTGATTCACTAGCTTCGATCGGTTCATCGATCTGACATGTATTGAGGGAGATATTAATATTTGATTGATTTAATCAAATATTAATTATTTAGCATATTTTTAATTAGAAACCCTAATTCTAATTTAAGAAACCCTAATTAGGGCAAGCATATCTTTTTGAGGATATAAGGGTTTCTCATGGAGGCCATTCTTCATTATGCTATTGATTATTGATATTGATTTTGAGAATTTCTTTTGTGAAGACTGAGCCTAGGGTTCAAGGATTCCATTTGCATTGGAGAACATTCCCTCTTTAGTGTGTGCAATTAAGAGGCTGTGGAATATCAGCTGATATATTGCCAAAGTGAGAGATAGCTTCATCCAGAGGTTATCACAAAATTTTAGGTTTGCGAGATAACTTCACACAAAAGTTATCACAAATATTCCAAGTATTTATTGCTTTATGTTTTGATTCAATAAATTATACAGCTAGAGATCTACTGTGCTAGAGACATATATTTCCAGATCAGGGGTTGAAAACAGGGAAGTTGTGCTTAAGTGGCAACCATACAAAGTCCGTACAAGTTCGTACAAATCAGTGCAGGAACTAACCTCGACAGATAGAGGGTTTTCAGTGACCGACATCGGTCGACTGAAGACCGACGTCGACAGAAAGCCGATCGACAAAGACCGACGTCGGTGAAATATCGACTGACGACGGTGACTGTGTGTCGACACAAAAGGGCCGAGACCTTCTAGAATTCAATTTTCACTTCCAGTTTTGATAAGCCAGGGTTTTTAAGACTGTATTTCATATTTATATGCATGAGAAAGGACTGCAATTGTAATAGTTTAGAAGGACAAGTGATAAGATTCGTAATTTGCTATTAAGAGACTATATTATTGTGATCATTCTGAATTTACTCAACTGAAGTTATATCTTGTTCAAAGTTTTTTGTGTTGCTATATTTCCTATTTTGGAGGGGATATTACAGTGGTATCAAAGCTAAATCCTACCAGCCTGAGGGTGTATAGATCTTATGCAGCCACAAGAGTTGGGACCACACAAGTATAACACACGCAGTCGAGCCTTACTTGAAGGTACTCAGGTGTTAGATCAGCTACCGACCATCATGAGTGACAGACGTGAGGGCAGCCCACCCAGGGGCCACAAGTATGATGCTGATCAGGGCACCAGAGAATTTCAGCGTGCTATGATGACAAGCCAACAGCAGATGGCTCAGACACTACAAGCACTTATGACTATGATAGAGAGAATGAACACACCTGATGGATAGAATGGGGACCAAAGAGATGATAAGAGTGCTATGGTTAATCAAAGGCCACAACAGACTCACTCCAGAATAGCTAATAGACCTACACGTCCTACTTTTATTCAAGAAGAACTAGAGGCACCAGCAGAGGAAGCAGGGAATAACCCATTTGCAGATGTTTACATGGCTGCAAATGATGAGTGGGACTTATTACCTCTTCATGTCCAAGAGACGATGACCTTTGATCATTTTGTCAATCTTAGGAGAGAGCACTACAGATTGGTTAGACAGGATAGGAAGCCTAGAGTTCAATTCAGTGAGCTGCAGAAGGCTACTGGTAAGCTTTCTTTGACTACTTTTGACGACAACGGTAAGATAACAGCTCAAGCTTGGGTTCATAAGCTTGACACCTTTTTGGCATTGAGACCAATGTCAGAGATAGATGCCATCAAATATGCCACTTTGCACTTGGATGGAGTAGCACATGATTGGTGGTACCATGGTATGGTAACACTTCAGCATAATCAGGTAACAGAGTACCAGGACTTTGTGGATAGATTGGTTGAGCAGTTTGACAGGAAATATCCTGAGGTTTACTTTTGAGATCTGGCACAGTTGAGACAAACAGGTAACTTGGAGTCCTTCATTGGTGAGTTTCAGAGATTGGCAGTCATGGTGCCCAATATTTTAGAGTGTAGGTTGGTAGTTCTCTTCATAGAGGGATTGTCAGAGCCATTGAGAGGTTGGATCAAAGCCTTTGATCCTCCTTCTTTATAGGTAGCTATGAAGAAGGCGTGGAGTATGGAGATGGCAGCCCCATCCAATAAATTTAACTCTAGAGTTGCTTCTTCATCTAGAGACCATAAGCACTCCCACGGGGATACAGAGAGACCAGATTTTAACATAGATAAATCCGGGGTTAAAAATGATTCAAAAGCCAATCCGGCAACACCACCTTTGGATTGTGAGGCGCTTAATGATTTACACAGGAAGAAGCTTTGCTTCTACTGCAAAGGACCATATGATATCCATCACGATTGTCCTTTGAGGCCTAAGGGCAAGGCGAATCGTATGATGTGGGTATACTATGAGGATTCTGATTCTGAGGATTCCGAGCAGCAAAACAGTTCTGAGGGGGCAGAGGTAGAGGCTTCAGGGCCTAATGCAGAAGTAGAGTTAGAGCTTCACATTCAGGAGGCACGCATATCCAGTATTCAGTCAGATGAGTCATTCAGACTCTGTGGAGTTTTGGCAGGGCAGAAGGTTATCACCCTTCTTGATACAGGAGCCACACATAATTTCATAGATGCTAGATTTGTGGAGAAGCATGGGCTCACTACCGTAGACTTTGAGGGCATCAGTGTTAAGGTAGCCGATGGTCACACTCTTAAGTGTGAGCGTATGATTAGAGACCTCCCATTGCGCTTGCACAATTATGAGTTCAAGGTTGATTATTATGTGGTAAACATGGGGGATATTGACTTAGTCTTGGGTATGAAGTGGCTTCATTCATTTGAAGAAGTTACTCTTCGTCTCAAGGACATGGAGGTTCTCTTTGATGTTGATGGGAAGACACACATTCTTAAGGCAATACGGGGCAGCAGCTTCAGATATATTTTTTTTCATCGGATGGAGGTACCTATACCACATGACATGATAGAGAATGATGACGAGTGCACATTGGCACCAACACAGGAGAGGTATGAGGATGAGCTTGGTCTTGAGGTGACTTCAGTTTAGGAGTTGTCACATGTGGTGAGGACTCAACTTTCTATTACAGCCGGGTCACAGGTTGATGATGATATGACTATTTCTAGTCTTCACTATCTAGTTTCAGATATTATTCAGGTAAGGAGTTTGCTTGCTGATTTTCATTTATGGATTGGATGTTGGAGTGCTTATCTTAGTACTAGAGATGATGTGACACCATTACATGAGAGTTGGGATGGACATGGCATGGGGGTCATGTTAATTGACAGTAGTGGAGATCAAAACTATATTTGGGATCCAGGTAGATTGATTGATTTGTCATTCAGTGATTGCTTGAGGGCAAGCAATTTCAGGAGGGGTGGATTGTCATGTCCCCTTTTTAATTGACATGTTCTGAGTTCATGGTTAGCCTATTATGCGACCTTCGTAGGCTAATAGGATGGATAGAGGGTCATAATGGAGCTTGGCTTGACTTTGATTCACAGGATTTCTACATTTGATTTTCATTCAGGTTATTTCAGACATATTTGGCCAGGGCTCCTACTTTTTAGGGATATTTGATATGCAACACAACGCCTTTATTATGGTATGGTTATGTGCCGAATCACTCCCTGATTCACTAGCTTCGATCGGTTCGTCGATCCGACATGTATTGAGGGAGATATTAATATTTGATTGATTTAATCAAATATTAATTATTTAGCCTATTTTTAATTAGAAACCCTAATTCTAATTTAAGAAACCCTAATTAGGGCAAGCATATCTTTTTGAGGATATAAGGGTTTCTCATGGAGGCCATTCTTCATTATGCTATTGATTATTGATATTGATTTTGAGAATTTCTTCTGTGAAGACTGAGCCTAGGGTTCAAGGATTCCATTTGCATTGGAGAACGTTCCCTCTTCAATGTGTGAAATTAAGAGGCTGTGGAATATCAGCTGATATATTTCCAAAGTGAGAGATAGCTTCATCCAGAGGTTATCACAAAATTTTAGGTTTGCGAGATAACTTCACACAGAAGTTATCACAGATATTCTAGGTATTTATTGCTTTATGTTTTGATTCAATAAATTATACAGATAGAGATCTACTATGCTAGAGACATATATTTCCAGATCAGGGGTTGAAAATAGGGAAGTTGTGCTTAAGTGGCGGCCGTACAAAGTCTGTACAGGTTCGTACAGATCAGTGTAGGAACCGACCTCGGCAGACAGAGGGTTTTTAGTGACCGACATCGGTCGAATGAAGACCGACGTCGGCAGAAAGCTGACCGACAGAGACTGACGTTGGCGAGATATCGACCGACGACGGTGACTGTGTGTTGACACAGAAGGGCCGAGACCTTCCAGAATTCAATTTTCACTTCCAGTTTTGATAAGCTAGGGTTTTTAAGACTGTATTTCATATTTATATGCATGAGAAAGGATTGCAATTGTAATAGTTTAGAAGGACAAGTGATAAGATTCATAATTTTCTATTAAGAGACTATATTATTGTGATCATTCTGAATTTACTCAACCGAAGTTATATCTTGTTCAAAGTTTTTTGTGTTGCTATATTTCCTGTTTTGGAGGGGATATTACATAAGCTCTTGATTTTTATCCCTTGGGATGGTAGGAGGATGCTCTACTAGAATTTTTACTTATTATCCTCTTATATTAATGAATAGAACATTTTTAGTTGTTTACAAATTTTTACTTAGTATTTTATATTTTTTTGATATGCAAAAAATGGTTTCCATCTTCCCTTTATAGGTCCAAGTTCAACCTAGGTGATAACAAACTTCCCTTACAGGTCATCTAATATGTCTAAATGTTAATGACTTAGGTATAGAATGGATTGATGAATATAAGTTCCCTCGTCTATGAATTAATCTCACTTCCTTCTAACCTAATTTAATCAAACTATCCTATAGGTGAAGCATTATTTCTTGGAAACTATTGTAGGCATTGTGTTAGTTTTATTCATAATATATTAGTGTGTTGAGATTTCAAGACTATGAGTGGATATAATGAATTTGTGGTGCATCATGACATGTTAGTGTAGTTTTAATTCATGTAATATCTTCACTCCTTTCACCCCAACCCATTTACGTCTTATGGGATCATTTGATTGATACACCAAAGGAGCTATCCCCATTAAAAATCCTAGAGATCTAACCCAAGATTAGGTGACCCATAGCCTAGGGTCATTCCTTTATTGGATTAGGTTTCAGAAAAAGCAATTGAACACTCCCCTTCTCATCTATGGTGCAATCTAGGACACTAAACAAGTATTTTATAACTATTTAAAATATTGAGTGTATACACCAGTCATATGCATCCATGTCACATTATAGTAAAGTAGCATATCTATGTAGCACAATGTAAAATATGAATAACTAAAAAGAAATTTATAATAAATGTAGCTCAACATGATAAAGAGGTCATCAATAGATATAACCTATGATAATGTAACCTATAGAATAATATGCCCTTAGAATAGGAATGGAAATTAGGTAGAAGGGAGTCTATCATCAAGGAATCCATTTTTAATATGTATGTCCTACATCACCCTCATATACCTCATGAAATGTATGTGTGTATGAAAAATAAATATACTATCTAATAATATATATAAATAACTAAACTAGAAACTCATGACTAACATGCTCAAGTCTTATTTTTTTATTTTTTATAATATTTTTAATTTTTTTGTATTTATAAAATTTTCTAATTTAATGGTATTTTTGAAAAAAAATTATATTTTTAAAATATTTTATTTTTCTATATTTTTGAAATATTTGATTATACAGTAAAATATCATATTATCCCATCAATGGGAGGACCATATTGTGTGCCTATATAATATAATTGGAGTGTGAAATTTTGTGAAAAAAAAGTGCTACATGTAGATGAATATAAAAATGAATCAGGTGATGTAATGTAATTATCTTGATCACTGCTCATAGAATCTCTTGTAGGATGTGGAACTCTAGAGGGCAAATGAGTTGGTGGATCCCATTTTATAGTAAGAGAAGGTCTAAATACCTTATTTTTTTTTATGAAACATGATAATTTTTTTGAGGTATTGCCCTAGGATGCATTATAGAATATGAAGATATCTTTGATCTTTAAATATATATCTTATGTGAAGCTTTCTATTGATGATAGTGTAATACTCTCTTATAAACTAACTATTTATAAATATTAAGCATAGGTGAAACAACTTAATCTATATTATGTTCTTGAATAGGTGTAATAAATGTATTTGTATTATGCTCTTGATTAATTTCAATAACCCACTATGGTGTTGGTGGGGGAGGAGGTGGAGATATCATTGACTATAGAGCTTACTCATATTGAATTCTTATAACATGACAAAGACCCATGTTCTTTGTAAGAGTAAAAATGGAGTAGACATTGTCTCTAAACTAGTTTGAAGAGGTAACACTATTGCCAAATAGTATTTTGTATGTTTCATCAAATGTTTTTACTACTTCAAATGTATCTTGTAATTATTACTTTGTATATCCAAGAGTGAAAATAAGTGTCATTATACATGAATTTTCACTTGACCCATTATTAATATTAACACTATGTATGGATCCTTTGTTGATATAAACTCAAATAAAGATTACATGTCTATTTGAATTGCCATCAATACTCTCATTATCATCACTCATAGTCATAGGACATGGTTTTTATTCACATATAATTTTACCAATAATACCATCTATTAGGTGTGTATATGTTGAAGGAGGAGGATGTGCATTATATGCATGGTATACCTCTAAACTATCCTTAGTTTCTATTGTGACATGGATTGGAAATGGATTACTAACTTTGTATTCTCATTTCATTGTGGTATATCCTCCTTTTTGGGTGTTCTTAACTCAATATTATTGTGATAAATAAGAACTTGTATCTTATGCCTTAGCCATGAATGCTTATTTTTAGAATGTCCAATACAACTATGATAGTCACAGTATGTGTTACTATCAAATCCCTTATGTTGAGGTTTATTGAGATTAACCTCTAATGGTGAAGGAAGAGATATGATATTATTCACAATTAACTTTGTTAAAAAACATGAGGAGGTGATGTTAACATTAAAAATCACCTCCTTGATGTAGCAATCAACTGAAGCTTATTTATTAGTTTTGGTACTACATTGATTGTTAATTTTTATTAGCTCTTGCTTTCATTAAATTTGACCTTGTAGCTTAGTTTTATTGGAAACATAATATTTAAATTAATTGGATAGTTTTGTGCATTCTTAAGCTTGTTCAAATCTATTAGCTTGACTCCTTGTTATTTGACTATATGGCATAACTCATCAAAATAATTTAATTTTTCAAACATGATAGACACATAAAGTGGAGATATAAAACTTTGTGTGAAGATATCTTAGAACTCATTATCTCCATAGAATTGGTCATATAATATAGCATATTTTTTTATTTAAAAATATGTTCCTTGATTATATTAATTTACTCTTTCTTGATTTTATAAATTTACAAATAAGATAGTTTCTAACAAATGTTAAAGAGAAGTGTGTTTGAAATTGATCTTCCAAAGGGTTGAATTATTTATTGATTGGAGTAGAAGATCATAGATCCATCGAAAAATAAATTCTTTGATATTTTTTGAAAATAACTTAGTTAATAATTTTTTATTGTAGTCATAATCCAAACAAGTTGCATGAAATGATTGAAGATGTTGTTCAAGATCAATTTTACCTTCATAGAGTGGAAACTTAAGAGATATAAAGTCTAATGTCAATGGGTAATAAATTAGTTCAGGTGCCAGAGGATTATGAGGTAAAGTATGAAATTCTATTGAATGACTAGTTCTAAAGACACCTTGTTGTAACACTTTTTCATCCATATCTATAATAGTTTGCTTAAATAAATTTTCATTAGGTGAGGTTGGTGGTGGACCATGCATAATGTTATACCCAAAATTTGAATTCATGAAATTTATAAAAATATGTTCCCACATGGATAAATTAAAATTTTAGCACTATATAAATTGACCCTCATGGGCATTTTAGTCTTCAACATGTTTGACTTGAGGAAATTTAATTTTGGAGAAACTAGAGAGAACAAATACCATTTACACTTCAAGTGTGCAACAAGTGAAATTCTACCATTTTTTCATATCTTAAACAACAAAACACCTTTTTGGTTCTTGTTTGATGTGTTGGAAATATATTTTACTAAGTAAAATATTTTATTTAGATATTAGATTCAAAAAAATCATATATTTTTTAGACTAGAGATCTAGAACTATGGAAGCCAATAGGTACACTAGGTGTGTCAAGTACAAATCCTCTATTTTTTCATATCTTTCACATTAGAATTTATTTTGGTTCTTATTTATGTGTTAGAAATATATTATCTCAAGGATCATATTTTATTCATATATAAAAGTCATAAACTTCATATATTTTCATACCATAAATCTAAAACTTTGGGTCCCAATAGGAATACTAGGCGTGGTAGGTGTTGTGAGATGATAAATTTGAGCAATGGAATATGATTATGTAAATTATATCTAAAAATTCCCAAATCCACAATCTACCATTAAAATATAGATCCACTTAGGATAACAATGCAAAGACAAATGAAACATTCATACCAGCATTAGATCCTAAAAGTTAAGTACTCTAAATCAAGATTAAAATAATAAAAATACTAAATGGTTATGGATTGCTTAAAAATAGATTTAGAATTTTATCATGATGTTGGCTTGATCAAGAGACTTGGATTGCATGGATTCATGGATGATATTGACATAGAGATTTTATGGATTCACAGTTTTTATAGTTAGTTTTGGCCATGGAAGGATGGTGGATTTGAATACAGGAGAGATGGAGAAATATAGGAATTAAAAATTCCTTAGAAACCTTTATAAATAGAGGCTGCTAGAGAGAGGGCTAAGATGGAGAGGATTATAGAATTGGAGAATTCTAAAATCCATTAATATGACAAGAGAGATAAATAAATGATTAAAATAGGTGATTAGATATTTGATTAGGGACTAGGGATGTAGGAGATCCTAAGATTATGCTAGGGTAGGTGGGATTAGAATTTAAAATCCAATATAATATATAAGTGGGATTAGTTAGTGAATAATAGTGAAGTATATGAATTAATTGATTTATGGGGTAGGTGTTGACCATTTTGACCACAAGTCAAAATGAGGCAATGCCCTATAGTCAAAAATTTGATATAGGGGTGTATTATAATGTAATATGGTGTGTCATGGTTCATTTTATGTGATTTAATATCTTATTAGCATTGGTCATAGTCCATATTAGTCCTTATGTCATTTTGAGTCACTTAGCGGTCATATATGAGCCATTGATGAAAATGGTATGGTTTTCTTAAATATAAAATATTTGTAACTCCTTATAAACATAACTCATGTTATTAAACATCATATTCCTTTTTAATAATGTTAGGACTAACTAAAACTTGTAGGTGTTAACTGAAAATCAAGAAAATAAGTGAAAAAGAGGTGTTTTTATAGTTTTACAACCTATGAGAGAGAGTAACATGTGGGAGAATATTTTTTAGTGACCTTGAGCTTCCCTAAATCCATTTAAAGTCTTTAAATGCTTTGGAAGTGCCAAAAATGAGCTAAAACTATTCTATCTCCCCATTGCTCTGCTAGGAAAGTAGAACTAGTAAGCAAGTTTCTTCTTGGTATGACCAATAGGAAGACTTTAAAGTTAAATGATCTTGGTTGTGGATATTACACTTGGTCAGATTAATTTTAATGTTTTTATTTCAATGATTGGTTTATTATACCTTATGAACCATCCTTAACAAGTTAACTTTTCATTTTTACTTGGTGTTTCCCACACCCTACAGGTTTTAATTCTATGTGAGTTATTTACTATAACTCAATTGATGATTTTGATTCCAAAAAATTTAAACTATCTCCTCTCATATTCCCCATGTTTGGTTTCATGATTGTAAGTCATTTTATGTGTAAAATAGTTCAAGTTTTATGTTGATGTATACTAGTGGATTTGTAATCAATTTTAACACTTGAAAAAAGGTTATTTCTCTACAGTGGTTTCAAATGAGTGTTTGAAACAAAACTTATAAGTTATGGTTGATAAATATTTCAAAAACATAGAAATAACATAGTAATAATGAATTCTCTAAGAATAGATGTTTTATTACTCAAGATCGCAATACAACTATATGTTTATCTCTGGGAAGAGATGTTTGATTTTCCATTTTAGGTTACATATTCATTTATACACATTTTTAAAGTAGGGGGAGGATTTGTAAGGTCACCAATATTGATGGAGATTAATTGGTTTGACTTCCATGATTTAAAACAATACAAAATTTTGAGGAATTACTATTTTTAGAAACTTACTATTTTTAGACTGCATTACTAAAATTAAAATTTGGGGAACTTATATTGGGTTTTCTAGGGTAAAAATTCATTTATCAGATATCCATGCCATCTCACTACATTATACTCATTCTTATCTTTCCAATGGTTCAAACGGTGAGTCAATTGGAGCTACGGTGCAAAAGTTATGGCTCCAAGAAGTTTCATCATCAATTAGGGTGGAACTGTCACCCGAATTATCCCCTGATTGTTTCCCGGATTAGTGTGATATGATGTGATACATGTTTTACATGTCATTAAAATCTATCTCTTTCCAATTTCATTCTCACTCTATTTTTCATGGATTTGCAGTCAAGAACATGAGTCACATAGTCAATTTCCTATATTTCCATTCACAGTCAGTTGAGTGACATATATGAGGTCCTAAAGAGGTTCATAGAAATGATATGAAGATTTATAAGGTGTTTTATCACATTATTGTTTCATTATAAATCAATAAATAACCATTCAAATGATAAAATATTGACTGTGTTGACTATTTCCCATATAGGCATAATCATCTACCATGAATGAGCACCTACATGTGTTATAGAGAAGACCATCACATTGAAAGGGAGAAATTGTCTAATTTCAAGCACTTCATGGTTAAAGGGTATTGTTTGAATTATTTTAGGAGATTAAATATAAACAATAGGGTCACACTCCATACATAGAGCCTATATCCACAACTCACTGCCTACACATTAAAATGTTCACCTGCATGTGACACTAACAAAGATTTAGGATGGTTTCATAAGGATGTTATAACATGTTTTTAGGCCTTCATAAGGTTATATTAATATGTATATTACTTTATAACAAGGTATAAGGTCATGAATCATGCACATTGCCCATTTTCACCTTCACTGCCTTATGTGTTGCTACATGTGCATTTATAGGTGACCTTACATAAAAACTTGAGTATTATCAAGGAGATTTTTTACATATTTTGAAACCCTCATAAATTTTTTGGATGTTTAAGGTCCTTTATAAACCATGTTTGATACATTAGACTAGCAAGAAAACTTGAAAATTCACCTCAAGTGAAGGAATTGTGTTTTAGGCACAAGTTCCCTAAAAGCTCTAAAATAGAGCCTTGAGCACTTTCGGTGTCAATATATAATATTGTTGCATATATTTTTGGTCAATAAAAATGATCATACCTTGTATCCCTATCCTAGGGTAACATCTTGAAAAAATAATTGAGTGGTTTGTCCAAATAGTTTCCATGCTAGAAGGCTCCAAAGTTACATATTTGTTCACTACATTCTTTTAGTGATGTCTACAAGATTTGAACTTATAAGTAACCTTCACAATCCAAAGTTATAGTATAGAAGTACATCTTCATGCTAGGTGGCCTTTTTGAGTTGAGAGAGTACACCAGTGTTTTAAATATCATCAAAAATATTTAATATCAATTTATTAAACCTCATCAACACCTATAGGTGTCCTTTGCCTTGAGATAACTCACTTACAACTGACTATAAATTCTCATAGGTCCATGAGGTGAGCTTAGACATAGAAACACAAAAACCTACTAGTGTTATCTACCTCAAAATACCTAAAAGGAACCTCAAAACATATGACATAGGTTTCAAGGTGGATTCTCACCTATAATACCTTGTTTTTTCCAAATCAATCAACTATAGTTGACTATAGTTGGTAGTGAGCTTGAGCATAGTGTTATGGGTGTTGATATAGCCTAAACATGAGGTGAATGAATTTAAATGATTATATAATTACCTTATGAATTATAATAAGGTTTATATTCATTTTTTTCAAGGTTAAACCATGTACTACCACCTATAGGTGTCTCTCTCAAACAAGAAAACATAGTTAGTCAACCTATCTTCCATATCAATCAAAGTGAGAGAAAAATAAATGCAAGGTTTGATGAGGGTCTGATGATCAATTTTTTTTTAAATTACTCCAAAAATATAATTTTAATTCCATGTCACCATCATAATATGGATAAAATATAGATAAAGGCCTCAAACATACACCTACAGTCATATTTGATACGCTACACACAGGCAGACATTTGAAAGTCTACCTTATGGGTTTATTGGTTTTTAGAGGGTCAAATGATATAATCGGACCTTAGAAATATATAAAAATCATATCCATCACTTGGATAATATAAACAAATAATCCATTTTCTTGGGATAATAGGGGAAATGACCTTTGTTTTATTTTAGATAGAGGACACTTCTCAAGGGTACAAACCTCTAGATTTTGGAGAAAGAAGATGACAAGGTGAGTTTTATATTAATAGGGTCTTGAAAAAATATTTTTAAAGTTTTATAACATCTATAACAACATGAGTAATAATGCACAATGGTGAGGAACCAAACAAGGAGGTCCAAACCTATAGATATGTAGGCTAAGCCTATTAGGTCTTGGTTAGGCCTAATGGCTAAGGGGGTGTTAATACCATTTCTAAGATTAGATGAACATTATAATCCATTAAAACATGTTTTTATGGAGATATAAGGTGTTTTAAATTTTTGTTATACAAAGGAGACCTTAGGTAAGCCATTCATTAGCTTAGACCAACTCAACCTATATAGAATGAAAAGCAAAGATCGAGTAGGAAACTTGGAGAGCTCACATCTACTTGGAATATTTTCATGGGTGTATAAAGAGTTTTGGGATGATGAATTAGGTCTTGTAAAATCACTTTGTGGAATTTTTTTATAGATTGGACGTCAGACCTGTATGGAAAATCCTTAGAGGGCAAAAGTACTCTAAACCCTCTAAAACCCTTGATAGTGACCTGATTGGGAAGATTGAGTAAGAGATGCATCCATATGTAATATAATGGCTTATAATATGGTTTTATTTTGTATAGGACTCTCCAAGTTTCCTTCTCATCAACTTGAGTTATACCCTACCTATATGGATATGGTGAAAAATACCTTTTCTTGACTAATTTTAGTGTTGTGTAGGTATGAAAAGGTTTCAAAGGATGTAATAAAATTTGGGAGAGATATTGAGACTTAATATATCTCACCATGTATATATATTTCTTCAACTAATTCTACAAGTTCCTCTACAAGTGCCTTCACCTCAGCCAGTAAAAACTAGCATGGTGCACAAGCTAGTGAGAGGATGAGAACTTCAAGGAGGAGGCCTTTTATGGTCTACATAAATAATATAATTCCATAATGGGTCCTAATAGGTGTCATTAACTCTTATTTATGGATCATATTGGAAAATTAAAGGTAACCTTGGTGCCAAATGTGCAAGGTGAGTGAAAGAGGACTTATTTAGACTATAGGTAGTTATAACTCATCTCCAAAAAAATCTTGATGATCAATGATGCAACCAATACATGTTTTATCATGTATAAAACCCCTCAATATTATTAAAATCATCATGTCTATAATTAGTCTATTTTTGGATGTTTCAAGAAGGACAAATGATGAAGGCAATTTTTTGAGCAAGTAGTAAGAAATCCTACACTACATTTTAGGAGTTTCATGTTTTGAGGGATATTTATCCAAGTATACCTTACATGGAATAATTAATATTCCTCTCTCCTACATGTGTAACTCATTTTCTTAGCATAACACATGTTTTAGTGACTCTTATACTCCTTTCTTCTCACTTCTCTCTCAAATTCCATAAGTAGAAGCCATTTGGCTCTTGTAGACTAATACCATACCATGTATAGTGAATCACTACTAGAATGACATTGTATGTTTCCTTTTAAAAATAAATTAAAGCCTAGTTTTTATTTCATGAACATCTTTATAAGTGTGAAAAGTGATTTATGGTGAAGTTAGTGATAATCTTTTATCCTTTCTTGCCTTATATTTTCATGTTTATGTTAGAGTTCTTATTTTAATAGGTTATATAGAGTTTAGATAGTTTGTTAGACTCCTTTAAAGTGTATAATTATCCTTAGATTTTTAAATATGCCCTTTGGTTCATTTACCTTTTATGTTCTCATGCATATCACCTCTATGTTGAAACACTTATGTTAAAACCTTCTAGGACTTAGAAGCTAGTTTGTATGCCTTGTTTCTTAGTGAAAGAAGTATGATGTTCACGTGGAAAAATTATTGGTGTATCACCAACTTAAATTAATTTAATTTCATGTAATCTTATATTTCTTTTCCCACAAACAAATAGTTAAGTAGGTGATAAGCACTTCAAGGTATATTCAAGGAGATAGCCCTTAAACCTAGAGGTCTAATTCTACCTATAGGTAAACCAATATACCTATAATTATTCCCATGTTTCAAAAATCTATAAGAGGCTTTAAAACCATTTTATAGGTTTAAATATTTTTTTATAATACTTTTGGCACACCTAGTGGGACCCATTATCTTCAAGATAACTTATCAAGGTGAATGTTGGTCTTAACAACATCAGCTACAAATTGGTGTGCCACTCAGCATTTGACAACTCCATTAAAGGTATAATCTAGTTCAAGACCATTATTTTTTCATATTTTTTGCTCTCATGCTTCATGGTTCTTACCAGGTCATCATCTAATAGATTTATCAATCCAATCAATGCACCTATTCAACCAAAACTTCCTCTTGAATTTCAATACCCTCATCCTAATCTTCCCTTTCAAGATCAAGAAGATTTTGATAGCCAAGAAAGTGAAGAGGTTGAATAAATTTAAGATATTGAAGAAAACATGGCTAGGAAATATGTCTTTCCTACCTTCAATACTAAAAATAAAATTCACCTTCAATCTTATGATGACATTAATCCTAATGCTACAAAGAGTGTGCTTACATTCAATAGTGAGAGTCATGTTACACCTAGTGAACACATCAGGGATATCTCTAACTTTTGTAATTTCCATAATTTCACTAAATATAATATTTCCATTAGACTCATGTACATGTCCCTTATATGGAAAGATCTTGATTGGTATATGACTTTTCCTAGTGGATATATTACATCAAGGGATGACTTTGGATTGTTGTTGACTTCAAGGTTTGAAGATGAAAGTGACCATACCTTTGTTATACATTAGCTCAAGGTGATCAAAATATTTCCCAAGGAAAAAATTCATGATTAAATGAGAGGTTTCAAAATACTTTGTATAGATTGCCTCCTCCCAAGAGACCACCTACTATATTTGTGTTCCCTACATACTTAAAAGTCATTGGTACTAATATTGATATCATGTTTCAATTCATGGGTGGTTTCACTCTTCCCAAAACATATGAACTTGCCACTAGAGATTATAATGGCCTCATTCAAGTAATAAAGTTACCTCCTAATTGTTTATGCACTTTCTACCTCATACCTCTACTAATAATACAAACATTTATCCAATTCTTAATGTTAATCTAAAGCCTAAATCTATTCCTAAAAGGGTAGATGATGTTATGGATCCATAGGCAAAAATTTAATATTTAAGAGATCAAATTAGGAAATAAGGTGCTCATAAAAAACCATATCCCTATCAATAATAATATGGTCATTTTTATGGGAGAGGAAGAGGTCAATGATAGCCTAACTTCAATATGCCTAGCAATGTGTACAATCCTAATTCCACCACCAATGCAAGATAAATGGTACTGGTGCATAGTAACTTGGTGTAAGGATAAGATTGCCAATAAGTCCAATTCATGGATGCCAATAAGGGTGGGGAGTAAGATCTATTTACTCAATGAGGATCCACTCCTCTCCTATCAAATGAAGATAAAGTCATGTTTCAAGTAAATGAGGGTCGGTAGCCTCATTGAGAAATCTTCACCAACTTCTTGGTGGAAGACACTTTTGTGTTTGATCAAGGAACCTGTATTTCAAATAATACAAGGGCCAAAAAGAAGGCTTTATTATGTGATAATAACATTCCTACAGTCTCATCTAATCTTCCTCCAATGTAAAAAGGCATGGTTGCAAGCATTGTATATCCAAACACTCTTACACATCTTTCAAGTCAAAATGTGGTAAGGTCTGCTCAAGGTGTCTCCATTCCTCAAGTTCCAAGCAATAATTTTCCTCTAAACACTCAATTGAAAGTGAGTACTAATACCCTAAACATAGCAGATTCCTAAAAAAGTACCAAGGCATCTCTCTTTTTATGGGATGTCTTTCACATGGCATTGAACCTTTACCATAATAAATGTATATCTGATGTGTTTTTTGATAAAACTAATGAGCATATTCTTGAATGTTCTATCAAACATTAAATTAAAGGCCATGTTGTGAAGGAAGATGGACATCAATTTGTTGTTCAAAAACCTACAGTCCTAGAAGGACCTAGTAGAGCCAAGGCTAAAAGTTTTGTTGTGCTTAAAGGATAGTCAAGATCTCCATTTGATGTTGAGAAAAATTCAAAGGTGTTGGATTATAAATAATAATAACTTGATACTCCCAAACATCAAGTACATGTCTTAAAAGAGTACAAAGTTAAGGCAACTAACATATCTTCCAATCTACATTTTGAGGAACATCTAATGGATATGATAGTGATAAAGAGGATTATAGATCCAATATAGGCTCTTAGAAATCAATAAATATCATTCATGAAGACCCTAAATAGTTTTATTGCAAGCCTAATAATACACAAAGGTAGTAGACTTCTTGATCATCAGCATGTGCAAGTGGTTGATGATGAGCATGTTTCTCATGCTAGCTACCTTCATAGAGTGACAAAGATGATTGGATATATTTCTAGACTATCATAAAGTATAGGCAAACAATCCTTGAAATCCAAACATTAAAATTTATTTTACTAAGTATAAGGCCATGCATCTTTCACACTACCCATGTTCACATTAACTATTTTATATGTTGTTGTGTGTGCATTTACAGGTGACCTTACACAAAAACTAAAGTATGGTCATGGAGATATTTGACATATTGTTAAACCCTCATAAATATTATGGTGTTGAATTTAATTTGTCAACCATGTTTGAGGCATTAGACTAGCAAGTAGACTTGAGAACTCAACTCAAGTGAAGGAATTATGTTTTAGGGACAAGTTCCCTAAAGGCGCTAAAATAGAACCCTGAGTACTTTTAGTGTCAATATATAACAGTATTGCATATATTTTTGGTCAATCCAAATGATTATACCTTGTATCCCTATCCTAGGGTAACATCTTAAAAAAATGAGTGAATATTTTGGCCAATTGATTTCCATGCTAAAAGGCTCCAAAGCTACATATTTGTTTACTACATTCTTTCAATGATGTCTACAAGATTTAAAATTCCAAGTAACCTTAACAATACAAAGTTGTAGTATAGACCTTAGGAAATATAATTAGTAAATATAATTAGGTTTGTAGGAATAATTTTCAAACTTTAACTATGTATTACCACCTATAGGTGCCTCTCTCAAACAAGAAAACACAGTCAGTCAACCTGTAGTCCATATTAGTCAAAGTGAAAGGACAAAAAATGCAAGGTTTGATGAGGGTCTAATGACAAAAATTGTTTTAAATTACTCAAAAATGATAATTTCCATTCCATGTCACCCTAATAATATGGAAAAAATAAATATAAATTCCTCAAATATACACCTATAGTCATACTTGATACCCTCCACATAGTCAACCATTTAATAGTTTAAATTATGGGTTTGTTGGTGTTTGGAGGGTCTAATGGTATAATAAGAACTTGTAAATTTTTACTGATCATCTCCATCACTTGGATAAGCTCAAAAAATAATCCAATTTCCTATGACAATAGGGTAAGTGCCATCTATTTTGTCTAAGACAAAGGACACTTCCCAAGGGTGTAAACCTATAGATTTTGGATAAAAAAGATGAGAAGGTGAGTTATGGATTGATAGGGTCTTAAAAAAAAATTTAAATTTTTATAACATCTATATTAACATGAGGAACAATTCATATTGGTGAGGAACCTTACAAGGATGTCCAATATTATAGATATGCAAGCTAAGCCTACTAGGTCTTGGTTAGGCCTAATGGTTAAGGGGGTGATAATACCATTTATAAGATTATATAAACATTATAATCCATTGAAAATTGTTCATAATGAGGTATAATTTGTCTTAAATCTATTTTTATGAAAAATATACCACAATAAATCCATTTATTAGCTCAAACTAACTCAAGCCTATACAAAATGAACAACCAAGCTTGAGTAAGAAACTTAGAGAGCTCACATCTACTTGGAAGTTTTGCATGGGAGTCTAAATATTTTTGGGATGATTAAGGAGGTATTTTACAATAACTATATGGATTTTTTTTGTAGATTGGACTTTAGACCTGTATGGAAAATCTTTAGAGGGCAGAAGTACTCTAAACACTCTAAAACCCTTGATAATGACCCAATTGGGAAAATTGAGTAAGATATGCATAAAATGGCATAGAATGAATTGGGAGATGGTTGGATGTTTCAAAGGACTCTCCAAGTCTCTTCCTCATCAACTTTATTTTTACCCTACCTATATGGATAGGGTGGAAAATGCCTTTTCTTGACCGATTTTAGTGTTGTGCAAGTATGGAAAGGTTGCAAAGGATGTAATCAACTTTGGGAGATAGCTTAAGACATAATATAACTCACCATGTGTATTTATTGCCTTAGATAATTGTATAAGTGCCTCTTAAATTTCCTTAACCTTATCCATTCAAAAATGGCATGGTGCACATGATAGTGAAAGGGTGAAAATGTAATGTATCTAGATAGAAGTATAATAGTATAATAGTAGAATAGGGAATAATCCCACATGCATTAAAATATGGAGTGGGGTAGGTAAAAAATAGTACAAATAAAGGGGATTATGATTTTTTAGAGAATCAAAGAGTCATTTTTAATTGAGCCTTACTCAAAAGAGGTAGCCCCCTTAAAGAGGCCCATGATATGGAGTTGTTCCTTCCATAAAAGGAATTGGTGTTTGTGTGTAATCAGTGTTTTGATCAATATATGAGTATAAGATTATTATTGTGTCATTTGTGAGTATGAGGTTCTTATCATGGGTATCAGATAAATTTTCTAGGCCACTATTTATTTTCCATTACAATTAAATTTGAGGTTTAAGAGAGAGTTGTTATCATTTAGTTTTCTTCTTCATTAAGTTATTGTGAGGTTTATAGTAATCTAAAAAATTGTGATTTTTTAGGATTATTAGTGTGTGAGGACATTGATTTTTTATTCATGATATCTAAAATGGTGCTAAAAAGATATCTCCATTAACTTAGATCTACCTTGGTTAATCTATTTTCACTTAGCTCTACCAATCTATGTATAGCCATTAAAATCACTTGGTGTATTAACTCAATGGTTTTGATCTTAGCTCACACATCATTCAAACCTATATTTATATAATTTGGTGGCTATTGGTAGCACTCTCCATGAGCTCATCTATTATTATCATTAGGCATTGAATCACTTCCCTCCATTTGGCATTGTATTCTCTTTCTTGTTTGACATAGTAGTTGAGTTTGTTGTCCCTTAAATCCTTAGACTGGGAATCAAGAGTTTTGGATTTTTATAATTAAGGGATTGAGAGCTCATCTAGATTGATTTTAGATTAGTGGAATATTACCACCATATAACATTACAACTTCCACATGATATCCTTGGGATGGACATAATCAATCCTGAAAAAGACCAAAGACCATGTGGCTTGACATTTGAGTTGGTAAGAGATACATATACCACCCTTGAATGGCTTAACCTCAACTCACAACTTGATAACCTCTCCTCAATATCGATCTTGAATATTAGATCCCTTAACATTCACTATATTCTACTCATATCACAACATCTACATTGATAGATTTGACTACCATAATATCCTCCCCATAGTCTCTCTATAATAAGTATTTGGAGTTTGTAGATCCATGTTCATGGAGTACTTACTCTCCTTTGACCCTTTAATCTTCCAATGGTTTTTTCTACCTAAATTTCATCCTCAAGGGATGTATCCATTCCCTCCATGACTCCATCCATGTTGACCACTCTTGTAGCCAACTCAATGCCAAACCTCCTTACCACCTCTTTGGATCTTCAACTCCACCAGATCTACCTCCACCATGTCTTGCCTCCTGATAATTTTCTCAAACCACCTCCCATGATAGCCATAGTTTTCTCAAATCACTTCATGGTGTTTGGTTTAGGTTTAGGTTTTTTCCTTAAGTTTATGTTTTGTTTAGTAGATAGATAATTAGTATTTAGTTGATTTACTTTTTTAGATTTAGTATATAGTCTCAGTTATGTGTCTTTATTAGGTTGTAAAGTCGCTTTTAATATTTAATGTTTTAGTCCATAGGTTAAGTTTCTTTATGTATTCATTTGTGTTTGTTTTAAAATTCCATCATTAATTACCTTTAGTGTTTTTATTTTCTTTATTCTACATTAAAATTAAGGTATTTCTATGAACTTATTGGTATATGTCATGTTTTGGGTATGTTAGTATTTTTAAGTATTTGTTTAAATACTTAGTAGTTTTTTGTTTACGTTTCTTCATCTAGTCTAAATGTTTCATATTATTTTGAATATTTAATATGCTCTAGTTTTTTCAATTTGGCTTTATTTTGTATTGTTAATTATTTTTGGTCATGTGTTAATTTTAAGTCATTGTTCATAAAATTTGTCATCTAGTTGTCTTATCATGTGTTAGTGTCAAAAAAATAAAAAATAGAAATATTGGTCATATTATAGCTGATGGATTTTCAATTGAAATTGATGTCTATTTGATTGTAATCATGGGAACTCCTATTTTATCTAGAGGTAATTAAATTATGGCCTTGACTCAACTTCATAAAATAAGGACCATCTAATAATATCAAGTAGCATTTGAAACACTCACCAACTAGACTATAGGCTTATCTTATGTCTTCTTCCCATATTGCTTCATTAATGGTCTTAATGATATAATTTGACATGAGGTTCTAATGTTTAATCCTCACATAATGATGGAAGTTTTAGTCTTATCCAAGATTGCTACAAACTACATCAACTATAAACATATCAAAAAAATACCCCCTTAAACCACAAAAAAAACAAAGTAAGCACTAAAAGTGCCTGACAGTCCTCCAACGAGTCCATTCAAGAAACCACCATGCTCGAGTAGACCCTAGATGAGCCCAAGATGAAAATAATAGATCACAAGTAGGGAATAAAAGATTCACCTCCCTTAAGAAATAATTCTAAGAGGTATGGCATGTACCCTCAATTGGTTCATAAAGATAGCTATTTTGTGCACCCCTATTCTAGATTTGAGTGTATGATTGTCATGCTTCAAATCTCAATGATAGACTCTAACCTCTTGGCTAACATGTCTTCCATTGAGGCTATTTCATATATATCTCTCTATGTACTTCCATCTCATGCTATAATACTTACGTTCACACTATTCATGTCCATCTTTATATCCCAGCATCGATGGAAGAAGTGGAAGTAGAAATAAAAGCATGAATGTACCTCTATATGGTCTTCAACATATTTTTCATATGTATGGTTTGAACTTAATTTGGTCATCCTATTTATTATCATGTTTTGAGTGGAAAATGTATTTAAGGGGAATGGAATGTAATGTACCTAGATATGGGTATAATAGTATAATAGTAGAATAGGGAATAATCCCACATGCATTAGAATGTGGAGTGGGGTAGGTAAAAAATAATATAAATAAAGGGGCATGTGATGTTTTAGAGCATCAAAGATTCATTTATAATTGAGACTTACTCAAATGAGGTATCCCCATTAAATATTCCCATGATATAGAGTCGTTCCTTCCATAAAATTAATTGGTGTTTATGTGTAGTCATTATTTTGATAAATATATGAGTATCAGATTATTACTATGTAATTTGTGAGTATGAGGTTCCTATCATAAAACTTTAAGTGGGAGGAATTTTATGGTATAAATAAATAATCTAATCCTATGAGGGGTCCTATAAAGTGTCATTCACTCCTATGTATGGATCATATTAGAAAACTGAAGGTAACCTTGGTGCCAAGTATACAAGGTGAGTGAAAGAGGAATTTTTTAGACTGTAGGTAGTGATAACTCATCTTCAAAAAAATATTAATGATTAGGGATGCATCCAATGCATGTTTTATCATGTTTAAAACCCCTAATTCTTAGTTCAATCATCATGTCTATCCCTAGTATACTGAAGGATGTGCTAAGAAGGCCAAATGATGAAGGTAGTTTTCTAAGCAAGCAATGAGAAATCTTATGCCACATTTTAGAAGTTTCATGTTTTGAGGAATATTTATCCAAGTAGAGCTTACATGGTCTATTTCATATTCCTCTCTCTTACATGTGTAACTCATTTTCTCAGCATGACACATGTTCTAGTGACTCTTAGCCTTCTTTCTTCTCACTTATGTCTTAAATTCCATAAGTATAAGCTATTATATCTCTTTTAGACTAATACCACACCATGTATGGCAAAGCCTTGATGGAATGAAATTTTATTTTGCCTTTGAAAAATAAATTAAAGTTTTTTTTTTATTTCATGAACATTTTTATAAGTGTGCAAAGTGATGTATGGTGAAGTTAGTGATAATCTTCTATCCTTGTTTGCCTTATCCTTTCACGTTTATGCTAGAGTTCCTATTCTAATAGGTCATTTAGAATGTATCTAGTGTGTTAGAATAATTTCAAGTGGATAATTGTCCTTATCATGTGAAATATACCCTCTGGTTCATTTACCTTATGTTTTCTCATACATGTCACCTCTATGTTGAAACACTTATGTTAGAACCTTCTAGGACTTATAATCTAGTTCATATGCTTTGTTTCTTAGAAAAATAAGTACGATGGTCATGTGGAAAACATATTGGTGTATCGCCACCTTAGATTAATTTAATTTCATGAAAACTTCTATCTCTTTTCCCATAAGAAAATAGTTAAGTATGTGATAAGTACTTCAAGGTATATTTAGGTAACTACCCCTTAAATCTAGAGGTCTACTTCTACCTTTATGTAACCCCACATTCCTATAATTATTCTTGTATTTCACAAATATAGAAGAGGATTGAACACCCTATTCTAAGGTGCAAGATTTCATGACAACAATATGAATAAGGTTAATATATGGAAAAGAATGAAGGGGGTTGTTAGATAAATGACTATAAAGGGTGATATTAGGAAATAATTAGAAGAGATAAATGAGATTAGATGAAATAGGTAAAATTAGTGTCGACTACTAGTAATATTAGTGATGATAAATGAAGTGATAAAATTTAGATGTATATATTTTTTCCTTCTTTAAAAGGCATTATGAGTGGATGAAGTGGAAAGATTAATGGTCTTTCAAAGAAGAAAGACACTCATGGATGAATATTAGTAAATGATATTATCATATATGATACCCATTTGAGGTTACATGTGGATAAGAATGAGATGGATGGCCACTCAAAAGAGGAAATGAGGGGTGGGATGCAATGAATATAAAAGGGGATGGGATGAAAGATGTAAGATAGATGATGAAGAAGATGCACTCAACCTGAGCAGTGAGATATAAATTGATGATGCCTATGGCAAATACATATGTACAAGGAGTATAAATTATTGTGTCATGGTTGTAAACACATCCAAAGGGTGAATCAACCATTAAATTATGATGATAGGATAAAAGGCCATAATATTTCTACATATCCCAAGAAAGGATGCATGCAAGGGTGAGATGTAGGCTAGGATAAGATAATGATTTGATAATATTAATGATGATTGTAGATCAAATATTAAATTGAGTGATATGATGAAGTGAGAGAATAATATATATTATAAAATGACCAAAATAGGACAAGGAAGAATTGGTGTTAGTGGTTGAGCTACCTTGGACACTAAAAAGTGACCAAGTGTTGCTTACATAGTTTGAAGAAACCTTAGACTGATATAGTTATGACTTGGGGATAAATTATGAGGTATACTAGAGGAGGAGAATGATGATGACTATTATACATCTTATTTATTAGATAAATGAATATATGGGACTATGAGAAATGATTGGCTATGAGATATTAAATTTTTTTAGATTAGATAATTGGACCTGGATGATCAAAATGATGATGGGATGAAGATGATTAGGTGATTAGGTGGGTGATAGAGGATAAGAAAAATGATGAGTGTAAATCTATTATCAATCCACCATTTATATGATAAGTCTCATCAAATTCTAAATAATCTAATTTAAATATATCACTAAGTAGTATGCCCCATGATATAAGTATGACCAAGAGAAAATTGTGCCAAAGTGCATGAGGAGAAAGGGGAGATGATGAACTCTACATAAGACACCAAAAAGAATCATTATAGATTTTTTGGATCCATCATATAATCCTCATTCATTAACTAATATATGAAAATATACATGACACAAGACTAAAATGAAACATAAACAAAAAGATAAAACATAATACATTCATATATGATACAAAAAAATCAAAAAATAAAAGAGAAGACAAGTAACACAAACAAGTATCTACATGTAGTGTCATTGTGTCTTGTCTAATTATCCTGATAAGAGTTGATGGTATACTTGATTAGGTGATAAGTTAGACTAAGTTATTTATGATGATGTGAACTTCGATTGAGGTTAGGAATTTTGACAAGGTATAGATGTGAAGTAGACCATTGACTTAGATTAGGATTAATAGTGATTGTGAATAGGGTATGTTAGAGAAAAATTCAACTTAAACATAAGGGATAGTCAACCTATATATTAACCATGTCTTGAATTTAGATGTAAGACTTGGGACATATTAGGCTAAAATGAGACTAGGTCAATACTAGCTTAATATAGACTATATTTTCTATAGTTCATAAAAGTGGACAAGATACAATAGTAGGATGGATGGATATGAGATGCGACGGGCATGGAGATGGTTGTGATGGAGATATAAACATAATACAACACATCTTATAATATATATATATATATGGATTTTATAATTTTTAGGGATTTTGGGATATGTATATACACTATAGAAATGGGGCTACTAGAAAATGGAATACCAAGCCTATAAAATAGGATAATGATGTATTAAAGGATGGATGGGAGATAACATGATAGTGTTATGTGGAAAATGGGATGAGGATGACCACATCATGAAGGAATTGGATATCTAGTTGCTCAAGTTTTTATTGAAGGATATGCCAAGATAAGTCCCAAATGTTTCTTAATATATCTTATAATTCCTCAAGAAGGTTAAGTCTAGAATAAAGTATGGACATAGTAGGATAAAATTAATGTGGAATATGATAGTTATGATTGATGGATTATGGATGGAATTGATGGAATACATTTTTCCGTCAAGTATAGAGGTAAAATACAAATAATAGATTATTTTACCATGATGCCAAAAAATATTAGAAGCATAATTATTGAGAGGTGGTGAATCAATCTTAAAAAAAATTAATCAATTTCCCTTAAACATGCATGAATTATTCAAAGTAACTTAGTGATCTAACAATGTCTTAAGAACCAATTACATGAGAATGAAACAAGATAACACATCACATATGTTGGAAACCCTCATGGGGGGTAAAACCCACTAAAACAAATCTTAGAAAAACTATCCTATAATATAATGTGTCTAATTTATTTGATCATCAACCCAACATAAAGTACCAATTCCAAATTTATCAATCACCCACTTGGCTTTAGAAAGCACCCACTTACTATGAGGCTACAACCCTATATGACTAAGCACCAACTCAGTCAATGGAAAATTTTCTAAGAACCAAAATGTAATGAATATTTAACACCATATTAAACATTAACCAACTCAACCAAGACCAATTATATAAGTACCAACCTGCAAGGAAGCTTCAACTCTCTCTTTGACCAAGCACCAACTCAACTAATCACACTTTTTTCTTCTACTCTTCTAATCAGCTCTTTATCTAATCTATCTAAACTCTATCCACTATCATAAATAAATAACACATATTTGATATTATCTAAATATAAAAACAAAATATGATGATCACCCCTTTAGTTCTACTCCACTTGATCTCTCTCAAAACTACCTCTAGGCTTCTTCACTTAACTAGCCCTCTTCAAGACTGAATAGGTCGTATGCCTTGATATTCAACTACATAATACCTCTTTTATCTTCATTAAATTTTTATATTATCTATATTTATGGTTTAAAACATTTTTAAAACCCTCCTTAGGCTCATTTATTTATCAATTTATTCACTTATACTAAGCATATTCAAATAGGCCTAAAAATCCTTGTATATATACTCATCTCTTGTTCATATACCACTTGGTCATGTGCACACCCTTAACCTCTTAGGTAATCCATATAATAGGTCTTAATACATATTATAAACATTAATAAAATGAAATTTGAGTCCTTTTTAGTCTGTTGTAACTCAATTAGGCCTCATTTCACTTTTAGGTCTCATGGAGACCTAATTGCATTAGGCCTTCTTATCAACACATTACCATTTGATCCCTTGGAAAACATTACACATAAATACATGGAATATAAATTTTAAAAAACATAAAATATACCTTATCTAACATCCTATAATCTCCATAACACCTTTTAGGTCCAACCACTTCATGAAACCCTTCAATAGTACTCAATCCTAGCCCTGTGTACACCAAAAAGTCTTCATTTCAATATATAAGCTAAAACACACTTAAGCCACTAAAAATTGATTAAAAAAATTAAATATAAAAAGTATAAATTACCTTATGGTAATTACCAAATTCATTATACACTTTCACTCAAAGCTTAGTGCTTCAAGAACAACTCATCACAACACTCACTCAAAACTATCAGAATACTCAAAACATAGTCATGGTGACTTGGACCTCCAAAACCTATGTAAATGCTTTACATGACTTATGATGAATTTAAATGATAATATATATATATATATATATATGGTTATATGGAAAATATTGGTCTTCTAGACCAATTTCTTGACCCTATATCACCTAATCTAAATTGAACCAGACAAGACATTTTGGTGTAAACATTTTCATCTCTTTTTTTGACCTATAAAGCTTCTTAAAATAATTAAAAGGAATTAAAATTCCTAAAAACAATCTCCATGCACTTGGTTTCCTAATTTTATCATGAAAATAAACTCAAATTTATCTTCTCACTTTTGTCTAGGTTTTATACTATTTACACCTTTAGGTCTGTCTACGATTGGCTAAATTGGAAGACTAGTTTAGCATATTTGAAAGATATAACCTATCCAAAAACAATCATTGGCATGTAGTATGAGTCTATAGATCCTTATTCCATCCATTTTATTTCCTTTGCCAATGCAACTTTTGAGATCTACAACAACTTCTTCACAAACAATCCCTTTCCTAAAGGGTCTTCTCACTCACCTAATAATTCAATACCACTTGGAGGTGCCGAAGAGAGTAAAATATAAAAAACAATAATTTTATTAATAGTTTAAATAAAATTTTAGTGATTTTATAAACATCTTCTACATCAAGTCCTTATTAGGTTTTTAGAGAGGTTTAACATAGGTTTTGGTGTTAATGATTATTAATAAATGATTACCCAATAAATCCAAAAATAATTCCTATATATATTATCTAGGACCCTTCCCCATCTCTCCTTAATATCTCAATTTTACATTCAAAGGTTACACATTCCAAAAAACACCTAAAAGTCCTCAAATTTGCATACCTTTATTTTGTGTACTCAAGAGACCCCAAAACTACTTTTCATGACTTTTCTTGAAAATTATGGCATAATAATTCATGATTAATCATGAAAAAACTTGAACCTATATCCATTCTCTCCTTCACACATTCACCTTTAAATATAATCCTCGTGTCTCATTAGGCTAGGTAGGGCTAAAGAATGGTCTAGGTGCAAACTAAGACTGAGGGACCTACCTTCAAAGATTCACTTTGAAATACTTATGAGTGTATCCACACCTTATTATCATGCTCACAAAACCTTCACAAAATCTCACATTCCTAAGTTCACTCATCTCATCATGTTACAATCTCATATCTTCACCATGCCATATTTAGGCTCAATCTTCCTATGTACTTGACACATTTACTTGTTCCTTCCATGTCATGAACTCATTAAAACATCAAAAATCAAATATAAGACATAAAAACACACTAATATCACTACACCATTCTATTTTTGATGAAAAAATATTCCACAACCTCATACAGACCTAAACCCACATGACCAAGCTTCATATGACTTGACATCTCTCTCAATGCTCATTGTCACATGACATACCTTTGTTCATTCACTTCACTATGATTCCTTTACATGGCTGACCCTAAAACTCTTCATGTTAATACTATGAAAAACTATGCACATACATTCCTCTACACATACCTCTTCATATCATGACATCAATAACTTATATAAACCTCTTCATACACTATGCTTCCTATGCATACATTAGCTGTCTTCAAACATCTTCCATGACCTATACCTTACATGCTACCAACACTCATGATAATTTTCATCCATTTAACACTCTCTTTTTCATGAATGACCTTATTCATGATAAATTTCATGATCACACTCTTATGTACCTTGACATATCACATACTACATCTATCCTTAGTCATTTTTGACATCAACCCTAAAATCAACCTTGACATCAATGATAATACAATCTTGAAATGATACACATTTTTGGCATTAATGACAACAACATGCCAAAAAAATTCCCCTTTATCATTTATGGAAAACACATTGATGGAAAACACAATACAATATGAAATCACTTCAAAATGGTATTTTTCCCATCTAATCATTCTCCCCCTTTTGACATTAATGGCAAAGAGAGACCTACAAATTTCTTCCTCATGATGTAACATTTTGGATCACACCTTTTGAAAAAATAGGATATCAACATTTCTTAGGTGTATGAATCATCTCAAAAACATACTCCCCCTAACTCCATGCATACCTTCTTCACATGGATTTAGATACATAGGAACACTCACCTTGTCCATGATATGACTGATAGATCAAACTCTTGATCACTCATTAGGCTACCCCACTTCTAAAACCAACTAAATATTTAGGAATTCCCCTTTGTCTTCATATCTTATGATTACCACTTGAGCCATTATGACTCTCAAACCATCCTCAACTTATTTCAATCATCTTGATGCCAATACCAACCCACAAATCAAGCTATCAATTGTTAGAAACATACAATGACTTTTTGCTTACCTCTCATAAACCAATCATCTAAATATTATTTCATCACACTTATATCTCTATCAATAACATCCAACTTATCTCTATGACCATATTGTTCTTGTAAACCAATCCATATTCCATATGTCTCTAGACACAATCCTATGCTCAGACTTATATTCCATATCATGACTCCTCATGAACTACTTTCCAAAATTAATGCTCATACTAACCAAATATCCTTTCACCTTGTTATATACATATAAGTTACAAATAAAACAACTCATACCTTATAACATAGATAATGTAAAATCCTCTCAAGATGAATCCTTCTTTGATTACAACTTCATGCTTCTATTGATACATGATTATCTCCATGAAGCCTAATGGAGTCACCCCTTTCCATAGGGCTCTCAAAAATCATGAAATATAGAGATTCCTAGATATCCAAACCACTCTAATTATATTATTGAAATCATGAGACTGATAATCCCTTATTATAATTCACTTAGGCTTGACTCAAGCATTTGACTCATCCACATTGTCGTCCTTCTTCTCTTTTACTAGTTTGTTAATACATGTAGATAACCAGTGTTCTTGGCATTTATTCACTTCTAATCCTTGATCTATCATATAAAATAATCCATCTTGACTCTTGGTCTCAATATTATCAATCCTAACTTTCTTTGGCTTTCATACCAATGTTTGACCCTTCTTATGCACTCTAGGAGCTCCATATACCTTATTAAGTCTTCAGGTACTTATAACTCTATTAGGAAAAAATATTTCAATTTGTCCCATATTGTGATAACTATAGTAAAAAATATTACTATACTTACCTCTTGACTGATCACTCCTCCCGTGGTCCCATGATAACTCATTCCTTGAGACGTTTTACAATCACTTTCTCTATGACCAAAGTTATGACAAGAAAAATAATAACCATTGAAATAATTGTAATACCTTATTGTATTAGGCTGATTTATTGGTCTCTTTATGTTGAATTTCATGTTGGTACTCTTGATTTGTTGATGATCACTTTGAGTATTAGATTTGGGAGTTTCTACATAGGTATTTGAGGTCTGACTCTCCCTATTATCTTTTTGGTCTTCCTTGAACCTAAGACTTGTCTTATTATGTGAATGCCTTTTAATTCTCAAAATATTACAAAAAAATTCAATACTCTTTTCAAATATTTGATGTGTCTTTAACTTGACTATTTCTTGATCTAACTCTACCTTCAAGGACTCCATTTATATTCCAAACTTGATGTATTCTTCCTCCTTGATCTTAAGACTTGTAGTGACAGTTTCAATCTAAGTTTCTAATTATTTTATAATCTCTTCATGTTCATTGGTGTTTTTTCTTAGTCTCTCTTCAAATATATTTATTTGATCCTCATTATTCTTAACTAATGATCTTAGTTTCTAATTCTTCCTTCTTTTTAACTTTAACTCCTCTAAAACATTCACCAATTCTACCTCAAAATTCACTTCAACCTCTTCTTCATTTAATTATTCATCATCGATAAGGATGTTCCCTTTTTATAGAACCTCATTATCTATTTATATATCCATGAATAATGTTTCATTAATATCATGGTCATTACTATCATCATCACTATCAGTGTACTAGTGTGACTTACATTAAATGATCTACTATCTTCTTTGGTATAGAAACTTATCTTATTCTTGAATGACCCTTTCTTGTTTTCATACTTACTAAAACCATTTTTTCTCTTGTCAATCTTATATATCTTATTATCATCACCATGATGTTCATCATGTTCTTAATCATGCTCATTCTTATCCTTGTTAGGGCATTTAGAGGCAAAGTGACCAATCTTACCATAGTTAAATCATTTGAATAACAAGTTGCCCTTATACTTATCTAATTTTTTTCTTAGTTTCTTGACAAGCATGGCTTTTATCTTGTCATCATCAATGTATGTATCAATATCATCCTTAGCCTTCTTACCTTATGAATTTTTCTTATATTTGAATGCAGATTCCTTCTTGGAAGGCCTTCCATCACTTGTTCTCATGTCATAGGTAGTCAAGATGCCATGAAGCTCATCCATATGTAGTATGTTAATCTCTTTTATCTCCTCCACAATAAACACTTTTGAATAAAACTTAGATTTTAGAGATATCAATACCTTTTATACTATTTTTTTTATTCTAACTTATCTCCTAGGCCTCTGATGACATTTATCACTTCATCTACTCTCAATAGATAAGATGCAATGTTTTCATCCTCCTTCATTCTCAAGATTTCAAACTCCCTTTGGTGATTCTAAAACTTTTCCAACTTAACTTTGGTGTCTCCTTCATAGATGGTCTATAAATTTTCCCAAATCCCTTAGTTTATATCATAATTCATGACCTTAACAAATTCCACTTTTAAAATACCACACAATATGGCATTCATTGCCTTAGAGTTGTTCTCACTTGCCTTCTTACATGCTACATTAGTTGGTGGTGTCGAGGTTGGAATAAATGAATCAAAAACAAATTACCATATGTCATAACCCAAGGAAATTATATAGTATTACTTATAATTCTCAAAAATGTATATTTAGTTCTATTAAAGAGGGGAACCTTATTGGTTGAGAAACCTCGTTGTATTTGTTGACTAGACATGCTTGTGCTTTAAGGACCTCCTTTAAACTATTAGGCCTAATTTAAAGGACCAAACTCTGATACCAATTATTTTAAGAACAATGATTAAGAGGTGGAGTGTGAATCAATATTCAAAACATTTTAATAAATTTCCCTTAATCATTCAAAGTAACTTAGTGATCTAACAATGTATTAAGAATAAATCACATGAGCATGAAACAAGATAACACATCACATATGTGGTAAACCCTCATGGGGGATAAAACCCATTAAATTAAATCTTGGAAAAACTATCCTATAATATAATGTATCTAATTTATTTGATCATCAACCCCAAATTTATCAAGCACCCACTTGACTTTAACAAGCACCCACTTGCTAAGAGGCTACAACCCCCTATGACTAAGCACCAACTTAGTCAAAGGAAACATAACAAAGCACAAACCTATAAGGTATTTAAAACTCTATCTTGACTAATAAACAACTCAAATAAGACCAATTATACAAGAACAAACCTACAAGGAAGCTTCAACTCCCTCTTTGACCAAGCACTAACTCAACCAATCACACTTATTTCTTCTACTCTTCCACTTAGCTCTCTATCTACTTAATACAAACTCTATCCAGTTTTATACATCAATAACACATCTATAATGAAACTATAATATCCTATTAATATACAAATAACATATTATGATCACCACTTTAATTCTACTCCACTTGATCTCTCTCAAAACTACCTCTAGGCTTCTTCACTCAAATAACCCTCTTCAAGATTGAATAAGTCACATGACCTTGATATTTAAATTTATAATACCTATATTATCTTTATGAAATGATTTTAATCTATCTCATAATTGATTAAAACATGTTTTCTAACCTCCTTAGGCTCTTTTATTTATCAATCCATTCACTTACACTAAGCATATTCAAATAGACCTAAAAAGCCTTGTATATATACTCATCTCTTGTTTAGATTCCACTTGGTTGGATACACAACCTTAACCTCTTAGTTAATTAATATAATAGGTATTATGACATCTCATTAACATGATTCATATTAAATCTTATTCCCTTTTTCTTTTTCATAACTTAATTAGGCCTCATTTCACTTTTAGGTCTCATGGAGACCTAATTGCATTAGGCCTTCTTATCAACACGTTACCATTTGATCCATTGGAAGACATTACACCCTCTTACATAAAATAAATTAAAAAAAAAATAACACAACATAAAATATACCTTATTTAAAATCTTATAAAATCCATAACACCTTTTAGGTCCAACCACTTCATGAAACCCCTCAATAGTACTCAGTCCTATTAGGCTTATGTACACCAAAAAGTCTGCCTTCCAATATTGAAGCCCAAACACACTTAATATAATAAAACATGATAAAAAAATTACATATATATATTATAAATGACCTTAGGTTAATTAAAAAATTCATTAGACACTTTCACTTAGAGCTTAAGGCTTCAAGAACAACTCATCATAACACACTCAAAACTGTCAGAATACTCAAAACACACTCATAGTGACTTAGAACTCCAACACCTATGTATAAATTTTCCATTAATTTAGATGAATTTAAATTATATTATTATATTTATATACAATTATTAAATATAAATATCATATGGTCAAATGCCAAATATTGGTCTTGCAGACCAATTTCTTGACCCTACATCACATAGTCTAAACTGAACTAGACAAGCCATTTTGGATTCAACATTTTCATATATTTTATTGACCTCCATATATTATTAAATTAATTAACATTAATTAAAATACATGAAAAACATCTCCATGCACTTGGTTTCATCATTTTATATTTAAAACACACTCAAATTCATCTTTTCACTTCTATCTGTGTTTTACATTGTTTACACCATTAGGTTTGTCTACGAATGGCTAACTTAGAAGACTAATTTTGAATATTTTAAGAGTTTAACCTATACATAAACCATCATGGTCATGTATTATTAGTCTCTATCTCCTTCTTCCATTCGTTTTCTTTCCATAACTAATGTAATTTTTTAGAGCTACATCAACTTCTTCACAAGCCCTTTCTTGTAGGGTTTTCTCACTCACTTGATAATTCAATACCACTTAGAGGTGCTTGAGAGAGTCAAATATAGTATAAAATATTTTTATTAATCATTTCAATACATTTTTATTTGATTTGAGCAATATCTTCAACATCAAGTCCTTATTAGGGTTTTAGAGAGGTTTAACATAGGTTTTGGTGTTAACAATTATTCATAAAAGACCCCCCTTAAATCCTAAAACCAATTATTATAGATATTATATAATATCCTTCCCCATATTTCCTTAATATCTTAAGTTCCCATGAAAAGTTCATGCATGCCAATAAACACCTAAAATTCCTTCTTGGGTTTGCATAACTTCATTTTGTGTACTTGAGAGACCTCAAAACCACTTTCTATGCCTTTTACTACAAATTATGGCCTCATACCTCATTATTACTCCTAAAAAAAATTTAATTACCTATATCCATTATCTCCTTCATGCATTCACCTTGAAATCTGATCTTCATACCTCATTAGGCTAGGTAGGGCTAAAGAATGGACTAGGTGTAGACCAAAACTGAAGGACCTACCTTCAAAGACTCACTTTGAAATAATTCTAAGTTCATCAACACCTTATTATCATAATCACACAACCCTAAAAACCTCTCACATGATTTATTTCACTCACCTCATCATGTCACCATCTCATACCTTCACCATACCATAAATAGGTTCAAACTTCCAATGCACTTAACACCTTGACTTGTTCCTTTCATGTCATGACCTCAATAAAACATCAAAAAATCAAACATAATACATCACAGAAAAAGCATATCACTTCACCATTCTCTTTATAATGACAATAATCATTCATAATCTCATACAGACATAAAACCACATGACTAAGATTCATATGACTCGACATCTCTCTCAATGTTCATTGTCACATCACATAACTTTGTTTATTCATTTCACTATGATTCCTTCACATGGCTCACCCTAAAACTCTTCATGTTAATATTATGCCACACTATGCACATACCTCTTCATATCATGACATCAATGATTTTCATAGGCCTCTTCATACACTATGTTTCCTACGCATACATTAGTTGTCTTAAAACATCTTTCATGACCTATAACTTCCATGATCACAATACTCATGAAAATTATCATCCTTGCAACACTCCCTCTTTCATGAATGACTTTAATCTTGAAAACTCTCATGTTCACACTCTTATGTACCTTGAAATATCACATACTACCATTTGTCCTTAGTCACTTTTGACATCAACTTGGACATTAACCTTAACATCAATGATAATTGAATCTTGACAAGATGCACATTTTTGAAATTAATTATAAAAACATGCCAATAGAAACCAATTTTCATCATGGTACTTGCCCAAGGTACTAGAAGACTAGTTTTCACCATTGGATAAATGGATTCACTAGAGGAATTTGACTTTAGACTTGATATATGATGTTTATTTCAACTTTGATGACCCCGTAGCACATTAAGGATATGTTTTTTGACTTGGCCAATTACAAGGATCTTCTTAAATTTGATTGATTATTTTTGGATCATAGTTTGATTATTTGGATTGATTAATTGATTATTATCTTGGGTCCTTATAGACTCAAAAAATGATATTACATGTTGTGGGGAATCCAATAATGTATGTCCTTATTTTCCCTATTCAAGGATTTGGATGATAGGATTGTTAATAAGATATGGATGATGAGGGATGTGTGATGGAAGGGATGTATTAAGGTGATAATGGGTATATTAATCCTCATAAGAGATACTAGGAGACCTAAACTCAATGCTAGATAAATTATCCTCCAAAATCTCAAAAGGATCACTAAGACTCTTGGTAGAATTAGCATTAAAAGTCAATTCATATCCAATTTGATTATCTTTGACTGATAAAACATCTAATAATTATATTATGATTTCAACATATTGAGATGGATAAAGATTCATGCCTTATGACTAGATGACATATGAATTATAGGCATCCTCAAATAGATAGGTGTCAACATGACTTTTATTATCTATAAGGGATGGTGATTATGATGTGGATTCTGATTCATATGTTAGTGTAAAACATAATCCTAACCATTCTAATGATGAATTTGATATGGATGTTTATGAGATAATTTCTCAAATATATTATTTTTTAGTATCAATAAATATGGCCTTCTATATAGCATCACTCTCTATAAGTACCTCTTTCACCTTAGGTTTGTGTATGGGTACTTTAAGCTTAATGGATTTGTGAAAATGGGGGATTTGATGTGGATAGGAAATATGGATGGTTCAATTAGAGATGGTTGTGGTATGGAGAGGATTGGGTCCATGACATTATTTGAGGAGGGAATAATATTTATCATACTTAAGTAAGTGCTTCTCGGCATACCCCTTTTTGCATATTCCTATAGTGGATGTATTGGATTCTTCCTTAATTTCAATGTAGACATTATCAATTAAATTTTAGATATAACCTTTAAATGGGTGAAATATATTAAATAATGCTTAGGGAATTTATGGTATAGACAAAATTATTCTTATCAATACCATGAGGGTATATATTTGGATAAATCTAGAGGTGTTGTTTTTGGGTGGACAATCATGCCTTTGGACCTCAATTTCCAAAATAGGGCTTCCACAGATATTGGGAAAGGGATATATTTCTTATCAATGGTGTTGTATTTGGGAGTTTAATAATATACAAATGATGGAAGGATGAAAGGAGATGGTGCAGTGTGAGATTGGTTGGGAGGTGAACATGAATTAGATGAGATTAAAAATATAGGCTTCCCTTCACTAGTAGGATGAGAGATTTGTGATGGGATATGATTGGTAAATGGAGGATTCAAGTTTCAATGGGTTTAAACTAAATGTAAGGTTAGATTAATGGTGTCAAGACCTTTGGGAAGCTGGGGTCCCATCTTAAGGAGTTGTAAGAAGATTGCATCCTTGTTAGCAACAATATAGTTATTAAATAAGGTAATTGTTAGATTGGTAAGGTCATGACTAAGATTAAGATTAGTGAGTGGGGGATAAAAATGGGATTGGTTGACATAAAAATTATATGGGAATAAGGATTTATGGGGAATTTTTTCATTAGGTGACCTTAGGTTTAGGGGTTTGAAATCATTGGGAAAGCAGGTGCCCATATATAATAGCCACAAAAGGCACTCATCCCTATTGGTAAAAATATACTTATGAAATAGGGTGACCTCATCATTTATATATTGAGATGTGTTATGACTATGGTTATGATGAATAAATAATGGGTTTGACCATGGTGTGCTAGCACACAAGCTAGGTGTAAATGGGAATTATTGTTGGGGAAAGACATGGGACATTGGTTTAGGATTGATAGGATCAAGATCTGTAGGTAGGTGGGCACCCATCTTTAAGTCCCATAAAAGGATATAATCCTTGTTGGAAAATAGGTATTATTCCATGATAATTGGGTCCAAATCCATTTGATTAGCTAATTCATGAAAGGTAGACAAACAACAAATATGATCCTTTGAAAAAGTATATTTTAATGATTGAGATAGTAGAATAGGTGATGGTGAAGATGAGATAGAATAAATGGATTAAGATATAAGATTAGGATTATATTTAAAACTAATAATATGATAGGTTCTACTGATCTACTAACAATGCCTAGTTTTCAAGATAGAAAAAGGATGGGTATTCAACTAGTGCCTACATTCAAACTAGCAAGATGATGCTTTAATGGGTGCAAATTATGAATAGGCAAGATGATTGGATTGATTATGATTAGATTATAGATTTAAATTGAAAAATTTATAGGTGATATAAAAATGATAGTGTATTAGAGTGATAGGATGATATGTAAGTATGACAAAAGGACTAGCTCAAGTTTTAGACTAATTTTCCCAAGATGGGATGGGATATAAGATTATGTGATGGAGGGATCAAGGATGATGGGATTGACATTAGGAAAAGTATATAAGGGTGGTGATGAAATAATGATTAGGGGTATGATGAATATGGTTTAGAAAAGTATGTGACCTAAAATCCAACTAGATGCATTTTATGACAATATAATATGGGATTGATTTAGATGAGGTAAGACTAGATTAGGATGAAATATTATAATAAGATAGGGATAGGGTGACAAAGAAATAGGAGGATGCTAAGACAAAACTAGATTAGGATATGTATAATAAGAAATATGTCCAATATATAATGAAAGATGAATGTATAAGATGACTAAGAATGTACAAGATATATATATATATATATATATATATATATATATATATATATATATATATACATATATATATATATATATATATATATATATCTTGTACATTCTTAGTCATCTTATACATTCATCTTTCATTATATATTGGACATATTTCTTATTATACATATCCTAATCTAGTTTTGTCTTAGCATCCTAAATATGTCCAATATATAATGAAAGATGAATGTATAAGATGACTAAGAATGTACAAGATATATATATATATATATATATATATATATATACACACACACAAGATGATGATATAGAATGTCTAGATAGTAATGTATAGGTTTAGGTGAAAAGATCACTTAGTTAAAAAATAAAACTATTCTAGAATGACACACACCAAAGTAAGAAAACCACAAACCTATGATTAGTAAACCCATAGGTATGTAACTTGATGACTACATTATCCAATGGATTTATGGGTGAGGCTATAGACTAGTGACCTATTATATAATCTCTAAAACCTTTTAACCCCATCTATACATGATAGTCACTTGAGAGCTGATAATGACTTTGGTAACAAGTCACCTATTATGGTTGATAGTCTTATGCTAGGTTTGATAAGGCCTCTAGGGGCATCCTTGATATACGCAAGGTTTATGAGGCCTAACTATGTATAAGGTGTTATCTAATTCCTTGTTTAGAGGATTAAATCTTCCCCTTCATTAAATACCTATATGGGATCAACCACTTAGCCTAATAATAGCTATCCTTGATATTTATATTCTAATATAACACAGAGTGTGGACTAGTGCATGGTGGTGAAATACATGGTCACTATCCCCCAAAAACTATGGTAAGTGTGTGGGTGTGAAATCCACATCATGTTGCACTGTATGAAATAAAAAATTGGGGTGATAGATAAGCAAACAAAAATTGATTTAAATAATTATTTACTTATGCGAGATAGAAAATAAAATCAAATTAAAAAATATATACAATAAATTTGCAATCAAATTTCTATACTAAGTCTTGATTCTATAAATAAACATGTTAGTTACCTGATTTAGGGCATTTTTCTTAGGTGTATTACATGGAATCATTAGTAATTTTTAGATTTAAAAACCACCTTTGACACCTACAAAATTGCACTTACACAATGACACAAGTTTAATATTTCAAAATCAATTCTAAAATAGGCAAAACTGCATCTAATAAGTGAAAACCACAACTAAATATATGAGGTTTTTTACACAATTTAATAGGCTATGACCATGAAGTTAGGCAAAACCACCTATGGCTAGTGGAATAATGCATCTACATATTAATATTACCTCTATCAAGAGGCAATTTTGTAGCTAATAGGAAAAATGGAAAATTCAATAATAGGTTACAAAGTGAAAACTTTCTAAGTGTTAAAAATATTATATCTTATAGAGACAAGGTCTACACTAAATATTGATTAGGTAGATGTATTATAAAATGCTCTAAATCAAAACCATGGGTGGATATTCAAAATGACTTTGCAGATCAATGTCACCTATTTCAAGATACAATTTTTCAAAGATTAAAAGTTACAGTATATAAAAAATTCTTTTGAGAATAAATACTAGAAAAATATATCAAGTCTTAAATATTTATGATTAAATATGAAAAAATAGAATGCCAATAGTTATCATCTATTTTACTATCAAAACTACCTCTGTAGTTTGTCAAAACCACATTTCTTATTTAAAACTGACTCTAAAGATAGGTGGTATTGCAGTAGATAGTCAAAAGTAGGATTTTAAGGATATTTGTTGTCTGGGTACAACCTCCACATCCCTATAAATAGATATCAACTAGATAGAGATAATAAACTATTAGAGAAGCAAATACTCAAGTATAGTTAGTTATTTTAAGTCTAAATCAAAACTACCTCTTGTAGAGGTAAAGCCACATTTGTGATTCAAAATCATGACAAGGGATAAGCAGCTTTGATTAGTATAAAGGACCTACTAATTTAAAGATAACAAAATAATTTACTTGTATTCCCTATAGAAGAATAATATTAATCCATAACACAAAAAATATGAAGTCAAAATGACCAATGGTTGGCCTTTATGGTATTAAGTCAAAAATGCATCTAGACTTTCAAAACCTTACTTGATTTTAAAAATGCCTCTATCAAGAAGAAATTTTACAAAATGATGTAAAATTGCCAAAAAGTAAATAGCTAGAAAATAAGCTAGCGGTTTGCTCAAAATTACAATTATTAATGTCATAATCACTTGTTCAAAATTGACTTTTGCATAGCAATACCACCTTTCACCTAGAGCATGATATTTTTAAAATATTGAACCATAATTTGTCTCCAATCTATCCCACAACCTAAAGAAAACACACTCAAAGTATAAAACATTAGTTCAAGAGGAGGGCTCCCACTATGGTCATCAAATTTGAGATGATAACTTTAAGAAATGGGACTTGATTATGCAAATTATATAAAAAATACCTAAATCTACAATCTATCATTAAAATCTAGAGCCAATTAGGATAATAATTCAAATATAATGAAACATTCATACCAACATTATATCCTAAAATCTATGTACTCTAAATCAATATCAAAATAATAAAAGACTAAATGTTATGGATTTTCTTACAAATAGATTCAAATTTTAGCATGATGTTGGCTTGATCAAGATTCTTTGATTGTATGGATGCATGGATGATATTGACATGGAGATTTTATGGATTCATAGTTCTTGTAGTTAGTTTTGGCAATAGAGGGATGGTGGATTTGAATAGAGGAGAGAGGGAGAAAATATAGGGATTAAAAATTCCTTATAAACCTCTATAATGTAGGCTTTTAAAGATGAGGGCTAAGATGGAGAGGATTCTAGAATTGGAGAATTCTAGAATACATTAAGAGGATAAGTAAGATTAATAAATGATTAAGATAGATAATTAGGTAAGTGATTAAGGACTAGGGATGTAAGAGATCTTAAGAATAGGATAGGGTAGGTGGGATGGGAATTTAAAACTTTAATATAATGTATAAGTGTGATTAATTGGTGAATAATAGGGAATTAGGTGAATTAATTGATTTGTGGGTTATGAATAAGGTTAATGGATGAATAAGAATGAAGGAGGATGTTAGATAAATTATTAGAAGGGGTGATATTATGATGAAATTAGAAGAGATAAATGAGATTAGATTAAATAGGTGAAATTAGAATCGACTAATAGTAATATTAGTGACAATAAATGAAACAAGCAAATTTAGATGTATACACATGAAAATTCTCAAATTTATCATATCTTTCACATTTGAAATCAATTTTAGTTCTAATTTGATGCATTGGAGATATATTTACACAAATATAGTATTTTATTAATACATAAAAGTTAAAAATTCATATATTTTTCATACCAAGTATCCATAACTTTGAAGCTCATAAGGTACACTAGGGAACCTAGGTGTAAATCCTTCATTTTGTGATATCTTTCACATCTAGACTCCATTTTGGTTTTGGTTTTATATATTGGAAATATATTATCTCAATGATAATATTTAATTCAAATATTAAAATCTCAAAGTTCATATACCTTTTGTACGAGAGATATAGAACTTTTAAGCCCAGTAGATACATTGGGTGACCTAGGCATAAATCATCTAGTTTGTCATATATTTCACATCTAAACTCCATTTTGGTTCTAGTTTGATGTGTTGGAAATATATTTTATCAAGGATAATATTTTATATAGATATCAGTCTTAAAATTTATATATTTTCATACTTTATATTTGGAACTTTGGAGCCCAACAAGAATATTGGACATGTTAGGTGTAAATCCTCTATTTTATCATATCTCTCACATTTAGACACTATTTTGGTACTTATCTGATGTGTTGGAACTATATTATCTCAAGGATAATATTTTATTGAGATATAAAAGTCCCAAAATTTATTTATTTTTCATACCATAGATCAAGAACATTGGAGCCCAATAAGTAAACTAGTTGTGTAGGAGCAAATCCCATATTTTGTCATCTGTTTCAAATCTAGACTTAATTCTGGTTATTTTTCAATGCATTGTAAATATATTGTCTTAATTATATTTTTTTATTCATATATTTGAGGCCCAAACTTCATATGTTTTTCATACCAAATATCCATAAGTTTGGAACCTAATAAGTACTCTTGGTGGACTAGGTACATACCTTGTGTTTTGTCATAGATTTAACATATAGACTCCATTATTTTTATCATTTGATGTGATGGAAATATATTTTCTCAAGGATCATCTTTAATTCATTGATTAAATTTCCAAACTTCATATATTTTTCATATAAGATATTTAGAACTTTGAAGCCCAATATAAATATTGGGCATGCCAAGATAAAATCCTCTATTTTATCATATATTTCACATCAATGCTCCATTTTGGTTCTCATTTTATTCATTTGAATAATATTTTATCAAGGATTGGATTTTATTTAGATATGAAAGTCCCAAAGTTCATATATTTTTTATACTAAAGATTCAAAATTTAGAACTCAATAGGTAAACTAAGAAACCCATGTGTGAATCCTCCATTTTGTCATGTCTTTGACATTTAGACTCTATTTTGGTTCTTTATTGATTCAATGGAAATATATAGTTCCAAGGAACATATTTTTTGAAAGGATCAAAGTCTAAAACTTCATAATTTTTTCATACTTAAAATCTAAAACTTTGGATGTGGATTAACCTAGCCTCATAGGTGTATAGGATGTGCAAGACATGTGTGCATGTAAGGTATTTGGAGCACATAAAATGAAAAGGGAAAACTTTAGATTCTTTTTTTTCCCATAACTTTCATATATAGACTTTGTTTTGGATCCCATTTAAAGCATTGGAAAGGTATTGAAATGAGCTATCTAATTATGTAAAATATTTTATCTTAGAGGAATATTTTGGATGGAAAACAAAAAGAGATTAAAAAAATTATTACATTACCTTATAGGCACAATAGGCACAAATTCTCCATTTGGCCATATCTTTCACATACAGACTCTATTTTGGCTCTTGTTTGATGTGTTGGAAAGGTATTGAAATAAGCAATCTGATGATGTAAAATATTTGATCCTTAGAGACTTTTTATCGGTTCACCTATATTGTTTCCAAATTTCCCTTTCAATAAATTGATTTCATATGTTAATGTGTGGCACTACTATTTATAGACTCTACAACCCAATGGAAAGGTTAAGTGGGCTAGCTTGTTGATTTATTTAAGTTACTTTATTAAAAATTGAAATATAAATATAAAATAAAATGGGATAGAAATTAAAATATGAAAGGTTATTTCATCCTTCTATGTGTTATAAATAGGAGAGTTCTCAATTATAAAAAGGTTTTTATTTCTTTCAAGTTATTTGGGAAGAGTTGGCTACAAATTTATGTGTTGGCTATGTAATTTTCAATTGAGAAATAGAATGCAAGCAAACAAGTGATATTAATCTTTGTCTTTGTGATTTTTCATGCTCTTTGTTTATAATTCTATATTTATATTCATATATAGATAAGATATTAAAATTATAAAATTTTATTAGTTATACGTAACTCAAAATATTTCCAAACTTTGTGTTGTAAACCTTGTGTATGGGCTTTGAAACAAGTGTACCCATCCCAATATTTGATGAGACTTTTTTCCCAAGTTAGATTTTTACATCCATTAAATCTACTTTTTCATATTTTAATTTTTGTGTGAGAGGAATAATTTCTAGACATTTAATTTTATTCTAAGTTATTATGGTGGTTTTCTATGTTTATTCCACTATGATTTTCTCATCTTCACCTCCATCTTCCTCCATTCTTCTCCCATTTTCAAATTACACCTTTTCCCATTTTTTTTCCTTTTGTGCTTTCAATTTAAAAGTAAATGAAAAACCCATAATCATATGAGGATACTACCCCTCTCAAATGTAGAGGAAAATCACCATCTCAGTTGTATTTTCTCTAACTATTGGAAAATTTGTGTTGTTTATTGTTTGGGCTAGTCATAAAACCAAGAAATAAAAAACATCAACCTAAATTTATGCAAAAAAAATTAACAACTTTGATAAAGATTGAAAAGTGTCTTTGATTTCCAAAATTTGAAGGTAATATTCCCATTTCAAAAGAATATTGGTGACTTTGTTGAATTTAATCCCAAAAATAATGGAACACAACCCATGATTTTGATATTTTGAGATTTGTTATCACTACAAAAAGTATGATTTGTAATATTGAAAATTGGAAACATGGATTACTGGTGACAAATAAATAAATAAATAATAAAATAATCATATAGTAGCCTAAACTAATGGTTGATTAGGTTTTTTCAAATGATGACAAGGTAAAAAAATGTTTTCATCTTTATCTTTGTTTTTAAATAAAATCCAAATTGTGAAATTGTTGATGATCCCAAGAGAGTATCTTTTTTGAAATATTTATGTGGATCTATAAAAATCAAAAGAAGAGAATTTTTCCCACTCCAAAATTAGCACAAGGTGGGAAAAATACAAAAATAAAACATTATTGGTGTTGGGGATGAAATTGATGGTTTGAATTCTACCATGGTGAACACTCCAAAAGAGGAATTGACTTATTTCATTTAGTTCTCATAAGAAAATTTTGAAATTTAGTACAATTTAAAATCTATATAAAAATGATTTTAAAACCCATTTGCATCTCTCTCCAAAGAATAAGAGACAAATATAAAATAGAAAGAAGAAGTTGATAGTGTCCGGCATTGTGAACATGATTTCATAACCATAATACCTTCTGATCATGATTCCAATATGCAAAAAAATCAAATGGAGACTTTTCCCACTTCAAGACCTGGTTTATTAAGTTGAAGAATAATAATTCCCTAATGGTGTGCAAGAGAGCAATGGCTTGATCTATGTTTCAAAGGAAAAAATTCAAAAATCAAATTATTATTCCCATTCACTCATTGCTTCAAAAAATATCTAGACAACCCTATCCAAAAGGATAAAATGTTTGAGGAACTTTTTTCTTCCAAGGAACATGAAATGAATAAACCTAGACTAATCATTGAAGAGTTGATGAATGATAAAAATATGGATATCAAACCTGTTGAATTTATTGGAGAATCATGTTTGCCACAAGTTTTTAAAGAAAAGTATTAATCTCAGAGAAATATGCATATATTTTCAAGCATGAAAGTGATGATTCAAATTATATCAAAGAGCCAAACATTGTAGTAGTGAATGAATCATTTTCCTTCTCTTAGTACTTCAAAAATTGTCTAGACCATCTCATCTCAAGAAGGAGAAATCATTATGGGAAGTAACATGAATTAAAAATTTTAGAAATTGCACAAGAGTACGAGATGAATCATGGGTGCCACAACATATGTACATGTGAAAACAATATATTGGTTATTTTTGAGCTTAAACAAAGCCAAAATTTCATCCCAAGAAATCTTGTGTTTCCATTCAGGTCAGGTCTCATGTTTCACATGTTTCCTGATGCGTTAATCTCCTTCACCTTGATAGTTTATCCAAAGAATTTAAGGAAATTATCATATTTTTTTGAACATTTTAATGGGTTTGTAAACCCTTATCAATGTTTTTTCTATTATACATAACCATTTTGTCTTGTTCTCTTCCATGTCATTTTTCTTATTTTTAGTGTGTGTCTGTGTGTGTTTTCAATATATGTAATCATATTGTGGTGTTTTATCCTTACTCATTTTGGATCTATTTTCAAGGAATAAATCCCTTAATATGAAACTTCATTTTTAAATCCTTCTAGAATCATCATACCCCTTATTAGATGATCAGAGATATCAAGATTTTTGCTAAGATCCATTATAAGTAACATTGCTTTTAAAGATATTAAATAAAATAAACTTGTATTTTTAAACACAAAAGAAATTTATCCTTTTATATCCTTCCAAGCATCTAAAAAATCCAAAAATTTCAACACAAACATATAGGTGAGTTATATAGATAATGATCATGCCCGATAACATGTGTTCATTTTCCATATGATTGGGATAGGAGAACTGACACCAATTGGACTGATTAAGACATAGTGCATGTTATGAATAATTTACTATGATTTATACTATGAAAATATTTAGATCTTATAATAAAATTATTTGGCCTAATAATGTGTTTCATTCCCATATAATTGGCATAGATAAACTAGTTTCTAAATGGTTGGATCAGGATATGCATGTACATTATTTGGTATCCACATGGTGGATAGGTAATTGGTCACTAAATAATATAGAATTATCCTAAATCCATCAAAATAAATTGATCCTACAATCAAAACTAGCTATTGTACCCAAAATTTGAATTCATGAAACACTAGGTGTACCATGTACAAGTCCTTAGTTTTATTAATTCTTTCACTTTTAGACTCTATTTTGATTCTTGTTTGATGCATTAGAAACATATTATCTTAAGTATCATATTTTATTTATATATCAAATTACAAATCTTCATATATTTTTCATATCATGTATTTGTAACTTTGGATCCCAATAGGTACATTGTGTGACCTAGGTGTAAATCCTTTGTTTTGCCATATCCTTCACTTCTAAAATATATTTTAGTTGTCATTTGATGCATTAAAAATATATTGTCTCAAATCTCATATTTTATTTAGTTATCAAATTCCCACAATTTATATATTTTTCATATGAGAGATCTATAACTTTAGAGCCTAGTACGTACACTGGGTGAACAAGGTATAAAGCCTCTATTTTGTCATATCATTCACATATGGAATCAATTTTGGTTCTCATTTCATTTATTATAAATATATTATCTCAAGGAAAATATTTTCACATATCCTAGTCTCAAATTTCATATATTTTTCACATTAAAGATTTGGAACTTTGAGTCCAAGTAGGAACATTGGGCATGCTAACTGTAAATCTTCTATTTTATCATATCTTTCACATATGTACTCTATTTTAGTTCTATTTTGATGCATTATAAATATATTTTCTCAATGATCATATTTTATTCATATATTAAGGTCCAAAAATTAATATTTTACTCATATGAAAGATTTGTAACTTTAGAACCCAGGAGATACACTGGGCACACTAAGTATAGATCTTTCATTTTGTCTTATATTTCACATATACACTCAATTTTGGTTCTCATTTTATGTGTGTAAATTTTTTTTTTTAAGGATCATATTTTATTCAGATATTAGAGGCCCAAACTTAATATATTTTTCATACCAAATATCCAAAACATTATATCCCAACAAGTATGTTGGATGCGCTATGTTAAAACCCTTTATTTTGTCATATATTTCACATCTAGACTCAATTTTAGTTATTATTTGTGTTTAACCCTAAATATATTGAGGATCCAATTTTAGTGTATAGTGTTAAGAATATATAAATGAAAGGGCACAAGGGGAATATTAGATCTATAATAGGCCAATTAGTTACTAAACTTAGATATAAGCATACAGTAAATTTATTATGCATGAGATAGTCTAAATATAGAAAGTCTGACTAAGATATGTAAGTAAATGACATAAAAACAAGAAATTAATTGGATCTAATGTTAAAGGAAATCTAGGTCTAGAATAAGAAGAAAGTAGGTAAGAAGACAATCCCACAATAGTTGTCAGATTTTGGATTTGTTACCTCTATCTCTCTTGACAATTATGTCAAGTGTAGATGGTTGTTTCAATGTTATAATCCATGTCTGATGCTAGTATAGTATATATAATATTTATAGAAACATTATGTGACCACCTAGTTATTTTTGGGTTTGTATTTTCATTTTCTTTGATGTATTTAGATATGGGTCATGGACAATCATTCTTTGTGTGACCTTGGGGAAAAATGGGTTAGTTGGCACATGGTGTTGAGATGACCCATAATGACCCTATCATCAAAGAGAGATACCTACATATTCAATACTATATAATATGTCCTTAGACTCATGTAGTTCTCTCGTATGTGTTGGCTTATGTGTGAATCATGCAATCTTTGTAAAACAAGTACAATAATGACCTAGCTTGTAACTTGGAAATATGACCTTATGACTATTCCTTTAGTAATTTAGACCTATATTTGGGTTTTACCTTTGATTGATATTATAATAGGGAAGAATAGTAAATATTTTAGTAACTTGAGTGTTTCTTGAGTACTCTTTTGGTCTAATTTCTAGGTATTCCCCAAGTGAGGAATGAATGAGTATTGATATTTTATTTATACCAATCCTATCGGGAGATAACTCATATAAAATTAGTGAGACTGACCATTAGAATACATTACATTTTCAAATTGGATGACTTAGGTTATTGGACACTTGCATTAGGTCAAGATAGTAACATTAATGGTATTGTATATCCTAGACATTAGTGTCCAAGGAGTATCAAAATAGGTGCAATATTAAAACTTGCATAGGTGTAAGATAAGTATAATTTAAGAATTTTTGGAAAGATGAGATATTTGTGTCATCAATATAAGTTTGGTTGAACTAATATATAGGTGAAAGGGCATAAGATAAATTAGATGTGAGGCTTATAGAAGCAAGGTGAATGTATAACTAAGAGGAACAACCAAGGTCTGAGTTTTACAAGTGTATAAGACTGAGGTGTTATATAATCACAAAATATAATCTACATTCCCCCCCTTTAATCTAGTGATGAAATTGCTAGTTTAAAGGAAATGAATAAGTATCTGGGTGTGTAAGCACACCTTGTCTTTTCTTGATTTAAAATTGAGTGCTTTGATAGAGTTGAATTTTGAGTGCTTTGTTGGTGACTGACCTAAAACCAAGAGTATGTTATAGTATAAAATTAGTGTATATAATATTGATAATATTACTTGAAATAGATTTAAATTGAAAAATAAATGTTTAGGATTACACCTATGTGTTGATGTAACTATCTTATCTATTGGAAAGTTATTTCACACTATATGTATCATTGTAAATTTATTAGAGAGAGAGAGAGAGAGATCTTGGAAAGCACATACCCTCAACATTGGATCAAAATTGAGTTTTCACCTAACAGTTGAGATTAGCTAAACCGTGTAACCCAAATGATACTTATAACCTAGTGGGGTTGGATGATCAATTCCATCCTACAAATTTGGCAAGATTGAGTGGTTTAATCATCTCAACCATACCATAAGGTGAACTAACTATTATTGTACATTAGCTCAATATGGTCCATAAAAGTTTACAAGGTATCATTACATGCAATAGTTTTCTAATCTAAAATTTTTTTAGATTTTTCAATTTTAGGTGCATAATTCATATCATATATATCTTATATATGTCTCATGCTAAAATTTTGTAAAACAATAGTACCCATGTATAGAATTCTTCCACAATTGTTAATTGAAATCATATAATGTATGCTTTGGCCAATTAAGATAATAGTGTGAGTGTGGTGAACATTATTCCAAATCATTTTCCCACTATTTATGGATAAATCTAAAACTAATATAAATACCAAATGTGGAGGACATGTTTCTAAAACATGCCTCCACTATAAAATGGAAATGTTGACTACCAATTAGGTTTGGAGAACATTCTTCCAAATCATGCCCCCACTAAATTTTTGAACTAATATAAGTACCATGATAAATAAATAATGATAACATGCTTCTAAATCATGCCCCCACTAAATCTAAGAACTATGAATGTGTGGAAAACATGTCCATATGGCATTCATCCATTGAATCTAAAAGCTGATATAATTACCAAATACTAAATGAGTGTGGATAACATGCTTCAAAAACATGTCCCCACTAAATCTAAGAATTCTAAAAAGTGTGGATAAATTTCTTATATGAAATTCCCCCACTAATATTTGGGTGAGGGAAAGATAGGAACCAGGAGTTACCTCACCTTAAAAGGGTGGGATAAATATATAATCTATGAATGTAACCATGTAGCATATAGAAGGAACATATCTAAGTAAATGTATCATTGAAGCTTATAGTACCAATATTATCACATATAGGCCTAATATGTATGATAAATATCTTGTAAATATATAGAGGTTAATAGTAAAATCTCAAAAATAAAATATTCACTTACATAAGAATACTCAAAATCAAGTCAAAATATAATGGTCCAAGGAGACCACAAATAAGGGCAATATTTAAATTCCACATAATGGAAGGGGCATGACTTAGTCAAATATACATGAAATAAATAAATGACATATTTAAATATCCATACAACAAATAATGGAAATATGAAAATGGGAAATAAAGCAAATATATGTATAAGGGTTGCATATAATAGAGTATATTCAAATGCTCGAATAAGCAAGACAAGACACTCAAAGAAATGCAAAAATGTAAAGCATAATCAACCAGCACAAACATGTCATAGTATATCATGGATTCTATGTGTTAGGAAAAATCAAAAAGTACATAACATATCAAGTACCATGTTTAAGGTATAAACATAGATAAGACATGTGCAAGTACATATGTAAGCTCAAACATGATAATGTAGAGTGATCATCAAAAAATATAACTTGTGTGTATAAAGATAAATGAATATGGATGCCCCCAATGTCATGAAAACAGAGTAAAGGGAGATTGCAACACCTAATAATACATAAAATCATGTATGCTTGGAAATGTGTATGTAGTAGTAACTGATATGATAGCCCTCAACATAGAACTAATGCATAGATACCAACGAGCCAATAGAACATATAAGTGCCAAAAATATTTTTGTAATTTTTAATGTTTTTATTTTTTTGGTATATTTGTAAAATGTAAAGACTATCCATTTTCTTGATTTAGAATGTAAATAACTAACCCTTTTCCTAATAAAAGTGCAAAAGACTATCTGTTAGTTCAATTCTATTATTTAGATGGCATTGTGTCTTGTGATTTATCATAACACATGTTGCAATGCATTTTGGTAAAGATATTCCATTTTAGGTTATCACATATTTGTCACTATACCCATCAAATGGCACATGTATTTTTATACTTTGAAATCAAAATATAAGACACATGTTTTTCATATCAATCTTTGTTTTGATATAGACCAACCAAGACCAACCAAGATGCAAAGTAAAATGTGGTTTTTGATTTACTACCCATGTTATAGAATATACAATATTTGGTCAACATGATATAGGTAAAATTTTATATCTGAGGGAGTTTTTAGTAATGAATATTTATTTATTTCATCGATATGACGTGCCATTTGTTCAAAAAATATCCTAATGCAAAGTGAGCCTAATTATTTGTCAATTGGAATATATATACAAGATAACCCATCTAAATTTTTAGAAACCTATATTTTTGATATGTAGGCGAGTTTGAAGGTTGGTCTTTATCTAAGAGATGTGGAATATTGGACTTGCCTTGTTGTTTTGGAAGATTGTATATATTTTTTGTGCTCTTGTATAGTTGAATTTTAACACTAAAATACCTATATCGACTGGTATAATGGCTTGTGATCTTATGTTAATTATAATATGGTAATCCTTATTTGGGAAGAAGGAAATTGCTTGATGTATGCCAAGTAGAAGGTAAGGAAATCATGGTATTTTCAACATATATAATATAGTATCAATATTATTCTATTGTGTGTTAACCTATAAAATTTATTATGAGGCCTTTTTAGGAGACCCCCATAATGTAACTAAACTTGGTTCTCATGAGATTGATCTAATGTGATTTTTGAAGAATAAGGTATGAAAGGATAAGAAACTATATGCTCATCAATTTTTTTTATCATACCTTCTCCTTGATCTAATTTTGTATCCACTTGTTTCATCTCATGAGGATGGATCACCAAAGGGAGCTCAATTTTTTTAACCCTTTGTATTTTTTTTAATATGGGATCCCTTTACAATGGTTATTTATTTTTATGTGCATCTATGTGCACCCCAATGTTTAATTTATTGATAGGTTGTTGGTTATCCATTATTTTTCTTAAATACCCCAAGCCTTACCAATTTTCATTACACTTTAGAGATATAGATGTGTAATACCTTGGTTATGTTTGCCCAATATTTTTCCTTCATATCCATATTTTAGAAAATATTGAAGACCAAAACATACAATATTTTACTTAAGGTAATTTCAATATCTGAAGGATGTGCCACATTCATCATTATAATATATGAAAGTTTTGACACCTTATGGTTGGAATGCTCTTAAAGTGTAGAATGATTCCTTTTTCTTGATACTTGAATATGACTTGGTAAAGAAGCCCTAATTTCTTGGTTGACCTTTTGAAAATATTCAATATCAAATGAAGGCAAGGAATAATCCTCACCCTTGATAAGGGGAATATTGTTTTTAAATTTATGAATAGGATGAGTTTTGATTAATGAACTTGAATAAACATTCCCTTTAGGATGGATTTGATATAAATTTTGACTTGAAGTGATGAATGCATGGAATTGATTATAGGGATAGAATATCCCACCATTAAAATATTTTAAATCTATGTCACCCATGGTAAAATAGAAAATTAACACAAATATTAGAACAAGGCAAGAAATAAGCATCTACAAGAGAATGCTTATATATAAATTATGTTCAAAAAGTTAGATTCACCAAATGTTTAACCCTAAATCAAATGAGGATCCTATTTTAATGTATAGGGTTAATAATATATAAATGATAGGGCACAAAGGTGAATATCATATTTATAGTAGGCCAATTAATTACTAAACTTAAATAAAACCATACACTGAATATCTTATATATGAGATAGTATAAATATGGAAAGTAAAACTAAACTATGTAAGGAAATGACATATAAAAACAAGTACTTAGATGGATCTAATGTTAATATATATTAGCATCTAGAAAAAGAATAAAGTAGGTAGGAAGACAGTCCCAAAATAGTGCCTCTAGATTTGGTGCATTCAAATCTAGGTCATGAACAATTATTCCTTGTGAAATGGAAAACCCTTAGCTTTGCTTCTTCATGTGACCTTGGGTAGAAATGGGTTAGTGGACACACAATATCGAGCTGACCTGAAATGACCATAGTATCAAAGGGTGTTACTTACACAACTAATACTCTATAAGAGGGCCTCAGAATCATGTAGTTCTCCCCTACATGTTGGCTTGTGGGTGAATCATGCAACGTGTGTAAAATAAGTACAATATTTACCTAGATTGTAACTTGACAAATACCTTATGACTACTCCTTTAATACTTTAATCCTATATTTAGGTTATTACTTTGACTAATATCAGAATAGGGTAAAATATGAAATATTTTGGTAACTTGAGTGCTCTTTTGGTCTGATTGTTAGGTGTTCCCTTTAGACACTTAAAATTAAACACTTTATGTTGATTTTAATCATGCCTAATCATCCTTATATTTCTCTAATTCTAATTCATCATCATTATTCATGATTTACTATTGACACCTTTATTAAGTTAATTAATCCAAATTAATTAACTAATCCTTCTTTAATAAGAAATTCCATGGATTTTAAATATTCACAATTTATATAAATCTATAAATCAAATTATCCTCACCTCATGAGGTCATTTTCCACTCTATTCTCCTTTCCAAATTTCAAATATGGCCTAGGGTCCATCTATCCCCCATCATTAGAATTTTATAATATTATCTTCCTTATATTTCCAATTTAATAAACCACCTCATATTCCACTCAATCCCACATACCAGATTTATATTATATCTTCCTCTAAAATGAATTTTATATTCATTGTGAGTCCCACATGTTCACCACTCCAATTTTTTATTTAAGACTTCCATTTTGAATTAAAATTTGTATTTTATTCTCATCCCTTGAATCTTATCTCAAGATGGAAAGTTCACATTCATTTTAAAAGTCTATAAATTGGAGGTTCTTCCTCTAATTTATCCAAATATTCTTCATGTAAATAAACTCTACTAAATTATACAAGAAGTTTCATCACTCTCTCATGTCAAGCCATAATAAATCAAGGTGAACAAGGAGAGATGTTGCCCACAAGGAACTAGCATTGCCAAAGACTTCCAGCTCACAAGCTAAGCTCAATCGTACTTCAATCAATTCATAAAGATAAATCATAAGGTAATATTTATTGTTTTTATTTGAATTTCTTCTTTCAATCCATATTTTTTCACCCATGGTAAAGGGATGCTATATGTTTTGATGCTCTAACATTTGTTTGATTTGTGATCATAAAAGTTGGCTCTTCTTCTAGTACATCAAATCCCTATCTACATAATGGCACATCCAATGGGACTCAATTGTGCACCCCACACTTCTATTGAAGTTTGATATCACTTTAGATAATTGTAATTTAATGATCGAATGATTACATACAACAAATTTGGTGCCCACCAAAATGAAGCTCAAGCAAGATGAAATCATAAAGCAAGAATATTGCACAAAATAAAAGATATGAGTAAAACCCAAACTTTCATTAATTGAAACAAGAGTAATAGCTCTCATAACTCACCAAATAAAAATGATAACATTATATTAAATAAGTTTATAAGAGGCATGAATCCACATCTATTTGGCAATGTGAACATAGGTCAGTTTTTAAATGACTAGTAAACCCATGTGCTAGAGATAATTCAACACTGGTTAGTGAATGACAAGGTATCCTTACCAAATAATTTTAACATAATTTACACATGTGGGTGTGTAAATAAATTACCTCATAAATCATCCTAAATAACCAAATATCCATCTAATCATGGTAAATAATGTAGACACCTAAATCTGGCCACTGATAACCTCCAATTAAGCTTTTGGCTAATTTCTACCCATAATGCATAATTTGGCCTAAAAACACTAAAACACACTGGATGATGTGAAACTAACATATTCAAGTGAAAATTTTGGCCAAGGTATCCCTAAATGGGGCAATGCAATTTATGGGCCAGCTAACTTTGATCAGTTCATTTTGAGTCAAAATGTCAAATTTGCACCTGGGTGCTCTAGATTGCTCTTTCCTATCAAATATTTTTCACAAGACATGTGTCTTTGTTATTTGTTTTTTGAAACATCCTAATAGGAATATGGTTCTAACGCATCTAACATCACCTTCCAATTCTAATTTAGTCAAATTTTGGACCAATAACAAGGCATTTTAATCAATTTGAGTAATTTATGCACGAAGTGCTTAATCATGCTTAAGAGCTAATTAATCCAAATCAAGGAATAATTAATAATTCCATGGAAACTTGTTGAAAACTTATTTTTAGAAATGAATATTGAATATCTACATCATGAAGTGACCTCATTTCTTAGGAAGACATCCCTAGGCCATAAATGCCACAAATATTAAGATGCATGCCTCCCATGCCTCATCAATGCCTTCCATGATTCCCTCCATGCCTTTTAATTTCCCCTTATTTCAATGTCATGATGAGGATAGTTAAAAAATTAATTCCAAAAATTGAATTAATCTTCAACCACACATCTCAATCTTGAGATGGATGGTTTAGGTTGATTTTGATCATTCTCAAAAATCTATAAATAAGAGGCCTTACTACATCATTTTTAAGCTATTTTAGTGAAAATTTATAATTTAGGATTGGTTCTAAAAGATTCAAAAAATTAGTGTTATCATGTCAAATTTATTCCAAGCCAAGCCAAGCCACAAGCCAAAGGTGTCAAGGAGAGATTGAGGTTATCAAACTTCCATTGCTAAGGACTTCATGAGCACAAGCTGAGTAAGCCACCACTACAAAGGTATTTGGAGCATCCAAGGAAGGTGAAGGAATCCTTGTAGTTTATTTCCTTACTTTTTAGTTGTGTTTATCATTTTCTTTTGTTAACTAAGCTCTCCCTAGTGTATAGGCCTAGAGATGTTATGCTATTAGTGTGTTTATTTCATTTTGTTTTCATTTTGGAACTAACACTATACTAACCATCCTCTTTTGATTTAAACTCTTAGCTCACATAATGGCACACCCAGTGGGATGAGACGCATCTCACACCTGAAGGAGATGTTTTAAAAACACTAAAATATTTATTTGAGCCCTTGAAACTCTTGTAAATTGATTTTCTAACTTTATTTTGTCATTTTTGTTTGCCACAATTTTACACAGTAGTCGACGTCGACAAGTAAGATTGACATCAGTTACATATCTTAACCAACATCAGTTAGATCTTGATTAGAGTAACCTACATTGATCACTATATTTTTCCAAAAACATAGACCTAAGAGCTACTTTTTTAAAGCTCATTATTTCAAGCTAAAAATAGCTTCAAAGCTAAAAGACATGCTAACATTTTTGTTGTAGGACCAAGCTTGATATTTACTCAAAACATGTTTAAATCACCTTTGCATGCTTAAAAATTAATTAATAACCTTGTTTTTTGGTGTTTAACAAAGGATTTAGATGTTTTTTGGTGAATGTTTTTAAATTCACAACTAAGACCAAGGGGTCAAATGAACACCTCCAAATATTTAATTTTGGGCTTAAAATTAAACATACTTATCAATTCTTGTTTTCAATAGTTGTTTAATCAAATTTTTGTTTGGAAAAAAGAGGAATGTTGCGTGTATACTCTTCTATTTGTCCCTTATAGGGAACCCTTAGAATGAAAAGTGTCATTCATATTACAAGTAGCCTAGTCCAAGGCTTAGAAAGAAAGTCATCTAAAACACTCCCCAAAAAATCATCAAAGTTTGGGTGACCTTAAAAATGACCCTAAAGTCTTTCTACTTTAATTTTTTCTTTATTTTTATAAATCTTGGCTTGTGAGGGAGACTTCATCACCTCCTGTAAGTTCTTTAGGGAAGTTTTGACCTAGGTTTTCATCTCCCAGCATTGACTTCATTTGGCTCCTTTGGAGTTACACATGGGATGTAGTGGTACTTTGGACATCACACTACACTAAGTGAATAACAGGATGTAGTGGTTTCAAAAAGGACTAGACCTTTTTTCAATAAGCTAAGTGATACGAACCTAAACTCTATGATTTTATTTTGCATTGTTTGGCATGAAAGTCATTGTGTGATTGATTCCCCTAAATCACTCAAAAACTTGTTAGATATTAGACAAAATCCCCACTTGCCATGGAAGTATTGTTGGTACAAGGTGCACCTCAAGGTCCATGTCATAATACTATCATTTGAGAGAAGGGAGGTATAAAACCCTACTATATAATGCACATTTAATTTTTGGATGAACACTTAAGATCCTCTTAAATGATGTATATTGATGGATTCCAATAATACCACGCAAACCTATCAGTTTAGGATTTAAGGTTGATTAATTAGTTGGTCTTGTCCTATATTAAAGTCTTTTTTGGAGTCAAAACTTGGTGTAAACAAATAATCCAAACCAAACACATGGTCCTCATTCTCCTTTAAACAAAGAGGCATTATGTTGCCCACATGAGATCATCAATTTACCTTATTCAAAGTTCATCAAAATCTTGAGAGTCATATCATCTACTTTGGCATAGTTATGCTACCCAATTAAGTCTAGACCTTTACCAAATTTGTTTAAGTCCTTTACTTATAATCTAAATTTGGAATTACACCTTTACAAGTTCATAGGGTTGATGTGTTAAGTGGGTTCACCATTTGCACTAAACTTGAGGGAACTTAGGTTTAATTTCCAATTTAGGTTGAAGGTTGTTTAAGACTCATAATCATTATCATCACTTGATAGACTTAAGCCATTTTGTTCTAAACACTTGCACTTTGAGTCTATTCTCCACAACACTTTGAGTCAAGAAAAGTAGTGTTATGTTGTCAAATTGTGGAAAAATATCTTTGCCTTAGAGAGTATTTGAAACAAAAAAATTTATCACACCTTTTAGGTAGTATAGCATCATTGCATTGCCCAAAGCATTTCAAATATTGTTTCATAGACCCTCTTGCATAGAATTCCAAATTCATTCCTACAATTTTAGACAAATATAAGTGTAATTTTTGTGATCCTTTGTCTAAAACAAAGTTATATTGTTTGCCTTTGTCTAGCTTGTTTTTCAAAGGAACCAAGTTTTATACCATTATTTATGAGAAAATAAACTATTTCTAAAGTGACTTTTGTTTCATACCTTATACCTAGTTGATCAAGCTCATGACCAAGAATCAAAAGCCTAGTGTTTGTTAGAAGTGTTTCAAATCCATTACGTTAAAACTTTCATCTATTTTCAAAGTCAGCTTTTGATGTTGTTTGGCCAAGATTCCTAGCACATGCCTTATTTGAGCCTAGCTTTTGATGCTGCATTTGGCCAAAAGACCTAGCAACTTTTAAATTCTTAGATTAGACTAATTTGAAATACTTTGACCTTAGAGTTTGGAATTTTGATTTTCGGTCCATTTACTTTCTTACCTTTGTGTGAACAATGAAATGTTAGATATTTTATGCTAGTTTGTTTCCTCAAAAATATTTGCATAAACCTTTTGATCCTTTTGACAAATCTAGACCAATTTGAAGGCATCATTTGTGTTAGATTCTAACTTTTTTAGAGTTTTTAGAACTCTTTAACCTTTTATTGTAAAGCATTGATTATGGATCCCAACATGTATTCCTACACTCATAGTGGACTCATGTACAATCTAAGGATTAGTAATGTGGTTGCACAGGAAGAAATGGTGAAAGACCCCTATGTAGATAATATTACTTATGAGATCGATTCTTATCCCTCTTATAATACTCAATCAGGGTCACAAAGCTAAGATCTGTTAGCTAACTATCTGGTTAACACACCACCTTATTCAGAGTAGGACCAAGAACAAACCATGCAATATCACAGTGGATGAGCTAGTTCTTAAAAAGTCATATTCTACTAGTATGGCTTCCATGTATGATCCATTTTTGTTTGAATTACATTTTTTAGAGAATAAAGATGAGATTTTAGCTAGAGCCATAGAGGTAAGAGCCAAGTTTCTAGCAGACTTCTCCTGTGAAAATTTATCAAGTCTAGTAAGAGTGCCCCATAATATCATTTATGATCAACAGGCTTCTTCTAAAAAACCTATGGCTCTAGTTCAAATGGCGTATCAAGACCCCAATATATCCAATTGAGATAAAAACATCATGGAAGATAACTTTAACCAAATGCAAATAGCATATCAAACCTACCTAAATCTACCACATGATTTCAATCAAATGAACATGGTAAGTAAACCTTTCATTTACCTAGTACCTTCAACAAGAGTGTTGATATAGTTAACTAGACAAGAGAATCTGAGTTCTGACCCATTCATACAAACTACTTCTCTAGATAACTTGATGCATATATCCATTATTGAAAAAGTGGCTTCATCATCTACACTAAATAGTGAGCTAAACATAGTTGACAATGTGAAAACAATGTCCAATATCAATCAAAGTGGTACTAACACACAAACAACTAGCTAACAACATGTGCCTATAGTTAATCCCATGAGAAGATCATCATACTAAGGAATATGAGTTTTTACACCCTAGCCTCAACCAGCTACTTCCTCAAGTGGACAACTTATAGGATTAGGTAATCAAATAACATCTAATGTCACACCTTAGTGATAGAATGTGATGAATCCTACTCCTCCTCAATAAATAGTGAGTAGTATTCTACAACAATAGACACAACCTAGTATATCAATGCAATAGAGGATAAATACATTACTACCTCAATCAAGGGAAACTAATGTTCTTCCTTGCTAGGTAATGATAAACATACCTCTTCAGTCATAAACTAATATGTCAATTTAAAACCAAGCAATAACTAGTCAACAACATGTAAATATCGGTTAGTGACAAATGCTAAATTTAGAACTTGCTTTCACTTCTTCATATGGATTCATGAAATAAGGAGGTCCCCATATTTCTCAAGTACCTGCTAGACTACTATTGGTTTAAAATATGCCACAAATTTAGAGACAAGGTCTTGGTCCACAAGTTCCCACTCAACAACAAGGTTTGATCAGTTAGTAGCATGTCCCTTTTTAATCACAACAGACATAGTATAGTTATATCCCTCCATCCCAACTAAAAAATCCTCTAATTTAAACCTTTATCACCAACCCAAACTAAAATATCCCATAACCAAACACACAATTTCATGTACATCCTAATCCACGTATGCATATTCCTAATCTAGTCCCCAACCCATCCAATATACCCCGATAGGTATCTCCATCATATCTAGGTCAAAGTGTCCCACTTGTGACCTCCCAACCATCTACATATTCCTTCCAATTTCCTATCCCAAAAATTACAATAGATAAAGGATGTAATTGCTACCATTCAGGTTGGGAAGTAGACTAAAAAGTTTAAATTGGATGACATATGTTCTTATCCATTCAACATGGATTATTTACAAATACCATTTCCTCTAGGATATGAACCACTAAAATTTGATAAAGACAAAGGGAAAGATGACCCTAAGGCACATTTGACCAAATTCTTTATCACATGTCAACTAGTGGCATATAGCGACATATACCTTTTACTATTCTTTCTAAGGAGCTTGGTTGGACAATCCTTGGAGAGGTTTTTTAAGTTGCCCAAGAATTTAATATTGGACTTTGATGAACTTCCTAATAAATTTGTGCATCACTTTTCCTATAATCTTGACCATGATATTTCATTAGTGGACTTGACATAATCAAAGCAAAAAGATGATGAGAGTTTTTCAAGTTATGTACAATGATGGAGAACCCTTGCAAGCCATTTTGTCCATATTTACTAGATAAATAATTAGTTGCTATGTTTACTAAAAATTTGCATAGTGAGATAGCTTACCATCTGGAACTATAATATGTGCATACATTCAAAGAGATCATTGATAAAGGTTTATTGATTGAGCGGGAACTCATAAATAAAGGAGTCATTAAGCTTAATTAAACTAATCAAAATCAAGGTACCAATCAAGGAAATGGCCAATAATAACATCTTAATCAAGTGTAAGCAATACAACCAACACAGGCCAATAACCAATAAATATTGAAGCAATTCAACCATAATAGGAATGTTATGGGAAATGGAGTAACCAAATGCCATCATGTGCAAACTATGTAAACATCATCTATACCACCTTTTTAGTTTACTCCTACCCAACAACCTCTCCAACCAATGCTGCAAGCACAACAACCAAGACCTACACAACAAATACAATAACCTTTACCATTGCAAACCCCTCCTTTTAAGAGAAATGTTCCTATATATCATGTCTTTAATGACCTAAGAGAGCCTATTGAATCTATATTTCATAAGCTTGAACTAGTAGAATCAATATCAAAATCAAAGGTTGAACCAGTAGAATTGACAAAATTAGTAACAAAATCCACAATGATAAAATAATTTACAAAACCAAGGTCAAAATGGTAATAACCAACAAACCTAACATGCAGCTTTATATGACTACAATAGGGTTTTAGGTCATATTTTAGGGGGTATCATTAATACCATATCTATTAATACTAGACCCAACACTAATCAGCCTAGACCATTGTTAAATAATAATATTTAGCCAAATTACATGGATAATCCTTCTTTGACCTAGGAGTGCATACAAGCAAACTAGAAAACTAGGACTTCCACTTTTGGATCTTATAGTGACAAATCATTCTTGCCATGTGACCACATACAAGTGCATTGACAATCAAGACTTGTCCTATCTGGTCCCACACAATTTCCAATAGTAGTTAACAATAATGGTCCAGTATTTAATCTTGATTATGTAATCACAACTCATAGTTCAAAGATTACTATCCTAGGCCCACATCCATTTGCCACTTTGCCTATTATTCAACCATCTATTTAGCCTTGAAATAAACCATTCACTATTGACCAAGATAAGAAGTTTGATATTATCAAATAATTGTAGAAGACACCAGTACAAATTTCTCTTTTAGAATTGCTACGAACATCAATAATCCACAAGAACATCTTGAATGAGTTTTTGACCCAATCCACTATTGCTAGTGACATATCCCCTGATGAATTTTAAGCTTTGGTTGGACACCTAGCTCTAGCCTAATAAGTCACATTCAACCAAAGTGATATGTCTTCCCTTGGCCCACTCCATAATAATCCATTATACATATAAGTTTATATAAGACATCATAAAGTGAAATATGTCCTTATAGACAATGGATCTAGCCTCAATATAGTGTCTCTAAAGCTCATGAAGCTTCTTGGATACATAATGATAGATCTCCATCCAGAAAAAATATCTATCAAAGCCTATGATAATCAGAAAAGAGAATCACAAGGCACCATTAGTTTGCCAATTATCATTAGGCCTTTAACCTATGATACACTTTGTCATGTGCTTGATCTTGAGTTATCATACAATATGATTTTAGGCAAACCTTGGTTACATGAGATTCATATAGTTATATCAATGTTGCACCAATGTATCACATTTTCCCACTCAGGGATGAAAGTGAATATTCTAGGAGATTTACACCCATATGAACACTACAAGCATCTTGAGGCCAAATTTCAAAGCTATAATTATCAGTATGGTATGAATCCAAATTTCAAGCAGAATAAAGGAAAGGCTATACTTATTGATCCTTCACTAGATATTTACATAGATCCTAATACCTTGGATTCCCTTTCTCACATGTCACCTCCTGAAGCTTTCAATCATTTCACCATTTCAAATAATGGACTGGGAGAATATGTGACCCATCATACATTTCATATTACTGATCTTCCTTAGAATTTGAAAACCTTTGGGTAACCTAAAGTCACCCCACATAGGCATGGGAAAAAAAAGAACAAAGATAAGGAACCTATCACATTTGTACCAACATCTGGCCTAGAACCTAACCCTCTTAAAGGAAATGAATCATGGTTATACAATGATAACCAGGCTAATTTTTATTAAAGTGCAAAGTATCCTATTCCTAATAGGATCATGGAGTATCACAATTATGAAGGAAGAGGCCTTAGACTGGATCATCAAGGAACCATTGAGCCAATTTCCATGACTAAGTGGGCTCAGACTGAATCATCAATGAACTATCAACCCAATTTCCATGACTAAGTATGAAAGACCTTATGGACTTGGATTTAAACCACCTAGGGGTAACCTCACATATCTTATTCAAACTCCATCACCAGTGACTAGTGATGATGATGTCGATAATGAAGTAGAGTTTGATTATATCCTCACCTTTAATGACCTAGATGAAACCAACTTGTTTGATAATAATGCCATTTGTAACATTATCCCAGTCATTCATTGTAACCCTTTGCCATTATACTATCCCCAACTAATAGATTGGGACCAATAAGAATCCACTCTACCCATTGATGAGTTCTAGAATGATGAAGCATTATGTGATTTATTAGGCCTTAGAGACAATGTTCTATTAGGAGATCATAAATTGGGATTCTCGATCACTTTGGATCCTCTAGCCTATTTTGGAGAGTGAGTAAGCACCCTTAGCCAAAAAAAAAAGTAAAACATTGAGGTCTCAAAGTGAAAACCTCTTTGAGGCACTTTTTGACCAGGGATAAAGTAATGATAAAAGCAATTCTAGTGGTGAAAACCTATTTTAGGTGCCATTATATGGGGGTGTTCATTCTCCTTCAAATTTAGATGGGGACACCACCAATGATGAACTTGTCTATTGATCTAAGTTTAGCTTTGAGCCACAATAAGTATTTGATCAAATTCTTCAAGAATTTTTGATAATTTTTGTCATATGGTCAGATCTCCCACTAGGGGACTTAGATTCATCATGCCTAGGAGAATTTGAAGAGAAAGTCCTAATGAAGGACCCTAACATAATCTAATACTTTAATTCATTACCTACTATCTTAGAAGATGGTTCAACCCTTCTAGTCAAAGATATAACATAGGTAAACATTAGGACTCCATTAGACCTAAAATGGATAAAATTAGGTGCATCTCTCACTGAGGAAGAACATGACATCTTTACAGCTCTGTTGAGAAAATTTGTAGATATCTTTGCCTGGGCCTATTCTAACATGCCTAATTTAGACCTCACCTTGGTTCTACACCACCTCGTGGTTAATCCTGATGCCAAATTGGTAAAATAAAATATACGTAACATGCATCCTCACATTATTTTATTGGTAAATAAAGAGTTAAAAAAACTCTTAGAAGCAAAATGTATCTAATCCATTAATTACTTAGAATGGATCTCTAATGTGGTACCTATTAGCAAAAAACCTAAAGGAATCAGAATTTTTACTGATTTTCAAAACATCAATAAATATTGTCCTAAAAAATATTTTTCCTTGCCTAATATAGACATGACATCAACTCCGTGGAAAGTTATGAAATTTTATCACTCATGGATGGCTTTTCAGGATACAACCAGATCAGAATAGCACTAGAAGATCAACATAAAAAAGCATTTACCACTCCATGGGGAACATTTTATCATCAGGTAATGTCATTTGGCCTTAATAATGCTATATCCACATATCAAAACTATGTCAATGACATATTAGGAAAATCCAAACCTAGGGCTGACCATCTAGTAGTGTTGTGTAAGATATTTGAAATACTATGAGAGTACAAAGTCAAAATCAATCTAAATAAATGTGTGTTCAATGTAACTTTAGGTAAATTACCTATCTTTATTGTGTCTTATAGCTGTATTAAATTCAATCTAGCTAAATTCCATGCTATAACCAAGATGTTACCACCAACCAATTAACTCAACTCCATTATTTATAGGGTAAGATCTAGTCAATTTGATGATTCATCTCTCAGTTAACAAATAAGTGTCATCCATTTACACACATTTTAAATAAAAGATTTGCATTTCACTAGGATAATCACTACCAAATATCTTTTCAACAACTTAAAGACTCTTTTTAATCTACCTATTTTATTTATGCTAAGAAATCCATTCTTGTTATACCTATTAGCTACTGACTAAGATCTAGGGGCACTCTTGGCTCAACATGATGATGATGGAAAGGATCATGTTGCATACTACCTAAGTCATACCTTGGTTACATATGAACATAACTATGCACTTATTGAAAAAGCTTATCTGGTCATGGTCTTTATAGCTCAAAAACTACACCATTACATATTGAATAATAAGACGATGGTCATTTCAAAAGTAGATCCGCTCAAGTATCTACTATCTAAAACAACTTTGCAAGGTAGAATGGATAAATGGATCATGCTTCTTGATGAATTTAACATAGAGTATGTCAATCAAAAGGTAATCAAGGGACACATTTTTATAGATCACCTTGTTGAAGCACCTCTCATAGACACACAACCATTCACATTTTAATTTCTTGATGAATCTATCATGACCATCATTGACACACCCCTTGAGGAGCAGCCCTAGAAGTTGTATTTTGATGGTTCATTCACTACACATGGATCAAGGGTGGGCCTATTATTTATTACATCATAGGGGGATCTAATCCTTAAATCATTCAGAATCATATTTCTTTATACAAACACTATGGCCGAGTATGAAGAACTTGTTGTAGGACTTTGACAAGTAGTGTAGTATAATATCTCTTATTCAAGTTGATGGTGATTCTCAATTAATCATCAATCAGGTTACAAATCATTTTTAGACCAAAGATGACAAGCTAGTTTCATATAAAGCCATGGTCGACACTCTTAAATAACAAATTACCAAGATTCAGTTTGAGCATATACCAATTGCTACTAACAAAACTATAGATGCCATGGATACTATTGATTCTCTGATTCAACAAATAGATAAAGCTAGAGAGTATCAGTTTCTCATCAAAAATTTGTCAGCACTAGCTCATGAACCTTCAATTGTTGCCATGATTTGTGATATTATTGGTCCTAATTCTATATCATACTTAGACCTTTATAACTACCTTCATGACCAAATTCTACCACTTAACTTATCTCAAAAACAAACCAAATCCTTTATCCATCATTCTTCTCATTATACTCTACTTGGATCCACCCTTTACTATCATAGTTTTGATGAAACTCTACTTCATTGTTTAAATTTGGTAGAGTCTACATTAGTGTTAAGAGAATTTCATGGAGTATATAGAGCCCATTCTAATGGGGCAATCCTATCTAAAAATCTCTTGCATACTAGTTATTATTGGCCTACAACAGACGTAGATGCCACAACATATGTAAAAAAGTGTGACAAATGTCAATGGCATGATAATTTGATTCTTGCCCCAATAAAAACTCTAAGGTTGGTGTTGACACCATGGCCATTTTATACATGGGCACTTGACCTCATTGGGAATATTAACCCCACTTCATCTGATGGCCATAAACATATCCTTACTACCACCGAATATTTTACTAAGTGGGTTGAAGCTATACCCCTTACATGACTGAAAAGAAAATTTATAAATTCATCTTCAACCATTTCATCTACCACTAAGGTATTCCCTCTAACATTATATTTGATAATAGAGGATCATTCAAGAATAAGGATGTAGACTAGCTATGTACTAAATATAACACCTCACAACATTTTTCTATAGCATATTACCCATAAGATAATGGCCAGGTTGAGGCATCCAACAAAACCATTATCAATATTCTCAAAAATATTGTCAATGATACCAATCATAGTTAGTACCTCTAGATATTCCCTACCCTTTAGGAATACCATACCAATCATCATAACCCTACAAGATCCACTCTATTCTCACTTATTTATGGTACTAAAGCCATCCTTCCCATTAAGTTTGAATTGTCTTTACTATACATCTCTTTCAAGCATGTCCTGGAAAATTAAAGAATTATATAGAACATTTGGACTTAATGATCTTGTTCTTAAATAAAACTAAAAGAATACCATAGTTGAGAAAAAGCATAAAGGAAAATTCAAACTAAACTAGATAGGGCCTTTCATCATCATTGCAAATTATGGTTCAGGAGCATATAGGCTTGCTACACCAAACAGAGAACTTTTAGAGCTGATGAATATTATTCTCTCAAGTGGTACTATGCTTGAGTGCTAAGGTGTATTATCTATAAGGATTGTTTCAATTATGCCTTTTTTCACTATTCTTCTATTTATAAATACCATCCTTATTCATCCTCTTTACTGTATTCACTTTCCATTACTGACCTACCAACTGAATGTATTTTAAAGCCTAGCTCTTTTGTCCTTGGTTTTTAACATTCATTACGCAATTTTAGTATTGAGACCTCTGATCATTTTTATCAAATAGTTTAAGAAATTTAGATAGATATCATATTTTGGGATAATGTGATAAAAGTTTTGGCAGTTGCATCCTTTGTTTGTTATTCCTTTCTTACCACTAGTCTTGTTACTAATTATAACCACATTTGGGAAAATTAGTACCTTTGATCTATACCATTATGTCCTGGTTATAACTGCCTATGGGCAAACTAGGGGTAATATTAAGCCTTAACATACCAACTTGCCACTTCCTATGTTGTATTATGCATTTTTACCAACTATGCCTATTTTATTTGAATTGACTACTGTACTAGTCAAATTCCTCCACTGTAAGGGTGAAACTACAGTGACTTGAGGTCCTACTCTGTGACCATGTAGGCAGTGCTCAATACTTATTGAGGTTAGTTTAGTCATCCTCACCTTAAGCCACGCTCTCACCATTCTATGAGTACCCTAATCCATGCTCTTACCATTTTGTGAGCAACTTAAGCCATGCTCTCATCATTTTATGAGCAACTTAAGCCACACTCTCACCATTTTGTGAGCAAACTAAGCCACACTCTCACTATTTTTCAAGCAACCTAAGCCATGCTCTCACCATTTTGTGAGAAACCTAAGTCTCACCATTTTACAATCTTGAACCATTTAGTGTCTCATTATTCTTGATTGAGTTGAGACACTCCAAAACAATTCCAAAAACATTTGAAAAATCATTAGAAAAGAAAAAAAACATTGACCACTTCTTTGCCTTAAGGATTTTGGGAACACTTACTAAGTTACAAGCAAATCACTTGTCATTTAGTTTCTCCATCCTTTTTGGCCTTTTTCTCTCACACACTTGCCATTTTTCAAGACCATTCCTCTTCTTCTATCACATTCATTCTATTTGTTTTCCTCGGTTATCACATTCTTCCCATTCCCTGGGGGAACTACATTTGGTCTAAAGTTTTTTTATTGGATATTACATCCATGAAACTATGTAGGCAGTGTCCACTTGCCTAGTTCATATAGAAATAGCTTGACCACCCCCTTATTTTTCTTATATTTCCTCATTTTATTTATTTTTTAAGTTGTCACTTTTTTTCTAGGGGCAATGATCAGAGGTTTCTATTGCATTATTTATTTATTTGTTTGCTTTTAGAATTGTTGCCTTGATTCAATTTATGTGTGTTCATTAGGTGATTTCTTGTCTAAAATTACACTTGAATCCATCCATATTCATATGTTTACATTGTCATCATGGTTTCTATCATTAGTACATTATTTTCTATTGAGTATTGGATTATGGGAGTCAGTCCTCATGCATATTTCAGCCAAGTCTTCATGATGATGCCTATCAAAACATCTAATAACAAACCTAAATTTCAATAAGTCTATTCAATAATGGTAGCATCTCTTCAACACTGACATCCTAATTCATTCCCAATCATATCCCAAATAGAGTAATTAACCACAAAATAATTTTAACCTTTATTAATTTGGATGAGCATCTCCCTACTAGTAGGTTATTCCAATTCATCATTACCCTCTATGTTAAGTTATCATCATCCTTAGCCAAGTTTATCATGTTTTCCATAATCTGGGTCTAATGATTATAATTGCCTATAGGCAAATCATTGCACCCCATCCCACCTACATTTATCAATTATTATAATTGTCTTTGGGCAAGTCATTGTGTTGTCACCACTTTACTTTTTCTACCCATACAGGGGCATGTTGTTCTCTTATTTGTTTATCCTAACTAGGGCAGCTCCACCTTCTCAATGATTATAATTGCCTTTAGGTAAATCATTATGTTATCATACCACGTTGCCACTATTAGGGTACAATGCTTATAACTACCTTTGGGAAAATGATTGTACACCATCCCACTTGCATTCTCAATGATTTTAATTGCTTTTTAATATCATTGCATTTTCACCCCATCACCTTTCCTTTTTTTGGTCCCCTCATTTCACTTCTTTCTTTTTGAGGGATCATTTGCTAACCTCCTTATGACAAACCCTTGAGGGAACATCATACAGTTAGTATATCATCATTGTATTTGTAGGCATAAAGGACCTTTTCATTATTTAAGAATATGTTAATATTCTTATATCTTGTAATGCCTTCCCAAATAAGGGAAAATTTTAGACACCTAACTCTAGCCATTGATAACCTCTAATCAAGCTTTTAGCTAATTTCCACCTAGAATGCATAATTTGGCCTAAAACACTAAAACATGCTAAATGATGTGAAATTGACATATTCAAGTGACAATTTTGGCTAGGGTATCCCTAAATGGGGCAATGCAATTTATGGGCTAGCTAAATTTGATCAGTTCATTTCGAGCCAAAATGCCAAATTTGCACCTAGGTGCTCTGGATTGCTCTTCCCTATCAAATATTTTACACAAGACATGTGCCTTTGTTATTTTTTTTGGAAACATCCTAAATAGGAATATAGATCTAATGCATCTAACATCACCTTCTAGTTCCAGTCTAGTCAAATTTTGGACCAATAATAAGGCATTTTGATCAATTTGAGTAATTTGTGCACAAAGTGCTTAATCATGCTTAAGAGCTAATTAATCCAAATCAATGCCTAATTAATAATTCCATGGAAACTTGTTGAATACATTTTTTTGGAAATGAATATTGAATACCTGCATCATGAAGTGACCTCATTTCTTAGGAAGACATCTCTAGGCCATAAATGCCACAAATATTAAGATTCATGCCTCCCATGCCTCATCAATGCCTTCCATGATTCCCTCCATACTTCTTAATTTCCCCTTATTCTAATGTCATGATTAGGATAATTACAAACTTAATTCCAAAAATTAAATTAATCTTCAACCACACATCTCAATCTTGAGATGGATGGTTTAGGTTGATTCTGATTATTCACAGAAATCTATAAATAAGATGCCTTACTATATCATTTCTAAGTTATTTTAATGCAAAGTTATAATGTAGGATTGGTTACAAAGCTTCAATCAATTAGTGTTACCATGCCAAATTGATTTCAAGCCCAGCCAAGCCATAAGCTAAAGGTTCCAAAGAGAGATGGAGGTTGTCAATCTTCCATTACCAAGGACTTCATGAGCATAAGCTGAGCAAGCCACCACTATAAAGGCATTTGGAGCATCCAAGGAAGGTGAAGTAATCCTTGTAGTTGATTTTATTTATTTTTAGTTTTGTTTGTCATTTGATTTTATTAACTAAGATCTCCCTAGTGTCTACACCTAGAGATGTTATGTTATTAGTGTGTTTATTTCATTTTATTTTCATTTTGGAACTAACACCATATTAACCATCCTCTCTTGAGTCATATTCCTAGATCACAAACAATACAAGTGTAGTAAAAACCTAAGGTGAAAAATCTACACTAACACCCCCCTTAAGCATAACCTAGGTGGGTAGTAGAATTGGGTCCAAAAAACTTAGTTTTATTAGGTACCCATGTATAAATCAATCTCTCACAAAGTAGAGAAAAAGGGGGGAAAACTCGCTGGAAAAAAACTCACCCCAAAAAAGAGAGACATAGAATAAGTGAAGAGGCTAAAAGCCCCCCTAAAAATGATGTTGTTGATGTAGACTACATCCCAATAAGAGCTTGTAGATGAATGAACTTGCTCTCGATGAAATTTTTGGTAAAGATATCTACAACCTACTATAAATACTAGTAAAAACTCAAGTTGATGACTTAATCATGAATAAGATCCTACATAAAATGCATGTGAATCTCACTATGTGTAGTTAATTGGTGTTAAACTAGATTCTTACATATTTGTATAGTACTTCGGTTGTCATAATAGATGATGGTGGGTTGATTTATAATGATGAAAAACTCAGATAGAATCCCCTAAAACCAAATAGCCTTAGTAGATGCATTAATAGTTCCCCTATACTCTACCTCTATGGATGATATAAAAATAGCATTTTGATTCTTTCTATACCAATAGATAGGACCAAAACCTAAGGAAAAATTGTAACCTAAAGTGGATTTGTGAATATGAGTATCACTAACCTAATCTAAATCTATAAAACCAACCAAGTTGACCTCTATGTCAAATTTTTATTAAATCTTAAATCTATAATAACCTTAGATGTAGTGCAAGATCATCTTAACTAATTCCTAATATATCTCATGAGGTTCCCACATGAATTTGGAAATAAGTACCACTATATATGAAATGTTGGGCCTAATATGAGTTAGATAGATGAGGATTCCAACAAGTTATCAATACTGAGTGGCATCGACTAAAGGTGTAGAATAGTCAGCCTCAATCTTGACTCCTGATAGAAAGGGAGTTAGAGATGGCTTACAATCAATGATTTGAAATTGATCCAAAATATTGAGAGTATATTTGGGTTGAGTAAGTGAAATCCCTAAATTAGACTATGAAATCTTGATGTCAAGGAAGTAGTTTAGAATATCCAAGTCTGTCATGTCAAATCTATCATATAGAGTTATCTTCACCACTACAATAGATGATGAGGAACTTTTAGTGATCAAAAGATCATCAGCATAAAGTACCAAATCAATAAATAATCATCCTAATATAATAATTATACATTTAGTTCTAAATTACACCTATTGAAACCTGAAGTAAGGAGGAAAAAATCCATCTTATCTTACCAAGCTCAAGGGGCCTATTTGAGGCCATAAATAGATTTCCTACGTATACAAACTAAGGATCAATCCTAAACAAACCTAGGTGTTTATTCCATGTATATCTCCTCCTCAAGGTCTCTATGAATAAAATCACTCTTCACATACATTTAGTTCACATCCCAACCATGTGTTATGGCTATATCTAGTGTGAGTCAAATCAAAGTCATTTTTACAATAGGTGTAAAGGTATCTGAGTAATCAATGTCGACTACCTATGAAAAACCTTGATAACCAATCTTGCCTTATATTTATTGACCTACCCATTTATTATAAACTTGATATGCTATATCCACCTACATCAAACCATCTTTCTTGCCTTAGTAAGTGAATTCAAATCCCAAGTGTGATTTTTTATCAAGGAAGAATATTCTTCCTACATAAATCTATCCCACTCAAGTATGCCTGCAGTCTCTCAAATTTTTTGTGGATCTAAAACTAAGTAAAATAAGGTATGTGCACCTTGATAATATTCCTAAGTACGTATGTTATCTACTAGATCCCCTACCTAAGTGTCTTCACTTTAAAGTGTCTACTTGGCCCAAATGGGCTTGGATGTGGGCGAGTCAAGTGTTGAATACTCATCCTCTAAAACATGAATTTAGGTGGATTTGGATGACTCCCCATCATTATACTCATTTTTATAATTAGAAGAAGAAGAAAACCCTAGCTCAGGAACATGCTCTAGATGATCCCAGGTAGAAGAAGATTCATCAAGTCTAATTGAATCTAATGAAAGAGAAAAAGTGTCAAGTGTTGAGTCTTTGGGAGTATCTTAAAATTGAACACTTTTCTCTATAAATAACTCATGTGTGGTCATATGTATAATTTTACACCCCTTAACACCATCTAGATAACCTACAAAGATGTAATGCTTAGATTGAGGTTACATAGCTTTACATTTCTTCTTTGGTAAATGTGCCATATCTAGAGATCTAAAAACCCTAAAGTTTTCAACATCAAGTTTCCTTCCATGCCAATCTTCAAAGGGATTTATTCCTTTAAAATCTTTGTGAGTAACCTTGTTCTAAATATAGAAAACACAATTAATAGATTCAGCCCAATACTGAGGTACCAAAGACCTAGAGTGAATCATACAGTTAGCCATCTCTTTCAAGGATCTATTCGTATGTTATAAAAATCAATTTTATGAAGGACTTTAAGTAACTATCCATTACAAATCAATACCCTCTATAACGTAAAACTACTCAAATTTGTTGATGACATATTCACCTCCATTATCAATTTGAAAAACCTTGGCGTATTTCTAAGATTATTTCTCAACAAGAGCCTTGAAGTTCTAAAAATATTCATATACTTCATACTTTTTATTAAGAAAGTAAAACCATGTATATCTTAAGAAATAATTAATGAAACTGAGAATATACTTAGCCCTTGTGAAATATAGACTAGGAAAAGGCCCAGATACATCACTGTGAACTAACTCTAATTCTTGTGAAGCCATCCAAGCTTTGCCTTTATCAAATTTTGCTTTAGGGTGCTTTCCAAAAGAGAAACCCTCATAAATTACCTTAAAGAATTGGACTCAAAACAAGCCTATAACCATGTCATTTTTGCTAAGTTGTTCAAGGTAGTGATAATTAAGGTGGCCAAACCAATCATGCCATAATTTGTTGACTCCATCTGAATGAGTCAATAATGTAATCAAATAATAATTAGGTGAAAAATGTGAGAAGGTATATAACTTGGCTTGGTGATCTACCCTATCCACTACTACTATAGAATCACTATGCAACTCCCTGATGGTAACTAAAGCTAGTAAAAACTCAACCCTCCTGCCTTTATTGATTTGAGTGATTTGATACACAGATAGGAGATTGATTAAAATATAACAAACACTTAGAACATTATTGAATGTTCTTCTTTACATTTCAATAGACCATCTCCCTAAAACTAGTATAGAAGTCTCATAACCCAAACTAATAGAAGACATGCTACAAGACTCCAAGGAAGAAAACTCAACTAGTGAATAGCCCATGTGGTGAGAAGCACCTGAGTCAATAACCCATGAAGATGGTGAATCTGTAATTTCTACAAGAGCCTTACCCTTTTCTTTCTCTTTACTTTTTCCATTTGTCTTAGTATAATCTTGGGTATATGGTTTTTTCTTGATGGACTCAAGAACACGTACATTCTTTTTCTCTAGGAAAGGAGTTAGGTGATCTATTTGCTTATTTATGTACTTGATTTGATCATGCCCATTTTTATTAAAATAGGCACACTTAACATTCTATTTCTTAGTTTTTCCATTGGAAGAGGAGGATTTAGTGTTAGTTTTGTCTTCTCTTGATCCTTATTCTTCTCTTTGTTTTAATTCTTTGATTTCCCATTCCTAGCAATTAGGGTTTGAGGTTTTGTGAGCTTCAATGTGCCCATCTAGATCAACTTATCTTCCTCCCTAGTTAAGTCAATAATGAAATAATCTAAAGAGGGCATTTTCCATTTAGTCCCAAAGAAATTTTAGTGGCATGAAAAGTATAGATGAATATTGAATAGTCAATACCTTGTTTAGAGAGTATAGAAAGAACAAGTTAGACATCTTATTTATTTATCCCACATTCTTTCAACTACAATCTTAAAGACTTGAACTTAGTGAATAAATATTGAAGGGTGTCAAAGTTTCAAGGACTTAGCCTAATGAGTTCTTTCTCAATATCATGACCTCTCATCATATCTTGTCCCCCAAATATATTTCTTATAATGGTCCATACATCATGGGGTGATTTGGCAAGATATAAGTGAAATAAGAGATTGGGTGCTACAAAAAGACATAATAACCCATAATTTTCTTAACTACAGTTATACCACTTAAATATCTCTACATTTGTGTTAGGTTTCATTTTATTACCTAGGGTTATACTATACAAACCCTTACCCCTCTTAATGATTATCATATTAATTTTACATTCATGATAATAAAAAGGAGTTAGTGGGTTGATTAAACTTGAATGCATTTTAGTGATAAGTTAATTTTTAGTAGTGCAAGTTTTTAGTTGTTGTAGAAATGAAAGTGTAATAAAAAATGTAGTGACACAAAAAAAAGTAAACCCCCTGAACTATTAACAAAAATTACCCCACTTAAATGTTGCAAATACATGCTCAAAGGATGTTGGACATAGTTGATAGTGCATATACAATCAATGTAAGTTAAAAAGACAAGTTTTTAAAAATAGGATGAGGACATCAGCATCTTTTGATAATGCATCCAAAGAATATTGTACAATAGTGAGAAAATGAGAAAGAGAAAATGATGTTTTGAATACAAGGGGGTTTGTCCACCTACCAAACTAGACCTCACTCTCTAGTCTTTGTTGAGTAAAAATATGAAGAGTACCCACAAAAAAAAACTTTCTCATGTTTTATAGTGTTCATTATATAATATTGTTTTATATGAAAAATAATAAATAAAAAATGTCCCTCCTTTTACAATCTATTATCTTATATAAAAATAATCAAAAAATAATAAATCATGTAAAGTTAATATTTTCCCTCTAATTCTATATTATTTTATAAAAATAATGTATTAAGAGATTACACAAATTCATCTACCTCATAGTATTATTTTATGAAAAAATAATAAAATAATATCACTCTTCCTTTTTTTTTAAAAGGACTTAAAGACATATACTATAATGTTGATAAATTTGACCTTAAAACTGAGGGAGATGGATGAGGCTATGATGAACAAAGACTAGTCCATGAAAATTATAGGTAATGTTGAATCAGTATTTAATAACATCACCCAAAGGGGTGAAAATCTTGAACATAAGCCAATGAAAAGTGAATGTGTAGCCAAAGGGACTGATAGAGTCATGAGAAACATGATGCTAGGCAAGGAAATCCACAGATTGATCCACATTAAAGAGAGTGATTGACATGTATGTGCAGGTTGTTATCATACATGGGGGCATCAAACTAGTTAGAAGTGGTATAGAATATAATGGAGTGATATTCAATAGGTTCTAATCCTTTTATTCTAGATGTGAAAGGCTATAGAAAACATGCAAGTCTGAGATAGAATTTCATTAAAAGCTATGGACTTTTTTACACTAAAAAAAATCCTAGAACCACACAATAATTGAGCCAATAACAAAACCAGATCCACAAAACAAGCCTGTATAGTCCAAAGGACTAATAAAATAAAACTTGAGATTTTAGAAAAAAAAAGACCCCTACAATTTTTTCTTAAGCCTCCCATAACTATTTTTCAAACCCTCAAAAATATTCACATACAATATGTTGGTTGAATATTTTATTGACCAGCGTACTGATAAACAAAATAGGTCTGATCATCCAAAGTAGGAAGATTGGTCATACAAATGTGTAGGTTTACCACATCAAAAGGGGACTAATCTCTCCTCTCATCAAGGGGAGGTTGACTATCTATATATATATATATATATATATATATATATATATATATATATATATATATATATATATATATATAATAGAAAATAATACTCAAGGGTAGGGTAAACCATCCATCTCTCTTTTTTCAGAGATGATGTGTACAAATCAAAGGAGAAATCTCAAGGGAAATGATAGAAAGCACTCCTCTTCTTTTAGAAGTACTATTCAGCAAACCACAAGAATCTTCCAGGTAGTAATTGCAAAATGTAACCAAGGACGTAGTAACTAGCAGATTGAGATGTAGCACAAAGTCTCCACCTCAATTACGCAAGAGTGAGATATGAAGGACAATGAGGGCACAAAGTTGTCCCAAGGTCCTTTACACAAAAACAAAAAGAAAACACACTAAAGGTAATTATGGGGGCACAAAGTCTCTCCATAGTTGGCTTTAGGACACCTTCCTGACTACTTTCACTAATTCTGCTTATTGAATTAAAGGAACAGAAAATATATTAAGGAAAAAGACATAATAATAGTTTCTCCAACAACAAAGATATCACATCACAAATTCTAAAAAGTCACTTGCTTTCTTATTCCAATAGCAAAATATGATCAACAATCTGAGCTCAAAATCTCAGTAATGCCTTTCAATTTGGGCAGAGTTTTGTTTTTGATAATCAGAGAGAGATAGAGAGCCCCTTAAAACAATAAAAGAGAGTCCCTTATATAGCCTCTTCAATAAGGACTTGGGATAGTAACACATCATGTTGCATTGAATTTTGCTAAGAAGACATGCTAGAATTTAGGGGCATTTACCTATTTTCTTTTCTCAATGCAGAGAAATGGGTCACACTATTGAAATTTTTCATCTTTCAATGTCCACCTGATGATCTACTTCTAGAAACATGTCTGATGTATAAATGTTTCTAGTCCTTCCTCATAATTCCTCCTTTTTTGGTTATTTGAATCAAGTTCTTGATTTAATTTGATGCTCTATTCTTTAATTGCTTTCTACTAGTCTTTTGAAAACTCTGTAAAAGATGACACTTGGTAGCTTCCACTACATTTTATGAGAGACACGTGGCATGTTCCACTACTTTGAAACTGTGTCTCAATAGATGACATGTGGCGGCTTTCGTTGTGACCTTCTGAGTGACACATGGCAACATTATGGATTTTTTATTTCTTTAGACTTTTCCTTTAGAGAAAAAGTCTAAAGAAATTCTTTCAAACAATTTGTCCAAAGGAATTGTCTCTTTGTCACTTTTTCCAGGGGAACTTTTCTGAAGGAAATCCCTTTGCACTTTGGGCCTTTGAATTGGTCCATTTTCTTCCTTCCTACCCTCCCCAAGGGCTATTTGAGCTCTAAATTAGCCTTTTGGGTTTTTGCAATGGTTCACTTCAGCTTCTGAGTGTCCTCCAAAAGGGTTGTTTGTCCCTTGGAAATTTACCTTAGGTGATTTTATGTGAATCTCAAATTTTGACACATGGCAGCACCCATTGTGAAATAGGTAGGGATACGTGGTAGCATCTATTGAACTTGTAGAAGCTTTGGATTCCTTTTGAGTGTCTTGCTAAAGATGACACTTGGTAGCTTCCACTACATTTTGGAACCACTATAAAACCATGTGGGATTCATTTTAGATTCATGTGTACGATGCCACTTGGTGTGTTCCACTTAACTTACAGAGGACACATGGTAGCATCTGTTGCTCTGACAAATAAAGTGAAATGAGGCTCAGAAGATGACACTTGGCAACATTCGATGGGTTTTGTTGGGATTTTGTTTCAGTCCATTTATTTCCTTCGTTAGTCACTTTTGCCATAGAAATTCCCTTCACAAGGGCACTTGTGTCTTTGACGCTTGGGCCACTCCATTGAACTTGTTGCTTGAACTGACTGAATGAACCAGCTTTGGTTCAATGGTTCAATGGTTCATTCCCTTATTTCTATTGACTGCTTGAACCAAGATTCTTTGAAACAAGCCTCATTGAACCCGTTGAACCTTGAACCCATTGAACCTTGAACTAGTCCTGAAAATGGCTGTGTCAAAAACTTGTTCTTTTGATTAAACCTACCTGAAGAAACCTTTGAACCTATTGAACCATTAGTCCTTTGACTAAAAAAAGCGTGAATAATTCCCAATTTTGAAAGCTTATAACAATTTTTTGAAATGGGAAGAGCTATTTTAGTCTTGTAAGACCTAAATAGCTTATATGTTGTCCTAAAAATGAGTGACATTTTTTGGGTACAACAGCTGGCTCCAATTGGGAAACTTCTATCAATTATAAAAAAGAATTGAAGGGAATAGAATCTAGAATCTCTAGTGTCTTCATGTGTACCATTGGGCTACGAAGTCATGTTACCCAAAAATGAAAGGCATTAAAAATGGAAAAAAATAAAATAAAATAGAATTAAAAACTATACAAATATACATATATATATATGAAATGATTTGATACTTCAAGAGTTGAAGTGTTTCAGATCCTGCCCACTGTGAGGTAAAGAAAAGAGTGTGTCATCTTGATATTTTAGTAGAAAGCTATTTTCACCATTATGTTGATGAATTATAAATGGGCCTCTCTAAAGGGATTCAAACTTTCCATGCATCCCTTTTGGTTCTCTCTTTTTGTCCCACAGTAGGACTTGATCCCCAACCTAGAAATCATAATTTTTGGCCTTCTAGTCAAACTTTCTTTACCAAAGTTTGATGAGTAGAAATTCAGTCCACCACCATGGTTCTCTATTCATCTAAGTCAGTCAGGCATATGATTCTCTTATCAAGAGAGCTTTCATATATCTGATCTTCAATTGCCTTTGCCAATTTCAAGGCTGGCAATTCTAAGGTGATTGGTATCTCAGCATTGATACCATAAAAAAGTTAAAAAGGAGACATACCAATTGCCCTCTTTGGTGTCATTTTGTCTACCCATAGAGCATCAAATAATGCTTTATGACATGTCCTTTGATTGTCATTTGCTAGCTTCTTGATGATAGTTACCATGTTCTTATTGCTTGATTCAGCTTGTCCATTCCCTTGTGGAAAATAATCAAAAGAATGGGAGAGTGTAATTCCATAATGGAAATAGAATTGTGTAATCTCTTGGAAGGTGAAACAAGTTGCATTGTCAATAACAATTTTTGTTGGGACTCCAAACCTGGAAATGATATTCTCCTTGAGGAAATTGCATACAACTACTGAAATAACATGCTTAGTTGGGATTTCTTCTACCCACTTGGTGAAATTGTTAGTTGTTGTAATGACATAGTCATGTCCAGCACTTAAAGATGGGTTTATAGTCCTAATAAAATCAATCCCCCATTGGTGGAAAGGTTCTTCTATAATCACTGGCTTGAGAGGTAGGGCAGCTAACTTAGGTCTTCCAGCAAATTGCTAGCAGAGTTCACATTTTCTCACCCACTTATATGCATCTTGGAAAAGAGTTGGCTAGTAATACATGGCTCGTAGAATCTTGTGAGCAGTCACAGGAGCAAAAAAATGTCCTCCACAGGCTAGATTGTGGAAAGATTTTAAAATTTGGATTGTTGCTCTTTGTCTACATAGTGAATAAATACTCCATCTATGATTCTCTTGTATAGGCCGTTGTCCCAAAGGACAAAATTGGTAGCTTTCAAATTTATAGTCCTCCTTTTTTTATAAGAAAAATGAGTAGGACATTCATCATCAATAAGGAAATGAGCAATACCTGAATACCACTCATTGGTAGTGGAGACAAAAAGAATTGTTGGTGTGTCTTCCACTTCAGCTTCTTCATGTTGTGTATCTTTTGGCTTGTTGTCAGCAATTAATTGGCATAGGCATTTTTCCCTTACCAAATTTATTCGCTTGATGTCTAGATCAAACTCTTGGATCTTTGCAATCCAATCACCTATTTTTGTACAAAACTCCTGCTAAATTAATATGGACTTGACTGTAGTGTCAGGAACTAAGGTAGTAGTATGTGAATTTAGGATATAGAAGTGGAAATGTTTGACTGCTTTCACCACTACATAAGCATACTTCTCTATATTTGAATACTTTATCTCATGGGTTTTGAGAGGGCAACTCATAAAATAAATGGGAGATTCCATACCTTCCTTGTCCTATTGAACAAGAATTGTTGAAAGTGTATGATCAGAAGTGAAGATATATATGATGAAATCTTTGTTGTAATCTAGACAAACCAAGGTAGGGGCATGGGAAATGCAGTCTTGATATCCTAAAATGCTGACTTGTCTTATTTAGTCCAGGTAAAGGTGGTCTTCCCTTTTATCATATTCACAATGTGTCTAGTCTTCTCAGCAAATTTGGAGATGAACCTCCATAAGAAATTCACCTTTTTGAAGAAAGAGTGAATAGCATTTTTATTTATAAGCAAATTAAGCTCTTGAATAGACTTGACTCTGTCTGAGTCAATCTTTATGTCTTCTTTAGACATAATGTGTTTGAGGAGTTTTCCCTCTATTACTCCAAAAATAGACTTCTTAAGGTTCAAGAAAATACCATTCTAGCAGTAGTGCTCCAACACTTGTTACAAGTGGCATACATGATCATAATGGTGTTTTGAAAAGATGGTTAAGTCATCAAGGTATACCACTATGAATTTACCCTTCTCATCTTTAAAATCTAGGTCTATTTCTCTCTGAAAGGTGGCACCAGCATTTATCAAGCTAAAAGGCATTCTTCTATATGCAAATGTACCCCAAGGTGTGGTGAATGCAGTCTTGTGTTGGTCTGTTTCACCAACTTCAACTTGATTATATCCTGAGAAGCCATCTAGCATTGATAACATATCTGAACTTGTCCTTGTTTGAAGCACTTGATCCATAATTAGCAAAGGGTAATTATCTTTCAAAGATGATTGATTCAAATTTTTGAAATCTACACAAATGCAAATTTTGCCACTCTTCTTCCTTACAGGCACTATGTTTGCAATCCATGTGGAATGATGGATTGGGAAGATGATTCTAGCATTTAACATTTTTTATATCTCAGATAGAATAGTACCTAATATTTTTGGATTGTATTATTTGGATTTTTGCATATAGGGCATTGAGTCAGCCTTGAGAAGAATGTCATGGTGGATTTCATTGGGTCTAAGAGACTTCAGGTCATCATAAGAATATGCTAGGACATCCATGTATTGATGAAGTAAAGTGGTAAACTTGAATCTTTGTTTAGGGGTGCAACACTTATCAATGTTAACTATCTTGGGATTTTTTTAGTAGTCAGATTTACTTGATCGAATCCCTGAGAGAAACTTGAATCTATTTGTTATTGTTTGATGAATCTATCATGCTTGTTAAATAGTTTCTCAAGAGAAACTAGACCTTTGAGAATTTTATTTCCTTTCAGCTGTAAGAATTCTTCATTTATATCTAAACTAGATTCAGAGGTTGATTCATACTTCTGAGGTTCACTGCCTTCAAAACGTAGTTGTTCAAAATTATCTTTTTGTTATAGGAAGGCAATGATTTAATGATCATCATTGAATACTTGCCAATGATCAGTATTGTTAGGAACACTTGGTCTATAGACTAGCTCAATAGTATACATGTCTTCTTTGAAATCTGAATAAGGAACTAAGAGATTTCTTAAAATAGCAAGTACATCAACTCTGTCATTAGATTCGCTAGGTATGGCAAAAATGTTGAAAGCATCAAAGCTTTCAATTTGGTCCCAAACCAGGTTGCGATAGTGGCATAATATTTCATTCTTGGTTTGGTATAAGTTTCTCACCTAACAAACCACTAAAATAGTATCCCCTTTGGCATGAAGAAACTTGATGCCTTTATCTTGAGCAGCCTTCAATCTAAGCAGCAGAGATTCATATTCATCTGTATTGTTAGTGTTGCTAAATTGTAATTTGTAAGATGAAGGAAACATATCTCCTTGAGGAGATATCAATACAATTCTGGCTCTCAAACCGATAGAGGAGCAACTACCATCAAATTTCAAAGTCCATACCTCATCAAATACTAATTTTTATTTAGAATTTCCTTCATTATAGAGGGAGGGTCCTTCTTCATTTGTATTACAATCTACTAGTTCTTCTGTATTCTAGTTGAACTAATTTTTGGGTTGACACTTTCAAGAATTTTATCAGATGCTTCATGAACTTCATTTGTAAATAGAAAGTAGTTACCCATACTTGAGGATTCAAAAAGAATTTGAGCTTTAGGGGCTGATGTTTGGGTGACCACATAGTATACCTCCTTTTCAAGGAGCAATCTCTTCATTACACCTTTGCCAGGGATCCTTGCCTCAGATAGGTCCATGCTTAGTTCTCCTCCCACGTCTTTGCAAAAATTTCATCCAAGAAAAATGCCATAGGATGCTAGGACGTCAGCCACCAAGACAGTCATCTTGATTCTCTTATCTGAAAAGGCTGCAAATGTTAATTAGGCATCTTTGATTTGCCCAACAATGGTACTTGATTATTTTCCATGGAAAAACATCTCCCAAATGTCTTGGTCAGTGTGAGGCCAAGAGATTTAGCTACTTTAGTAGGCATGACATTGTCAGATGTCCCTGAGTCTATAATACAATTACTTAGCTTGTGACCATTTATTAATAGGGAAACATAAAAAGGTTCTATTTTCCTAGGGTAGCTAGAGGAGTAATAACAAGATCATTTAGAATGGGCATGTTCTTTGGGGAATAAGGAGTTACCTTTTTAGCTTCTTGTCTTGCAAGGATGGTTTGGTTCTTGACACATTGGACCAACTTATCCAATTGATCAAAATTGGATTGCAAATATTCAAATTTAGACATTTGTATTTTTGTCTTTTTGACATGATCAATTATGTCAAATGGCTGAATTAGACTATGAATAGAGGAAGGTATTTCAACCTTTTGAGTTTTAAGAGGGATGGGAGGAGGGCTAGTTTGTAAAATTGAAGTAGAAGGTGAAGGTGAAATTGATGTACTTACCTTTTGGGTGATCACCAAATCCTTTGACTAGAAAGGCAGAGTGGTTCCACGCTTAGCAATTGTAATTGTTGGTTTAGGTTGCTCCTCTATCTTCCCTTTATCAGCTTGCTGGATTGATTGGTTCTTAGATCTAGTAAACACTATATATGATCCATCAAAAGCTTATCCTTTGCTTTTAGGTTCATCTTGGTAGTTTAGGAAACCAATGAGGGAGTCACCAGTTGATTCTTCTTAATTTTTTATAAGGATATCAATGTCATTTTCTTGATTCAATTCAAGTTGGAAAGAGAAATTTGATTCTGCTTCAAGATATCCCGTTGCTAAATTGGTTGGAGGAGCTTCAAGGGCAAGTTTCCCTTATGGGGGAGGAAGATGATTTTATTGCCCTTGATTTCTAGTAGTATTGCATTGATATAACTAATTTGGAAATATCCTTCTTGGCATATCTCTATATGAAAGAGTGGAAGACATTTCTTGTGCCATTTGCTTTTTGAGAGCAAGCAACTCATTTGCCAATTTCTACACCATTAGATCAGTGGTGCCTGTAGATGAATATTCAAAAGATGATGAGGGTCTATTTTTATTTAGATCTCTTCTTATCTTCCCTACTAAGATGAGATCATCTTCTATCTCAGTGGCCAAATGTTGAGCTGTAGCAAGATCTATTTGACTAACACGTCTCAAAAGAAAACTTATTTCAGGTAACTAAAAAATAATGAAGAAGCATTTGAGATTCTCAACTGTAGGTCGAGCAATTACATGAATTATGTTCCTCAATTTTTCAAACTTGGCTATGAAGTCCCTCATTAGTTCATGAGGCTCTTTTTGCATCTATGTGAGTTGAGCCAGAAGGGCATGTGCATCTTCTATAGGTTTGAATTTGGCTTCTAACTTAGCTTTTAGGGTATTCCAATCAGTTACTGACTGAGCCTGTAGATGATAAAACCAATCTACAATAGCACCTTTTAATGTTTCTACAAATAGCCTGACTACTATATCTTCAAATTCTACTCTAATTATGCCACAGGATATACTGATGGCTACAATGTGTTCATCAGGATGAACTTTCTCATCACCATAGAATTTGGGGAAATTCTTCCTTGAAATATGTGGGAGCTCATGTAGAGGTGGGGTAAGATTGAGAGGACCAATATAATTACCCTAGGGGCCTTGAGCTGCCATTATAGGACTATTAAAAGGAGGAATAACAAATCTCAGAGGGGTAATTATTGGCAAAGCTTTATCAACAATAGAAGTGGATACTTCATTTGGCAATGGAGACCTGACTTTAGTAGGAGGAAAGCTCTTGGTTCGTTAGAGGTGAGGTGGTGAAGGAAAAGGATCAAAATCACTTTGTTGTACCAACTCGAATACAGGGTCAACAATACATTTAGCCCTTTGGCTTTGTGTATACCTTGAATCTGCTAGATTGTGAAACAAAAATGGAAAAGAATTGACCTTGCTTTAGTTTGAAGCTTGAGGCTTTAAACTATGCATTCTTTCCTAGTTGGTGTGGAGGTGAATGGTAAGGTTATAATAATAATAATGGGTAAGACACAGAAATGGAATGGAGTCTATAATGGATAATGGTAGAGATTGATTCCATCTGAAACTTGAGGTTTTTGAATGCACATAACTATATCCCCAGTGGAGTCACCAAAAATTGTTGGTTGAATATTTTGTTGATTAGCGTACTGCTAAACAAAATAGGTCTGATCATCCAAAGTAGGAAGATTGGTCATCTAAATATGTAAGTTTACCACATCAAAAGGGGACTAATCTCTCCTCTCATCAAGGGGAGGTTCCCTATATATATATATATATATAGAAAATAATACTCAAGGGTAGGATAAACCATCCATCTCTCTTTTTTCAGAGATGATACATGAAAATCAAAGGAGAAATATCAAGGGAAATGACAGAAAGCACTCCTCTTCTTTCAAAAGTACTATTTAGCAAACCACAAGAATCTTCTTAGTAGTAATTGCAAAATGTAACCAAAGACGTAGTAACTAGTAGATTGAGATGTAGCACAAAGTCTCCACCTCAATTGTGTAAGAGTGAGATATGAAGGATAATGAGGGCACAAAGTCATCCCAAGGTTGTTTACATAGAAACAAAAAGAAAACACACTAAAGGCAATTGTGGGGGCACAAAGTCTCTCCACAGTTAGCTTTAGGACACCTTCTTGACTAATTTCACTAATTCTTCTTATTGAATTAAAGGAATATAAAATATATTAAGAAAAAAGACATAAGAATAGTTTCCCCAAAACTAAAGATATCACAGCACAAAGTCTAAAAAGTCACTTGCTTTCTTATTCCAATAACAAAATATGATCAACAATCTGAGCTCAAAGTCTCAGTAATACCTTTCAATTTGGGTAGAGTTTTATTTTTGATAATCAGAGAGAGAGAGCCCCTTAAAACAATAAAAGAGAGTCCCTTATATACCCTCTTCAAGAAAGACTTGGGAATAGTAACACATCATGTTGCATTGAATTTTGTTAAGAAGACATGCTAGAATTTAGGGGCATTTACCCATTTGCTTTTCTCAATGCAGAGAAATGGGTTACGCTATTGAAAGTTTGCATCTTTCAATGTCCACTTGACGATCTACTTCTAGAAACATATCTGATGCATAAATGTTTCTAGTCCTTCCTCATCATTTCTCCTTTTCTATTTATTTGAATCAGGTCCTTGATTTAATTCAATGCTCTATTCCTTAGTTGCTTTTTGCTAGTCTTTTGAAAACTCTATGGAAGATGACACTTGGCAGCTTCTGCTACATTTGATGAGAGACACATGGCATGTTTTGCTACTTTGAAACTGCATCTTAATAGATGACATGTGGTAGCTTCTATTGTGACCTTCTGAGTGACACATGGTAGCATTGCAGATTTTCTATTTCTTCAGACTTTTCCTTCAGAGAAAAAGTCTGAAGAAATTCTTTCGAATAATTTATCTGAAGGAATTATCTCTTTCACTTTTGTCAAGGGAACTTTTTCAAAGGAAATCCCTTTGCTCTTTTGGCCTTTGAATTGGTCCATTTGTTTTCTTCCTACCCTCCACAAGGGTTGTTTGAGCTCCAAATTAGCCTTTCAAGTTTTTGCAACAGTTCACTTCGGCTTTTGAGTGTCCTCCAAAAGGGTTGTTTATCCCTTGGAAATTTGCCTTAGTTGATTTTATGTGAATCTCAAATTGTGACACATGGCAACATCCACTGTGAAACAGGTAAGGACACATTGTAGCATCCATTGAACTTGTAGAAACTTTAGATGCCTTTTGAGTGTCTTACAGAAGATGACACTTGGTGGCTTCTACTAAATTTTGGAAACACTATAGTACCATGTGGGATTCATTTTAGATTCAAGTGGATGATGCCACTTGGCGTGTTCTACTTAACTTATAGAGGACATGTGGCAGCATCCATTGCTCTGAGAAACAAAGTGAAATGAGGCTCAGAAGATGACACTTGGCAACATCCACTAGGTTCTATCAGGCTTTTTTTTAATCTATTTATTTCCTTCCTTAGTTACTTTTGCCACAAAAATTGCCTTCGCAAGGGCACTTGTGTCTTTAACGCCTAGGGCATTCCTTTGAACTTGTTGCTTGAACCAACCGATTGAACTAGCTTTGGTTCAATGGTTCAATGGTTCATTCCCTTATTTCTATTGACCACTTAAACCAAGATTCTTTGAAACAAGCCTCATTGAACCCGTTGAACCTTGAACTAGTCTTGAAAATGACTGTGTCAGAAACTTGTTCTTTTGATTGAATCTACCTGAAGAAGCCTTTGAACCTATTGAACCATTAATCCTTTAACTAAAAAAAGCTTGAATAATTCCCAATTTTGAAAGATTAGAACAATTTTTTGAAATGGGAAGAGCTATTTTGGTCTTGTAAGACCAAAACAGCTTATATGTTGTCCTAAAAATGAGTGACATTTGTTGGGTACAACACAATATATGCAAATAATCTCAAGATTTCAAAAATAACTTAATAGCAATGAAATACCTGACAAATGTTTACCAAATTAGCTCTAATACCATATGATAATTTGATCCTAGTCTAAATAATACAAATTCAATGGTTGAATGAACACATGAAATAAAGTTAGTACACACCACAATGAAGCTAAAGCAAGATGAAATCACAAAGCAAGAATATTGCACAAAATAAGAGATAGGAGAAAAACTCAAACTTCCATTAATGACTCTTGTTAAGATATTTAATTGCATGTTATCTTTTTTATTTGGTGAGGTGTGAGAGATATGTCAATATTGGTTGGTGAATGATAAGACATCCTTACCAATCCATTTGATCATAATTTACATATGTGCGTGTGTAAATAAATGACCTTATAAATCATCTTAAATAACCAAATATCCACAAAAACATGGCAAATAATACAAGTGTAGTAAAAACCTAAGTAAGGTGAAAAATTTACATTAACATCTTCCAATCTTTCTCTTCTCTATTTTTATTCTACAAAAAGAAAAAATATATATTAAAATAGTTATAGTTTTCAATCCATTTACTCTCTTTTTTTGGTAGGTTGTTTTGACTAGTTTTAGCATAATTCTCTTAAAATTTCATTGAATATGATGTATAGTTTAGAAGTTATGGCTATTTTAGTAATTGTTTGTTTTGTTTTAATAAACAATCATTAGAAAGTCATAGTTTTTAATAAAAAATCATTTTTATTTAAATTTTTAAAGATGGTGCACATTTGTATCAAATTTCATAAAAATTTGATTTATATTCTTTTAGATATCATCATTTTACTACCTATACTTTTTATTTATTTATTTATTTATTTAGTTATTTTCTTAACTTTTTATGCTTGTAGGTTTATTTATTTTTATGTACTTTCTAACTTGTTGATTTTTTGGTGTTTGTTGTTGTTACATCTTAATGTCACCCTATATTTTATAACCTTAGAATTTATGGATTTATATGGTTATTATCTGATTATTATTACTTTGATTTGAGCTTTATGACATATAGTAATTATGAGATAGTGATATGTTGATTAGATTACATGATGTGATAGTTTTACTTTCTTATTTTGTACATTATGGATGTATATTGTTAGTTTAACATCATTGGTTGATATATATGATGACTCTAACTAAATACCTACTTGTTGTGAGGTGGATGTAGGATTGATCCTACCCTCAGAAATAAACAGGGAAAGCATCATCAGAGAGGATAGAGTAAATATGATTGGGTGATGATAGAAGAATTGCTAAGACCCTACACACACCCACACAGTAGATTTAAAATGTTATATACATAACATGTTTTAAATGTTAGTACGTAGTTATGAAAATCTTGGTTGTGATTGTATTTTGTATGTAGATTTAATTTTTGAATTTTTGATATACACAAGATTACATAAGATTTTTTTACCTATAATTATCTAGATTTTTTAGAATAAATCAAGAAAATAAATATTTAATTGCTTTATATGAGTAGACTAGTATAATTCATTTTAAAAAAACATCATTGAACATTTAGTTCACTATTAATTTATATTCAAAATATCAATATAAGTTAAAACACACACACACACTAGTATTTGATTAATATCTATTAGATAAATAAATAACTACCTTTATTTTAATTACTTTCAAGGAGTTTTAATTATCCTAGAATACTAACATAGAGCTAAGTTGATCTAAAACTTAGTCTTTGTAAAACATGCATGAAACTATGTTATAAATTAGAAGTTAAATATCATTATTATATTGATCAACAAGACTTATGTTAAAGATAACTTGGGGAATTATGGCATAATGATCTTTTCTATAAAAAAACATGTTTTATACTAATTAATAAAGTATGAAGTGAGGATAGACTATGGATTTTGAGGAAAATATAATTGCAAGTTAGTAAATTAAAAGGAGATTAGTGATGTTACGCATGAAGGGCTAACTTTGATATAAAAAAATATATCATGAAAAGAAAGGGGCATGGCAGAATTAGGAGGAGAGGAGTTTTATAAATTAAGTATTATGAAACTAAAGAGGATGTGGTACGACATGGGAAGAGTATATATGGAGATAGAAGAGAAGGATTTGGATAAAGAAAAAAAAACTAGGCATATTTTTCTTCCAAGTAATTCCATACAAGGTCGGTTTAGTATTTATTATTCTACATGTATTGTTTTAGATTCTTATAAGTAATAGATATGACTATTTTTTCAAGAATTTACTAGGCATAATTATTATACCTTAAGCTGAGTAGTGGCTATGTGAGTTAGATTTGATAGGTCTATCATTCATTATAAAATTATATTTTAACAGTTAATGTTCTTTAATTCATACCCAGCATTCTATCTAATGACCCTTGCATTTTTCATATAATATATATATATATATATTAAATACATGTTTAATTATATACCTAACTTATTTTATGTACAACGCATTTACTATTATGATTGCACTATATATATATATATATATATATGAGCATCACTTTATTTATTATGATTGCATTTTATTTTTGGTTAGCACCTTACAAATATAACTGAGTTTTATATTGGTCTGCACTTATGCTAGGTTGTTGGGCCAAATTATTTTTATGTTTTACCTGTAAGTTCTTTGAAAATGTACAATATCTGATAGAGAGAGTCTTTCTTTGTATATATTAGAAATAAATAATAGATGGCATCCTATATATAAATAAGTATTAACAACACCCCATTTATATATATATATATATATATATCAATAAAATGTAATGCAATGTCTACTCACCATATATATGAAGCAAAATTGGTTGCATATTTTATATATTGTGTATTTAATTAATTGTGTCTTATAAGGTCATCATATCTCTCTATATATAATAATATAAGACTACTTTAAGAACAAAATTCTATTGGAAACAAGATGAATGAGAGGGGGGTTTGAATATGTCCTCAAAACTTTTCATTCAATTCCACTTAACCATGTATGAATGATTTAACATGCATGTGCATCTCTACAAGCATAAGCATCAAATCATAAGATCATGAAACACATGAACATAGCATATACTTGGGAACCCCTCTATGGGAATAAAACCCACTAATGAGAAAAATGGACTATAGTCTTATAAAAAAAAATCAATCTTTAATGAAGCACTAACTTCACATGGAGTACTAACCCTAACTAGTTCAGCACCAACTGAGTTAGGCTTTATCAAGCACCCATTTTCAAGGAGGTACCAACCCCCTAGATGACTCAGTACCAACTTAGTGATCTGATTATTTGATCACCTTCATAAATACTTATTTCTTCTACAACATATTATGATCTACTCCTTCAACTCTTTGCTCACTTCAATCCCTCTCAAACTAACCTTTAACCTTCTTCACTCAACTAGCCCTCTTTATGTCTTGATTAGGTATTCTAAACTTAATCCTCATATGTATAACCTACGTTAGATATAAATAACACTTCTCTTATGGTCCACATGACCTCTTTCTCAGTAATGATCTATATCATTCACTTATCCTCCTATGTTCTCTCTCTCTCTAAGTTCACCCTTAATAGGCCTAAATTGCCTTGCTTTTATACAAGTCACATGATCATATTCTTATTAGTTAGATACATATTCAAATCACTCAGGTCATACATGAATATTTATTTTAATATTAAAAATATCATTCCTTAATCATGAATCAATCAATACAATAGGTCAACCATACATCAATTATCCCTTACTCCTCTTTTAGGCTTATGGAGACCTAATAACTCTTCTTAACAACACATTACCCTTTGATATTTATTCAATCATATACAAACACCTTACATGAAATGAACACATCATAAACCACTCTAATATACCTTAAATAGCTTTAATTTATTTCTATAACACCTTTTAGGTCCAACTACCACTTGAACCCCTTTTCAAATCACTGCTTAGAAAAAGCCTGTGCATATATATAAACTTTGTCTTGAACAACTAAGTCATATACTAAACTTTTACAAATAAAAATGGAAAATAATTAAATATTCATAAACCTTATTACCATGGGGTCATAACAATCTTCATCTTATTCTTCTTCAACTCAGGATAAATAGGCTCAAATACTTCTTTGCAAGATGTTTACTCAAAACTTTCAAACTGACTCCAAAACATAGTTAAGGAAACATGAACATCTAACACATGATTAAATATCTTCAAGGGATTTCAATATATGAAAAATATTTTATAACATCATCAAATCAACATCAATCAATCAAATCATGAGATATAATAAAAATTATTGGTCTTATAGACCAATCTTCTGACCTTCTCTTTCATAAATTCTACTCAATTAGATAAGCCATTTTGGTTTCAATATTTCAACCTCTTATTTATACTTTAAATCTTCTATAAATCATGTATAGATCATTAAATACCCAAACAAAATCATCATATATTTCAATGTATCACTTTCATATGAAATCACATCAAGAAACATCTTCTCATATCTATTTAATTTACTTATTATCTATACCACTAGGTTTGTTAGTGATTGGTCAACTTTGATCACCAACTTTGCACACTTTAGATTTTGAACCTATCTATAAATCTTCATTAATAACAACTAAAAGTCTCATACTTTGATTTTCATCTACTTATTAAATTTGACTTAGTTAAATCTATCTGTTACGACAAATCTCCAAAAGATATGTACTTTTATATAGGATCTTCTCACTCACCTAAAAAACTAATCACACTTGGATATGATTGGGAGATTTTAATTCAACCTCTAATCATTTATCTAATTATATAAAACCATTTGAAGCTATTTATAACATGATCTTCAACATCAAGTCATTATTAGGGTTTTATGAGGGTTTAAACCATCTTCTAGTCTTAATGATCATTCATAAAACTTAGCTCCTCTTTCTAGAAACTAATGCTTGAAATATTGAGATATAACCCTTAATCATCTACCATGAACAACTTAGGATCTCATGTAGATGTTGCATGTTCCAAAAATCACTAAGAAAACCTTCTCGGGTAGATAATTCTTCATTTTCTGCATTTGAGAAACTTTGAAACACTTTTTCAAGCTTTTTCTAAAAATTCATGCACATACTTAAAAAAACTTGACTCACCTCTATCAATGTTCACTTACTCACTCATGTCATGGAAACTAATCATGTTACCTCATATGACCACCATCTCTCTTCTTATTTTTTAAGCCTTGTCCTACAAGTCTTATTATGCCTGAAATCTAACATTATAGCTACCATGTAACTTTAACCTTAAAACTATCATGTGTTTCAATTACTCTTGTGTATGGTGAAAAACCTCATAAAATCACTCTTATTTATAACTTCTTCAGAGCTACTTACAAATCTTTGGATCTTGATTGGCATCTTTGTAGCATATTTGGAGTTGCATATATAGATCTTAAGAGATGATCTTCTAATCATTTTTAGGTCCTCAACACCTCATGTAAAAACTCAAACAACCTATCTCAGGCTCAAACACTATTAAGTGTTCTTTAGAGAATTCTCATCTTCATAGCTCATTCAAAGCATCTTCAAAACTACTTATATAGATCTTTGTAGCATACAACTTTTTCTTTAAAGCTCACTCATATCATCATGCCACCTAAAAATAACATCTCACAAGGTCTATAAAAAGAATTAAAATATAATTTTCACTTGAAAAACTAACCTTTACTTATTCATGTTTCTTCTCAAATACTTCACTTAAGCTGATATTAGAACATTCTTCAAACAACATACTCTCATCACTGCTCTCATACAATAACAATACTCACTATGCTTGTAACAAAACTCATTAATATACATATCTCAAGGCTTAATTGACAAAATACCTTTAACATCAATGATATTAGATTGACATAAATGAAATAACCATATATCTTCATAAGAACCTTTGACATCAATGATAACATTAAATATCAAAGCTCAATACTCAATGACAATGCTCAACTATCTCTTCCTTAATCAATGACAATGTTCAACAATCTCCCTCTTTGTCATTAATGGCAAACACACTCAAAAAAATTTGTCAACCACTCTTTATGGAAATCATCTATTAGACTTGGCTCTTGCCTTTTCTTTCTCACTCTTTCTGATCTTGCCCCTTTTCTCATCTTTTCTAATTTTTCTCCTTTTTTCTCCTTTTTTCATCTTTTTTTTATCTTTCTCCTTCTCATCTTTTTTTATCTTTCACCTTCTCATCTTTTTTAATCTTTCTCCCCCCTTGGCATTAATGATAAAGGTATTCGACAACAATCATCTCTTTCAGAATGAACTCATATTACAAGATTAATTCAACATAGATTAGGCTCAATCAATAATATGAATAGCTCCCCTTCAAACCAAGCACCCATTATCTATTTGTTAGTAATCGATATCAAATGTTACTATAACTACTAAAATCATACTCAATTCATATGAGGTGATACAATCTCTCAAATATACTATATAACACATAGTCTTCAAAAACTATGACATCCATTCTTAGAAACTTCTCTCGGTCAGGTCACTCTCTTAGCTAATCATCAAAATATCAATAAATAGAGTTTATGAAGCATATTAGACAAAATATCTCCTTATTTCCATGCATATAGAAAATCAATCACTTTCTTCACAAATAAATTAATGATTATAAGCTCCCCATTGGACTAGGAATAGCTTATTTATAATAACTAGGAACTCAAGATCACATACCTTTCTTAACATTGTTGAAGAATATCAAACTCTTGACCACACACCCAAGGCTATCCCATACTAGATGAAAAATGCAGAAATAGGGACTCCCCCTTTATCTTCACATAAATAGATTAATTACTCATAACAAATAGATATTATAAGTTTACCTCTTATATACCAATTTTTTGTATTTTGACTTCAGATACTTGATTCCAGTCTTAGATCTCTCATCATGTTGCTACTTCAAACCATAGAGCTATCAACATAGGAATGAAATATTCTCAAAATAAACCTTCTTTGACTATACCCTCATGCTTCTATTGATAGAATAATGTTTCCATAAAGTGTAATGGATCCACCCCTTTTCATAGGACACTAAAACAATATGAACTCAAGAAATTCCCAAATCTCCATATATCTATAAGACTGAATATTCTTAAACATTCTTTAGGACTTGATTGACACTATAAGTGTGAACTCATCATCAACCTTGTCATCCTTCTTTTTTTTAATTGCCCTGTCAACACATGAAGATAACAAGTGTTCTTGATATTCCTTATTTGATTTCTCACCTGAGACATATTGTATACTAGTAAACATTCCACCTTGGTTTATGAGTTGATCATGACTCACCTTATCATCCTTCTTTTTCTTAGTCATTTATTCATTCTTACTACTTTGATTATTCATATGAGAACTAAGACTTATCTTGTTTTCTGACATGTGGCTTGATAAACCACTATCTATACTCTAAGATTTCATAGAATCTTCTTCTTTAGTCTTTTTCTCCACCTTTGCCTTATTTACAAGGTTGTCTTCTTGATTCATTTCTCAATGGCATGACTATGAACCTTCTTGTCTTGACTAGTTTTCTTCATATGCCTCATCTTGAAATATTTTGCAATATGTCCTACATTATGATAGTTTTAATAGACCACCTTATACATACCATTTGACCAATGATAATTGTGATCTCCCTTGATTAATTGCTTCTTCTTTCATAGTTCCATGAGTACTCATTATTAGAGGGTCTTCTACATTCTCTTGCTCTATAACCAAACTAACTACATGTAAAATAGTAACCATTAAAATAATTAGCAAACCTTTTAACATTAGGCTATCTGATACATCTATTTATGTTGAATTTATCTTCTTCAATAGTCTTCTCTTAACTTGAGGTGCTTTATTTTGTTCTTCTTTGAAACCAAAAACTATCTTATCACTTGTAGACTTTTTATTGCTCAGGATATCATCTAGAGCCTCAGCGCTCTTTTTAAATTTCAAAAAGTTCTTCACCTTGCTAGATGTTTGATCCAACTCATATTATATATATATATTATTTTAGTTTCATATCTATTTCAATCTTCCTCTCTAGTCTTTAAGCTTGCTACCACAATCTTTATCTAGGTTTCAACTTGTTGGATGATCTCTTCATACTCCTTAAAAGTGTTACTTAGCATTTATTCAAACAGTCCAATATGTTATTCATAGTCTTGAACTAATGACTTTAGTTTCTTGTTATTCTTATTCATAAGCTTCAACTCATCTAGGGCACTTACCAACTATACCTCAATATCCACTTCATCTTCTCCTTCTTCACTATCATAGTATACTTCATCTAATTCTGCATTAATCATAAGGCCTTTTCCATTTGAACAACCCTCATTGTCTGATTCTATGCCTATGAATAAAGATTCATTATTGTCATATTCAGATTCAATCCTATCATCATCACTGTCAGATGTGTCTGAATCACTTACATCAAATGAGATGTCTTCTTTGGTATAAAAACTTTTCTTATTTTTGAATGATCCTTTCCTTCATTCTTATTAAAATCTCTCTTGTTATTATTAGACTTATAGGTTTTTCTGTCATATTTATGAGGTTCATCATGTTATTCATTATGCTCATATCTATCCTTGTTAGGATACTTGGTACAAAGTGACCAATATTTTCACAATTGAAACATTTGAAGGGTAACTTGTCCTTGTATTTTCTTGAACCAAAACTCAACTTCCTATAAAACATATCTATGATTTCATCATCATCAATATCTGAACATACCTCATCTTTGTCCTTCTTATCCATTGATTTATTTTAAACTTTGAAAGATAATTCCTTCTTGAGATGTCTTCCTCAATTAGTTCTCATCTCATAGGTAGTCAAGATTCCATTAAGCCCATCCATCTCAAGCTTGTCCAAATATTGCATATATTCTAATGTACACACCTTAGATTCAAACTTTGGAGTTATGATCTCAATACCTTTTAAAAAATAATAGACTATTTCACCTCTTCTCCTAATCCTCTTATGATATTGATAACTTCATCAACCCTCAATAGGTAGGATGCAATAGTTTCATTTCATTCATCTTGAACTTAGCCATATTCACCTTGGTGTATCCTTAAAATATGGTGTTTAATTTATCCCATATGTCTTTTGTTGAAACATAATGCATTACTTTTACTAGCTCTACCTTTGATAGGCCACACAGAATGACATTCATTACCTTAGATTTATTTTCATTAGACTTCTTACCTATTGCATATGTTGGTGGAATTGGAGGTGCAATAGAACCATCCATAGATAATTACCAAATATCATGTCCTTATGAAATTATATATATATATCTTCATTTTGACATTATAAAAGGCATAGTTAGATCTATTAAACAATGAATCCTTACTAGTAGAGAAACCACCTTGAGCTTTTTGACTAGTCATCCTTACTTCTTAGGATCTCCTTTAGGCTATCAAGACTGCTCCAAAAGACCTACTCTGATACTAATTATTAAAAAAAAGATGAATAAAATGGGGTAGAATCAATCTTAAAAAAATTTCATTCAATTCCACTTAACTATGTATGAACCATTTTAACATGCATGTACATCTTATCAAGCATAAACATCAAATCATAAGAGCATGAACCACATGAAAATATCATATACATGGGAAACCCTCTAGGTGAAGAAAAACCACTAATAAATCAAATATATTATAATCCTATAGACAAACATTAATATTTATTGAAGCACCAACTTCACATGTATCACCAACTCCAACTAGCTCAACATCAACTCGACTAAGATTTAGCAAGTACCCACTTAAAAGGAGGCACCAACCCCTTAGATGAATTAGTGCCAACTCATCCACCTAATTATTTTATCACATTAAAAAATATTTATTTATTATACAATATATTATGATCTACTCTTTCAGCTCTTCACTCACTTCAATCCCTCTTAAACTGAACTTTAGCCTTCTTCGCTCAATTAACCTTCTTCATGGCTTGATTAGGTCTTCTAACCTTGATCCTCATATTCAAAGCCTCTATTATATATTTATGAAATGTATCTAATTATTTTAATGACCTACTTCTACTCACCAATTATCTAAATCATTCACTTATCATCTTTTACTCTTTCTCTCTAAGCTCACCCTCAATAGGCCTAAACTACCTTGTTTTTATACAAGTCACCTGGTCATATCCTTCTTAGTCAAATATATGTTAAAATAACTTAGTTAATCCATAAATAGGTATTTTAATATTAAAAATAACATTCCTTAATCATGTATAAATCAATACAATAGTTTGGCCATACATCAATTATCCCTTACTCCTCTTTTAGGCTTATAGAGACCTAATAGGTCTTGTTAACAACATGTTACCCTTTGATATTTATTGAATCATAATAAAACACTTTAAATAGAATTAAAAAATCATATGACACTCTAATATACCTTATATAACTTAAATTTATGTCTATATTACCTTTTAGGTCCAACTACCACTTGAACCCTTTCTAAATCATTGCTCATAAAAAGCTTGCGCATATACATAAACTATGTCTTGAACAACTGAGGAATATACTCAATTTTAACAAATAAACATTGAAAAAGTTTAAATTTTATAAACCTAATTACCTTAGGGTCATCATAATCTTCATTTTATTCTTCAGCTTAGGGTAAATAGACTCAAATATTTATCTGCAATATGTTTAATTAGAACTGCCAATTGACTCTAAAACATAGTCAAAGAAACATGAACATCTAACACATGATTGAATATATTAAAGGGATTTAACTATATTAAAATTATCTTATAACATCCTTATATAAACCTAAATGATTCATATCATTATACCTAATTAAAACTATTGGTCTTAGATACCAATCTTCTGACCTTCTCTTTTATAGACTCTACTCAGTAATCTATTTTGGATTCAATGTTTCAACATCTTACTCAGACTTATAAGATTATAAAAAGAATGAATATATCACTCAATAACCAAAAAAAATCATTTTTAAATTCAGTTCATCACTCTCATATGAAAACACATCAAGAAATATCTTCTCATATCTGTCTAATTTCCTTACTATCTGTACCATTAGGTTTGTTAGTGACTGGTCAAATTTGATCATAAAATATGCACACTTGAGATCATAACCTTTATATAAATCTTAATAAAACATAACTACAAGTCTTATACTTTTATCTTCATCGATTTATCAACTTTGACTTTGTCAAGTCTATTTACCACATCAAATCTCTAAAATACAAGCACATTTCCATAAGATCTTCTCACTCACATGAGAAACCAATCACACTTGGATATGCTTGAGAGAGTTGAATTAAACCTCTAAAAACTTTTCTAATCATATCAAACCATTCTAATCTCTTTAAAATATGATCTTCAACATTGGATCACAATTAGGATTTTATGAGGGTTTAGACCATGTTCAAGTCTTAAAATCATTCATAAAACTTAGCTCCTCTTTCCAAAAATAATTACTTAGAATATTGAGATATAACCTTTCCTCATATGACATGAATATCTTAGGATCTCGTGTAGAAGTTGAGCATGCCAATAAGCACTAAGAAAGCCTTTTCAGGTAAATAACTCTTCATTTTATGTATTTAAGAAACCTTGAAACACATTTTCAAGCATTTTATTGTAAACTTTGATCTAAAACTTCATGCACAAACTTAAAACAACTTTAATTAACTCTATCAATGTTCACTTACTCACTCATGTCATGTAAACTGATCTTATTACCTCATATGGCCACCATCTCTCTTCTTATTTTTTAATCCATGCCCTATAAGTCTTATTATGCCTAGAATCTGAACTTCTAACCACCATATAAGCTTCATCTTAAAACTCTTGTGTGTTTCAATGACTCTTGTGTATTCTCAAGTAACCTAATACACTCACTCTTCTTCAGATCTACTTACAAATCTTTAGATCTCAACTAGAATATTTGAAGTTGTATATACAGCTATTTAGAGCTAATATTCTAATCATTTTCAAGGTCATCAGCACATCATGTATAAACTCAAACAACCTCTCTCATGATCAAACACTATCAAATTTTCTTCAAAGCATTCTCATATTTGTAGCTCATTTGAAACATATTCAAAACTATTTACATAGATCTTCAGAGCATATAACTTCTTATTCAAAGATCACTCATAACATAATGGCACATATAAATACCATCTCACAAGGTTTAGATAAATCATTACAAGATGTTTTTCACTTGACAAATTGATTTGTACTCATTCATGTTTCTTCTAAAATATTTCAATCAAGATGATATTAGAATATTCTTTAAATAACATACTCTCATCACTACTCTCATACAACAACCAAACTCACTATGATTTGGTTTTTCACTCTGCTAGGGTTTCTTCCATAAATGCCATTAAGTCAGCCCTTTTTTTTGTTTGTCTAGCCTTATGTTATATTGTAACCTTAGTCATCTATAGAACTTGCATTTATTTCTATTTTAGGGTTTCTCACCTATGGGTAAGGCTAACCTTTATAATGACTTCTCATTCGATCCTAGATATTTTAGCTATGGAAAAGAATGGTGGAGCATTAAAAAATGGCTCCTTTTTAAGTTCCCAAAGAAGTTTGTCCTAAAGGTATACCACAAGGTAATACTTTAGAACCTAATGTTATATTACCTATTCTTAAATTTAATTCTTAATGTTAATGGTTAATCAATTTTATTTAATAGGTTATTTTTTTGATAGAATCCCCTTTGAAAGTATGTTATGATCTTGGGTTCAAACTCATTGGATGAATCAAGGAATAAAGCTGGAAAGTGTATAGAAAATGACTAAAGGCTTTTTTTCTCTTTCACTTCTTCGACCCTTCTCATGTATGAGGAATCTTATATAGGTCTACCACTTGGTACATCAAGAACTTGCTTATGGTTCTCTCCCTCTAAACATGAGACTTTGTGGTCTCAAAGCACATTACTCTTAAAGTACTAGTCTAGGTTAAATTTCTAGGTCTCCTACTCCCCTACTGACACTTTATTCACCAAATAGCATCCTCTATAGGCTATGTGGTTTATCATGAACAAAATTGGTTCTACTCAACTAGACCACAGAAAAGGGTCTGTGTTGAAGTGGAACTCTCTTGAGACCTCAAGGAGTTTGTGGAAATCCATGTCAAGGATGTGAGACACTCTTATCAAATCCTATATATAAACTTGCCTAACACTTGATTTCATTGCTAAGCCATATACCATAAGATTTGGGATTGTCCCCTTCAATTGGCTCACAATAATACATCCAACCACTCATCCTCTCCCCCTAATCCCTCTCTTAAAGATAGCAACAAACTAGCTAAGGATGGATAGACTATGATAGGGAAGAAGAAGACTCACTCTAAAGCCATAAAAATAGTTGTTACTACCAAAGATAGTAATCCATCTTTGATCAATGTCTCGTAGGAGTAAACTTCTATTGAGAAAGATACCTCTTTGATTGAATCTCCAAAATTGGTATAAAATTTCTAGGTGTTCAACACCCCTCTAGATTTTAATGTCTTGTCCCAAGGTTTTGAGGCTTTTGTGCCCAATTCTTACAAATTTTTAGACTCATAGCTAGCCACTCTTCTACTTCCTATTAGTGGGATATGCCCAAATTCTCTTTCAACCCTCTTTGTAGGAGTGATGAGGTGGAGGAAGGAGAGTATCAGGTTGAGCCTCCTCCTGTGAAAAAACAATTTAATGATTTCTTGAGTGTTAATAGTGACCACTTTCTCTAGAATTAGTATGATGCCCTAGAAGGGATGGACTTAGAAGATATGTCCATTGACACCCATCATCTATGAATTTTTTTCATGGAATTTTTGGGGTCTCATAAACCCAAAATTCAAGTTTGTTATGCATGATTTTAGAAGTAAAATTTCCTGAAATGGACATTCTCTATCTACAGGATGTCAAGGTGGTGGATATTTTATTGATGGATATCAATATTCCATATGGCATGATAGTATCAGTCTTCATAGAAACCATGCCACAAGATGTGGAGGGGTGATCACATTAATTTCTCTGAGGTGGTGGCCACACTTAATATAATCTGGCATGGACCCCACCAACTAGTTAGTATAGCCTCTTTTTAGCATTGAAAGCCATCCTTTTGGATTTATTAATATTTATGCATTGAATGATGCCTTGGAACATGCTCATTTATGGTAGTGGATAGTGGATGATCTTTTCGATGCCCATTGGGTATTATGTGGTGACTTTTATATGATGATGTCTTTTGAGGACAAAGTTAGCCACTTGCCTATAGGGTGGGCAGCTAGTAAAAGGGAGGTATGTTTTTATATGTGTACTAAATAGGGCCTTTATGACTCCAATATTTACCATCAGCCTATAGATGGAGTTTGGTACACCTAGAGTAATTTTATGGAAGGCCCCACTCTGATTCTAAAGTTTTTAGATAGGGTAATAATGTCCACCTAATCATACTTCTCTTTTGATAATGGGTTTTTTACTCTAGTGTAGATGCTACTAGATTTTACATTTTCCAATCACTCTCATATTTGGTTTTGAGTGACATGGTAGTTCATGAAACCCAAAGTCCATAAAATTTAGTTCTTCCTTAACACCTCCTTACTCAAGCATGGGCCCATGGTGGCACACATTAGGAAAGTTTGGAATTTAGATCCATATCCTTCCTGAGAATTTGGTTGGATTGTTTAGTAGGATGACACCATCATAAATACTTCACACTTTCTATGGATCTATGGCCACCATCTTGCCAAAATTTGGAGACACTCATACTTTTATACTTCTTTAGAGATAAGTTTCATGGCTCTAGCCTTGAAAAAATATCCCTTTAATAAGATCTTATAGGTAAGAGTTTATTCGTTATGGTATCAATATTCATATTGTAAAATAATACAATGCCCAAGGATCCCAATTCAAAGCAAAGATTCATTCGCTTAAGATAGGGGACAAAGATTCTAAGGAGTTCTTCTAAATGCTACAAGCTAAGAACTCAAAGCAACAAATACAAGTCATTTATGAGGCTGGTAACAAATTCTTAGAGACTCCATAGATTATGCAAGATTTTATCAAGCATTATCAACAAGTGTTCAAAGCTCAAGAATCTTTAACTAAACATGAAACTTCCCTTTAGCAATGCCTTTTAATGGTGCCATGTAGACTCACTCCCACCCAAAAGGTGGTTTACGATAGGCCCCTCATTATCAATGATTTTTATGAGGCAGTGTCTCACATGGATAATGACAAAGCTCCTAGAATTGATGGCTTCTGATAAAAATTCTATAAAATTATTTGGGATCTTATGGGTAGTGACTTACATAAGGTTTATCAAGAATAATTTCATAAGTAATCACTAGGTAAAAATATAAATAAAAGAAATATCAAATTCATACCTAAGTAGGGAGATCCTAATTTGATCTGTAACTAGTGGTTGATTACCCTATTGAATGTTCCCTATAAAATCATTACCAAGGCTCTATAAATTTAGCTACATAATATGTTGCCTCTCATTATACATCTAGAACAAATGGGTTTCATATAAATTCATTATATTTTGGATAACATCATTACCATCTAGGAAGGGATGGATTGGGCTAGATGATCTAAGCAATAGGCTATTCATCAAAATTGACTTTGAAAAAGCTTATTATTGCATCGAATGGATATTTATTCTATCCATGCTTTGAGATCTAAGATTAAATCCCATCTTCATCCAAACCATCTAGATACTTTTCTTAGATGCCTCAGTTATCCTCTCCTTTAATGGAGTCACCTTTGAGCAATTTGGCTTATCCCATTCTATTTATCAAGGGTACCCACTGGCTCCCACCTTGTATGTTCTTGTAGCTGAGGGTTTTGGATATCTTCTTAGCAATGCCCAAGATATGGGGCTTGTTAAGGGAATTTATCTCCTTTTTGATGCTATTAACTCATATGAATATATACAACTACTTAATGGTCACTTTGTATATAACTCCTTCCTTACTCTCATTAAGGATGAAACTAGTGTGGACAATGCCTTATAGTGTCTAAACACCTTCTACCTAGACTCTGGTGCGAGCATAGAATGGAAAAAAACTCATTGCTATAAAAAATATTACATCCCTCCATTAGTACAGGCTACTAAATTTGATTGGAAGTGGATCTAACATGAATAAATATTTAAATTTCTTGGTATCCCCTTTGCTTTTGATTCCTCATCACCTTTGTTGTGGAAATGTGTTGTTGACATATTTTCTAAGAAGATAGAATACTGGGTGAGCGAGTCTCTTTTTTTATTAGGTAAATTTAAAATCTTGTAAAAAATTATTGGGTCCACCCATGTGTACTACTCCTCATGTTGGGTGCCTTCTAAGAAATCTTACCAAAAGTTGGAGAAATTTCTTCAAGAATTCCTTTAGGTTGATTAACCTCAAAGCAAAAGATTTCATAGTGTGGCTTGAGAATATTATTGTCTCATGCATGATGCTAAAGGGATGGGACTCATCAACATATCCCATCAAGGAAATACCTTATGTGCCAAATGGATTGTGTGTACTATTGAGGGCTAAGAATCTTGAAAGGTATTGTTCAGACACTGTATCTCCTTAGGCTTACCTAAGAGTAAGAAGGCTTAAAAAGGCATCAACTTCCCCAATTTACTCTTCACTCAATCTCCCATATAAATCAGTGGGTCCTTTGTGACCAAAAGCATTTGGAAGTCCTAGGAAAAGATCAAGCCATGGTTGTTCTCAAATGGTTCTAGATTTTGTAATGGAATCTCTACTAACTCCCATTCTCTCTGGTGGTTTCTTATTTTCTCTCACAATGAAGTGCCCCTACCAAATTTCCTTGGGTTTACACTCTCAATATTTATCATAGAGTAATTCATAGCATGTAAGATATATTTTATAGGCACTCTCACTCTTGCCTATCCTAGGAAGAGGTGAAAGTTAAATTTTGGTTAACCAATGTAGACCAGGAGTCCTACTAAGAGATCCTCAATGTTGTCCTAGCTTCCATGCTCCATAAAATCTTGGCCCACTCCACTTAGTTATGGTGTGAGGAATGAAAATTATATGTTGAGACCCCTTTACATAATTACAATCCTCATATTGGCTATGTATGGCTCACCCCCCCCCCATTTGCTCATGGTTAACAAGTTTAATGCCCATTAGGGGCTACACTCATTTGTTTAAAAGTGGAACTTTCACTTCAATACTATTCAGGAGGCTTGTGTGGATCCCAATTTTTCTCATTTTACTTGGTGTATACTACACCAAGGCTTACTTCTTGGTATAATATTCATCTAGCTTGGAGTCCACTACCTACTTGCCCCTTTTATGGCCACCTTGAGATGATTCCTCATCTTTTTTGATATTTTTTCAAAGCTCAAAAGGTTTGGACTTGGATTCATGATATTTTTAGGCCTTTTTATCCCAAATTTTTCATTTGGTAACACATACTCCTTGGAGATAAACTTGTAATGCCCTTCTAATACACACAAGTCTAGCATACTTTTAGAGTGGATATTCTCCTCTAGATTTGGAAAGAAAGAAATAATTTTATGTTTAATAATGCTTCTATTGACTTTAATATTTTTACTTTACACAAGTCTTCTATCATCTCCAATTTTATTTTATAGATTCAAGTATAAGACAATAAAGTGGCTATGGATTTTGGGCATCTTTGGGGTCTCCTCTTCCACTAGGGAGTGCTCTTAATGTAATGGCTTGGGTTCTACCTTCTCTACCCAAGGATCTTATACTAGATGATAGAGTGCCTTGGTCACCTTATAGTGGGAATCATCATATCCATTTTAGGTGTCGCTTTCATAGTGACACCTTATACTAATGCATTTCATTTCCTAGGTAGTAGTGAGGGTGGTAGTCACCACCTCCTTCCCCTATTGGTTAGGATAGTTGGGGCATTCTTCCTCCTCCTCTACACCTAGATACTTAGCGAGCACCACCTAGAGGCTAATTGGATATTCTAAGTAAGTTTCTTAGGCTTTCTTTGGTCATTTCACCCACTCAAACACAAGCAAAAGATGATGATAGGGATACTACTCAAGCTACTAGTTGGGATCCTATTCTAGATGGCAATGATTTTCCAAGCTCAGGGTAGGGTCTTGATGATATGGATCCTCTACCTTTTGGCCTTGATCTTGTTGCATAATAGTTATCCTTTTTTATAACTTTATGACTTGTTTATAGGCTTTACCTAGTTTATGGTACTTTTGGTTTTGCTCTTAGGCTCTGCCTGGTGTGATGTGGCATCTTTTCATACCTCTTATATTTTTATGTGAATTATTTATATCTTTTTGTTAAGCTAATATATGGATATATTTCATCAAAAAAGATAATACTCACTATACTTGCAACATAACTCATTCATATGCATACCTCAAGTCTTACTTAACCAAATACCTTTGACATCAATGATATTAGATTGACATCAATGAAAGAACCATGCATATTCATAATAACCTTTGACATCAATGACAACATTAAATATCAAAGCTCAACACTCAATGACAATGTTCAACTATCTCCTCCTTAATCAATGACAATGTTCAACAAATTATGTCTTTTATATGACCAATCGATAAAGAATTTAGCAAACCTTAGTTTGGAAAATGTTTTCTGAACAAGTTCATTAAACCTAAGAATATAACCTAGAGATATATTAAAGGTTATTAATAGCTTCACTAGTAATTATGAGAATAGTTTGTATAATATTCAAAAACTAGATTTGAATGACTTATGTATATTACATGTTATCTTAGTTGAGAAGATATAAACGTAGTGACAAAATTAAAAGGATTTGAATTTAATTTTTTTTTCTGTCATAACTCGACTAATATATAATCTTGAAATAGTTGTTTAAAAATTTAAAATAATGGCTTGGGTGTTATGTATTATTATAGGATGGAATTGAGATCTTAGCATAATAGAGATTCTAGTTTGATTTATGGTTTCATAGATTAGATGAATTTATAAAAAAAGAGATATCAATTACATTTGAGTAAGAAGTTTAATTTTGTAAAGTATGTTCAAAGGTTGATTATTTGATAAACTAGATGTATATGAATGCATAAAATAATTATCACAAGAAGTATGTGTGGAAATACTTTAAGACTATTTATGGAAAACTCAACATTACAATATGATTGTATATGTTTATGAAAAACTTGAAAATTGAATTAAAAATTAAATGCTTAGGTCTATTATTTAAAGGTGGATCATTATTGGGCACACTTATTTTCATATTATGTGAATACCAATATAAACTTGGTTATGACTAGATTTAGACTATAGTTTGTTTAACAGAATACTACCAGTGACAATTGAGAAATAGTGATACTTGAGTAAAGCAGAACTAAATGATATGACCTTGTTTGGACTATATTTTGTCATATTTGTAATATAAGCATGATTTTAGATTCATTGTATGTATTTGACAAACAAAATGCAAGATTATGATTATTTTCATACTTAGTATGTTCTCGCTTTTGTTAATAGAAGTTTTTTCAAGATTATGATTATTTTCATACTTGGACTTCACTAAGCTATATAGCACCACAAAAATTAGATGTAGATAATTTGATCAAATGGTGTGTTATGAAATTGATCAATCTATGTGATCATATGTTATTGAAAAAATTTAGCCAAAGTAATGTTAGATAGACATTATTATTTTATATGTTTGATTTGCATGTTGTGCGATATCATGTTAGAAATATATTTTATTTATGATACACATCATGTAGTAGAAATTTTATAGCACACAGAGTACTAGCATGTCTCTCTTGATTCTCATAGTGTTTCCATCTACCCATCTATGAAGGGAGGGACATTCCATGATAAGGTATTATGTATGGGATCGATGGTCCATGGTTGGTGTAGAAAAGTACTCAGATGATGCTCTCTCTCCCCGTTATAGTACTTACCCTTGGAGACTACTCTTGAGATTATCAGAGATACATGAGTTAGTTTGACTTGATATATAAAGAGCTTAGTGTCTATTTATTGTATAAGGTTGAATGCCTAATGGAAATTTAATTGTAATATATATTTATTATACTTGAATAGTAGTTTTTGTATTATTATACCAGTCATGGTTGAGTCCTAATATATTTACTTTCTTTGTAGTTATAATATATTATATTTCATTCAATATTATAATTTAGAACTATTATTGTTATAAGTAATTAATTGGATAAGTTATTAAGTATTTTTATATGGAATGAATGTTAAGTAATTGGTTAAAAAAATTATTGCATTACTCTAAGTACAATTTGAAAGGTTATAAAATGTGGTATCAGATATTAGGCTCAAACTATAGGACTTAATGAATCCACTAACATTTTCATATTATTTTATTCAGTGAGAAGAAAAATTGTGCAAACTAGAGCATCAGGTGAGGGTCCTTTGAATGTCAATGAAAAAAAACCTCCAAATGATCCTAACTTAATTTCTACCAAGCATTTAAAAATGTTGGATTAGATCCTTGCAGCCACGAATGATACTAGGGATTCAATCATAGCCTTAGAATAAGAAATTTATGGCCATGATGATGAAGAAAATTAGGAAGAACCTATTGAGCACCCCACTAAGCAAGAAAATTAGTAGGATGCAAGAGCTCAAGTAGATGTAGAGTTGTCTAGGGACATGAAAAAGGTGAGTCCACCTAAGTTTGATATAACTTTTCTAGGTGATGGATTTAAAGCATGGATGAATGAGATGGATAAGTATTTCAAGATTTTAACTACTCTGAGGTCACCAAAGTAGTTTATGGAGCTTACCAATTGGCTATTGAGGTAGATGATTGGTGGGCCATTAATAAGTTGGAAATGAACCTTAACTCAACCACCATAATTTGGAAGAAGTTTTTAGTGTTATTTAGGCCACGGTGGCTATCATAGATTTATTTTGTTTAGAAGTTTATAGACTTCTAGAATTTAAAGTAGGGATATTTGTTAGTGAATGAGTATTGAGAGTAATTCACCAAACTTTTGAAGTATGTACCTTAGTACCAAGCTGATGATAGGTTCAAAATCAATAAGTTTAACATGGTATTAAAACCCTAGATTATTGGTGAGGTAGATGTTCATGGACCTTCTACAATGGACTAGGTATTTGATAAGGAGGTGAATTAGGAGCAAAATTTGAAGTCTCTTGCTTATGTCAGAAAAATTGTAAGAAAAAGTTTAGAAGTTCTAAGCCAAATTTCAAGAAGAATAATTGAAATCATAGGATTGAAGACTCTAAAGGGAAGTCCAAGAACCAAAATTACAAATTTAATTATGGATTCAGTAATAAGAATCCAAGCAATGGATTCAAAGGCAGTTTCAAGGGAAACCCACAAACTAATAGGAAAAGTCCACTTGATTTGTTTCAATTATGGAGGAGACCATTATGCTCATGAATGCACTCAAGACAAGTCAAATAACAAGGATCCTAATTATCAATAGGATAATTTTAGTAATGTATTCATGCATCATTTAATAATCATCAAGCTGAACTTCAAGCATCACCCATAGAGTTGTTAGGTATTTTGTTTAAACATCTAATTTCTATTTTCATAGATACAATTGATAATGAATGTTTTATATCTCCTATAATGCTTAGAAAGTTTCTTATAAAATCTATATTTATGGAAAATGCATGGTCATTATAACATGGGAATGACTCAAAAGTCATGGTTGACAAATGTCTAGCTAAAGTAGTGATTGAGTTGCTTAAATTTACAACTGTCATAGATTTGTATGTAGCACCACTAGAGTCATATGACATGATCCTAGGAGTCAACTTGATTTCTAAACACAAGGCCAATTTTGACTTATATTTAAATAAGGTCAAGTATCTTGATGATTTTTGAAATCAAACACAAATTCAAAGTGAAAAAATAGAATTATGGTTCAGGAAGATTTCTATAATGCAACTCAGGAGGGCTAAAAAAAAAGTGTGCCAAACATTTATCATCAAGATAAATTAAATGAAGGAACCATCTCTCGATGATTACCCATTTCTTAGATATTTTCATGATGTTTTTTTGGAAGAATTATTGAGGTTGCCTCTTAAATGTGAGTTTAATTTCTCTATCAACATCACACCTAAATCAGAACCATAGTTTAAGGCACCATATAGAATGATAACCATTGATTTGGTTGAATTAAAGGTTTAACTCCAAGAACTACTATTAAAAGGGTTGATTATACTTAGTGTGCCACCATAGGGTGTACCAATTATTTTTGTAAATAATAATGATAGTTCTCTTGAACTTTGCATTGATTATAGAATGTTGAACAAGGTAACTATCAAAAAAAGGTATCCATTACCTTGTATAGATGATATTTTTGATAAAATATGGGATCAATAGTATTTTATAAGATAGATCTTAGATAAGGACATCAGTTAAGGATTCAAGATGATGATATTCTAAAAATGGCTTTCCAAACTCATTATGGGCATTATGAATTCACAGTGTTACCCTTTGGATTGACCAATGCACAAGCACCATTTATGAATATCATGAGAAATGTGTTCAGAGATTATACATATCATTTTGTTTGGGTATTTTTGGATTATATTATTATATATTATAAGGATAAAGAGGAGCATCTACAACATTTGAAACTAGTTTTATAATGGTTACAAAAGCACAAGTTGTATGGCAAGTTGTCTCAGTGCACATTTTTCTAAGAGAGTGTGCAAAATATTGGTCATATTATTTATGTAGATGATATTTTTATAGATCCAACTAAGATAAGAGCCATTATGGATTGTCTAACATTAATAAATGTTCCTAAGGTAAGGATTTTTATGAGATTAATAAGCTATTATAGAAAGTTCATTCTAAACTTTTCCAAGATAGCTAATCCAATTACCTATTTGTAATCAAAGAACCAAAAGTTTATTTTATTAGAGAAGTGTGAAGTAGTTTTTTGGGAATTGAAAATAATACTTACTTCAGCACCAATGTTGAGAGTTCCTAATCCCAATGGTTAGTTTTCAGTGATCACAATGTGTTAGGAGAGGGTCTAGGAGGAGTCCTCATGCATGATGGTGTAGTAGTAGATTTTAAAACAAGGAAGATAAAAACTTATGGGGTGAATTATGCCCCTCATGATCTTGAAATTATAATAATTATTCAAGTTTTTCAAGTTTGGTAACATTATTTATTAGGAATACCATTTGAGCTTAACACTAATAACTTGGGACTCAAATATATCCTCACCTAGCCAAATTTAAATGCTTATTAGAGAAATTGGTTAGAGTTTCTTTCTAGCTATAACTTTGATATCAATTACATAAAAGGTAAAAAAATAGAGTACCTGATGCTTTGATTCATAGAAGATACATAGTAATTTTAGTTACTATCAGGAGTGCTTTCAAGATTAATGTGGTTAAGTTCTCACCAGGAGATGAATACTATGATCAAGTCAAAAAACTATTATTTGATAATGCTCAAAATCTTTGGTATAAAGGATTTAGTTTTGAGAGTGATGGTCTTCTATATTTCAATGGGAGGATGTATGTACTAGATCGAGATAATCTATAGAGCATAATGTTAAAAGAGTTATGCAATACCCTATATTTAGGACATCTAAAAGTAACCAAGATCATGGCAGAGCTTAAACATCTATATTTTTTAAAGGGAATCAAGAGAGATGTGGTAGATTTTGCATCACATTGTTTATAATGTCAACAAGTGAAAGTCAAACATTTACACCTAGTTATATTATTATATTTGCATGATATACCAAAGTGTTAGTGGTAGGTGATATATATGGACTTTATCCAAGGTTTATCAATGTCATAAATCAAGCATATTATGATCTTGGTAGTTATTTATAAACTAACCAAGGTGGCTCATTTCATATCAGATAATTTGATAGATGATATACCTACCCTTGCAAAGAGGTTTGTATAAGAAGTGTATAGGTTGCATGGTTTTCTAGAGAATATCATTTCAGATCTTGATCTAAAGATGACTTCTAGGTTTTAGGTAACTCTAAACTCAACTTTGGGTACACAACTAAATTTCAACACCACATATCACCCATAGACTGATGGTCAAATTGAGCAAGTAAATCAAGTTTTAGAGGATCTTATACATATTTATTATATAGATCAGTAATAAAAATAGGAATATTATCTTCCATTGGTTTAATTTTCATAAAATAACTCATACTTGTTAGCATTAAAGATGGAACCATTTGAGGCATTATACAGAAGAAGGTGCAGGATACCAATCAGTTGGGATAGGTTAGAGGATAGGGTAGTCTTTGGCCCTGAGATGCTTTTAGAAATGGAGGATCAAGTTAGATTAATTAGGTAAAGACTAGTTGAGACCGATGATAGATATAATAGGTATGTTGATCTAAAGATGATAGATAGGTAGTGTTTTATTTGTGATAAAGTGTTTTTATGGGTTACGTTGTAAAAGAGATCAATTAAATTCAAGAATTTAGTGAAACTATCACCAAGATATGTGGGACCCTTTAAAGTGTTATAAGTGGATAATCCTATAGCATATAGGCTTTAATTTCAACTAGATATAGCTCTATTACATAATGTTTTCCATGTATCTTATCTTAAAAATTATATAACTAATCCTTCACATATTTTGTATTGGAATGCTTTATAGTTTTTGGATCCTTGGGTGGTCATGGTATAACAATTCAGAGTAACTAACACTCATAAACTTCATTTGCATAATAGAGAGGTGTTATAGTGTAAGGTCTTTTGGGACCAATAATTTGAGGATAGTGCTACTTGGGAAGATAATGATGAGTTCTATAGGTTATTTTTGCATTTTTTACATGATTTTATACTTGATACTATGTTTTTAAATTCTATTAAACTATTTTGATATTCAAAATTATTGATTGAATAAGTGTCATCAAGATGATGATCAATTTTTGGGGGGAAGGATGTTACATCCCAGTTTCACACTATGTTTTATAACCTTAAAATCTATATATTTATATGGTTATTATCTTATTATTATTAATTTGATTTTAATATTATGGCATATACTGGTTCTAGGATAATGATATGCTAATTAGATTACATTATTTGATAGTTATACTTTCATATTTTGTAAATTATAGATGTATATTTTTAGTTTAAAATCATTGGTTGATATATATGATGACTCAAACTAGCTACCTACTTGTTGTCAGGTGGATGCAAGATGGATCCTACCCTCAGAACATGACGAGGGAGAGCATTATCAGAAAGGATGGCATAGATGGGATGATTGGGGATGACAAAGGAATTGCTAAGATCCTACACACACCCACATAATATATTTAAAATGTTATATGTATAACATGTTTTAAAGTTAGTACGTAGTTATGAAAATATTATTTGTGATTATATTTTTATGTATATTTAGTTCTTTATATGCATAATATTACATAAGATTTATGTACTTATAATTGTCTAAATTTTTTAGAATAAATCAAGAAAATAGATATTTAATTACTTTATATGATTAGACTAGTTTAATACCTTTTAAAAAAACACCATTGAATATTTATTTCACTATTAATAGATATTCAAAATACTGATATAATTTAAGACATGTATGTATGTATGTATGTATGTATGTATGTGTGTATATATATATATATACACATACACACACACACACACACACACACACACACACACACACACACACACACACACACACACACACACTAGTAATTGATTATATAATTATCTTATTATTAGAAGCAATTAGAAACTTATTTATTTATTAGATAAATAAATAACTACATTTATTTTAATTACTTTTAAGGATTTTGAACTATCCTAGAATACTAACCTAGAGTTAAGTTGATCTAAAAATTAATCTTTGTAAAAAAATACATGAACTGCATTATAAATTAGAATTTAAATATCATTATTATATTGATCAACTAGACTTATGTTTGAGATAACTTGCAAAATTATGATGTAATCATATTTGTTAAACAATTTTATGTTTTATACAAATTAATAAAGTAAAAAGTGAGGATAGACTATGGATTTTGAGGAAAAGATAATTGCAGGTTAGTAAAATTAAAATGAGAGTAGTGATGCTACACATGAAGGGTGAACTATGAGGGAAAAAATATAACATGTAAAGAAAGGGGTGTGATAGAATTAGGAAGAGAGGAGTTTTATAAATGATATTTTATGAAATTAAAGAGGACACAGTAAGACATGGTAAGAGGATATACTGAGATAGAAGAGGAGAAGGATTTAGAGAAATCAAGAAAATCTAGGCATATTTTTCTTCCAAGCAATTCCATAAAAGGTTAGTTCTATATTTATTCTCATACATGTATTATTTTAGAATCTTATAAGTAATATATATGTCTATTTTTTAAATAATTTACTAAGCATGATTATTATACCTTAAGCTAAGTAGTGGTTGTGTGAGTTAGATTTAATAGGTCTATCATTCATTAGAAGTTAGATTTCAACAGTTAATGTTATTTAATTTGTACCCAATATTCTATCCAGTGATCCTATAATTTTACATTGAATATATATATGTATATATATATATATATATATATATATATATATATATATATATATATATATATATATATATTAGTAACACTTTATTTATTATGACTGCACTTTGTTTATTATGAATGTGTTTTATTTTTGGTCAGTGCTTTATAAATATAACTAAGTTTTATATTTGGTTTGTGCTTATGTTAGGTTTTTGGGCCAAAGTATTGTTATGTTTTACCCTTGAGTTCTTTGGAAATATATAATATCTAACAGACATTTTTTTTTGTATATATTATAAATATATAATAGATGGCATCGTATATATAAATAGATATTAATAGCATCCCATTTATATGTATCAAGAGAATGTAATACAGTGTCCTACTTACCATATATATAAAATCAAAATTGATTGCATATTTAATTGACTACATTTTGTAGGGTCGGCATATCTTTGTGTGTGTGTGTGTGTGTGTGTGTGTGTGTGTGTGTGTGTGTGTGTGTGTGTGTGTCTGTGTGTGTGTGTCTGTGTGTGTGTGTGTGTGTGTGTGTGTGTGTGTGTGTGTGTGTGTGTGTGTGTGTGTGTGTGTGTGTGTGATTATATAAGACTACACTTAAGACCAAAATTCTATCTTTTATATGAGCAATCAATAAAGAATTTAGCAAACCTTAGTTTGGAAAACATTTTCCAAACAAGGTCATTGAACTAGGAATATAACCTAGAGATATATTAAAAGTTATTAGGTTCACTGGTAGTTATGAGAATAGTTGGTATAACATTCAAAAACTCAATTTGAAGGAATTATGTATATTACCTATTGTCTTAGTTGAGAAGATCTGAAAGTAATGACAAAATTAAAAGGATTTTAATTTAATTCTTATTTGTATATCATAACTCAACTAATATATAATCTTGAGATAGTGGTTTGAAAATGTAAAACAATGGCCTGGGTGTTATGTATTATTATAAGATGAAATTGAGATCCTAGTGTAATAGATATTCTAGTTTGATTGATGATTTCATAGATTAAATGAATTTATAAAATAAGTGTTATCAATTATATTTGAGTAAGAATTTTAATTTTATAAAGTATGTTCAAAGGTTGATCATTTAATAAACTAGATGTATACGCATGCATAAAGTAATTATCACAAGAAGAATGTATGGAAATACTTTAAGACTATTTGTGAAAAACTTGGCTTTGCAATTTGATTGTATATGTTTATGAAAAACTTTAAAACTAAATTACAAATTAAATAATTAAGTATATTATTTAAAGGAAGGTTATTATTGGGCACACTTGTTTTTATATTAGGTGAATACCAATATAAACCTAGTTGTGACTAGAACCAAAAAATGTAGTTTATTTAATAGTATGTTACTAGTGACAATTGAGAAATAGTGATACTTGTGTGAAGAATACCTAGATGGAATGACCTTTTATGGACTATATTCTAGCATATTTTTAATATTAACATGATTTTAGATTCATTATATACATTTGACTGACAAAATATAAGATTATGATTATTTCCATATGTAGTATGTTCTCATTTCTACTAATAGAAAAAATCTGAATGAATCTTTATATTTTATAATATACTATATATGTTTATGATAATCCCACCTTGATGATACTAAGTAAATAGTGAGATAGACTTCACTAGCCTAGATATCACCACCAATGTTAGATGTAGATAATCTGATCAAGTGGTGTTTTATGAAATTGACTGATCCATGTGATCGTATGTTATTGAAAAACTTTGGCTAAAGTAATGTTAGATAAGCATTATCATTTCATATGTTTGATTTGCATGTTGTGTGATATCATGTTATAACCACATTTTATTTATGATACACATCATGTAGTAGAAATCTTACATCACATGGAGTACTAACATGTCTCTCTAGATTCTTGCACCATTAGCATATACCTATCTGTGAAAAGAGGTCCATTCTGTGATAGGGGATTGTGCGGGGGATTGATGGTCCATGGTTAGTGTGTAAAATTACTTGAATGATGCTTTCCCTCCCCATTGCATTACTTACCCTTGAAAACTACACTTTATATTATCAGAGATACATGATTTGGTTTGACTTGAGTTACAAAGAGTTTGGTATCTATTTATTATATAAGGCTAAATGCTTAATGGAAATGTAATTATAATATATATTTTTTATACCTAAAAAACAATTGCTTTATTATTGGACCAGTCTTGGCTGAGTCCTAATGTATTTATTTTCCTTTTAGTTGTAATATATTATATTACATTTAGTATTAGAATTTGGAATTGTTATTATTCTAAGTAGTTGATTAGATAAGTTGTTAAGTATTTTTATATGGAATGAATGATAAGTAATTATTTTTAAAAAAATAATTGCATTATTCTAAGTACAAATTGAAGGGTTGTAATATTTTTTGTTAATGTTCTTATTTTTTTGGGTTATATTTTCCTAAAGACCACCCAAAAAAACTATTAATTAGTTTGTGCAGGACCTTGGCCAAAGAGTGGTGTTTAGAGTCAAACAAATCATTCTATTTCACATTTTAATTTTAGAAATAAAATGAATCCACACTTCAATTTGGGTTTAAAAAAACTTATTCATTTTAAATTTCTTTCCTTTCTTTCAATTTGTGTTTGTTGCATGATTATCTTATGTGTCATTTTTCACATATGCTCTCCCCTTTTTGGGTGACTCAAAAATGTAAAAGTGTCTCATATTTTTATCTTGAATATTAACTAGTCCAAACAATACCTTCCATGTTTTTATTTTAGGATTTATAATTAGGATTTCATCACCTTTTTGTAAGTCTCATAGGGTATAGTGACTAAGAATTGATACCCTAATATACGTACCAACTTCGTACATCTGATAGGGTACACAAATGAAATATAGTTGTTTTTAGGGCCAACCATGATTCTTCAAGGAGAATATTATGAATTTAATAATAAAACCTACACCAAACCATCAAACATCTTTGAACAATCTAATTCTGGAAACACTATTATTTAGAAGGCAAGGCTAGTACGGTCATAGTGGGAACAAGACCCCTCTCATGGATTGCCTGATTTGGATTTCTTCTTTGATGGATTTTTGTTCCCACATACCACCTATTATGGTTTATATATAGGGACCATCTATATATCTTATTGTAAAAAAAATTAGATGTCTATTTTTTTGCAGATCATATATTGGCGTAGGTGTATAAAGGTAACAGCCCCCAAAGTTTGCCTTTATCGTATGAACCTTGAGAGAGAAGGGGGGCCTAAAAACCCTACCAATAATTGTAATAATTTTTTTAATTAAATTTATAATCCTCTCTCAAATAAAGTGTTTTAAAAGGTTCAAAGGATATGATGCAAACCTGAGTCAGTTACTAAAGTGCCTTGTAATGTTTGTGTGTTGTTACTTGATTGTTATGTTGAAACCTTATTTAAACTTGAGACTAAATCAAATAAACCAAGTCCAAATCTAAAATCATTTTTATACCCACACAATAAGGCATTACACTATCAAAATTTCATGAAAACAAAGTTAGTAACATTGTTCTAATACTTATCCTATTTGTTCTAAGTTGTATCATTATGCTACCGAATTTGAGTCAAAAATTTTACCTAGTCTAAGTTTCAATGTTTATTTACCTCTTTCAAAGTCAAGTGCACCATTTCTTGTCAAAATTTTGCCATCATGTCATTTAATTTAGTTTAAACCTAAGTGCAAGTTCAAGTTCCCATTCTAATGTATCTTTATTTTAAATTGCTAAACAAACAAGTTCTTAAGTTCAAGTGCCCAACTTTTGGTAAAATGTGTGTCATTATACCATTTGATTTAATTTAAAACCAATTTCCCATTTCTATTTCCCAAGTTGCAATTGAAAATTCTATGTTCCAAGTTCTAAACCATGTTCCTAATTTTAGTTTAATTTATTCCAAGATCAACCCCTTTTAGGAATTAATATATAAACCAAGTTTGGATCTTGATTCAACATTTCAAGGCCAAATTTCCAATTATTGTTCCAATCATTATGCATTCTAAGATCCTAAAAATGTCTCAAATCAATCAAGTTTCCTTTCTTTATTCACAAGGTCAAGTTTCCAAGATTGAACCTTCTAAATCAAGACCAAAAATCTAAGTCCTTATCTAAACCATCTCTGTGTGCCATATATTTGGTTCCAAACCTAGTTCTAGTTCCAATCCAAGATCAAATTATGATACCAATTCCAAAGTTCTACTTCTTGTTCCAAATTATGCCAAAGTTAACATTAATATAACTATTCCATTTTTTATTTGCATTGACATACCCAATTTGAACATTCAATGCCTATTAAATTCAAATTTAACCTCAAATTATGTACCAAACTAGTTCTATGCCAAGGCATTCAATGCGAAAATCTAGTTCATCTTGAATCATGTACTAACTGATTATGTACCATTCCATTTCAAATCTTATTCAATTTCATGAAAATTAAAACCATTTCTTATATTTCCATTCAATCTCCCTCACCTGTTGGTTGGGAATGAAAAAGTCATGTCATTCATTCTTTCTTTCATTTAAATCATATCTATGCTAATTCACCCTTTTGTGGCAAAATCTAACAAGACCATTTAGACCAATTATATCTTATGTCAATATACCATTTTGGGGGCATTCTCCAATCTATGTTAATTCACCCTATTTAGGGCCAATAAAATTAAGACAATTTAAACTAATTCCAACTTGTGCTAATTCACCCTATTTGGGTCCAATAAAATCAAAATGATTTTCACCATTTCCAACCTATGCCAATTCACTCTATTTAGGGCCAATAAAATCAATACCATTTCAATATATTCAATTCTATGTCAATTCTCTCTTCTTTGGGCCTATTCTAATTTGTGCCAAGATCACCCCTTTTGGGGGCCAAATTTATTCCAATCCATTTCCCTTTTCTTGGGGTCATTATTCCAAGGTTCATCTGATTCATGGTGTCTCTCGATCCTCTACATTTTCTATTATCACCCATCTTATGTCAAAGTATGATAAATCAACTCACTTAGCTTAGTCAACAACTAGACTACTCTACTTCTACTTTGAAATTTTCAAAACCCAATATTACCTCCCAAATATGTCATCTAGTACAAACTATAAACAAGAACAATTTGATCGACAACTATTTGATAACAAGGATGAATATCTTTTTAGATTATTGTAAATGGGTACTAAACTTCTAAATGGATTTCCTTTAGAGGAATTATGATATTTTATTATAGATATTAAAGATACTCCACAACAAATCCAATAGTCCATACTTATTATGACATTGCCCCTCCAAGGGTCAAAATCTATTAAAAATCTAAGTGTGTCTAAGTCTGATATCTACTTGATTGAAATATGTCATGATCCCCTTCCCAATCACAATCAGATTTTGTCCACTTCCAAAGTAAGATCAAGATAATCAAACAATTTACAATAGTTTTGTCAAATCACCTATCTTTGATCAAATACAAATAATTGATTATCCACTATATTTAATGAAGAGCATCTATTTGACACAGGACCCATCTTTGATGAGCCCATATTTGAAGAACCTATTATTATTGAGCTAAAGGAATTTATTCATCCATTTCCAAACATTTTTCATTTCCAAACATTCCTTCATCCTAAAGTCACCATTTCTAATCAAAAGGTGAACAAGGTACTTGTGGAAAATATTAAATTAGAATCAAGTTCCATTTCAAAATCAATATCAGAGTTAGGTTTTATTTTGGAACCAATAACAAATTTAACATTAGCATAAGAATCAATGTCAGTCTCAACATCAGGGCCAAATCCTCTTTAGTCATAATTAGCTTTAAAATCATACAATATTGATGCATGTTACAACACTAACTCCACATTTCCAACATAGCCAATTGAAAGCATTTGTGATTCTTATATAGTTTTTGAGGATGTTTCCTTCAACATCGACACAAGTTTTCCTAGTAGCCTCTATGATATTTGTGTTTCCCTTTCCCTTTCCATTTACATTCCATGTTCCTTTACCATTAATCAACTTAGCCATTATATTAACATTTCACCTCCCACAAATGTTGATTGGGACTAACAGAATCACACATTATTAAATTACATCCATGGCAACATTTTAGTAGTAAAATTTATGGGGAATCAAGATACTATCAAAGGAAAATAATAATTACCTAATTAACCCTTATTTTAGGTGCTGGGGGATAATAAAATTCTAAACTCAGCATCATTTGGTGAAACCTTGATTGAGGCACTAGATGATAAATAAAATCAAAAGTCAAAAGTGGTAAGTGAAACCTTTCTTAAGGTGTTAAGGGATAATCAAAATGATTTAAAAAAATCCCTTAGAAAAAATGTATTCAAGGCATTATTGGATAATTTAGATTGGAAAAATTATGAATAATTTATTAGTGAAAACCTCTTCGAGGGACCATTAAATGAGAAAATCAATTATGCATTACTTGACAAAAACATTACTGAAGTTATTACTAGACATACCACAACCAAAAACAAGTTGAATCTAGAATCAAAAACATTGTGTGTGACAAAAAATTATAAGCTTCATTTGTCTTCCAAGCATTACACATTTCATTCTAATCCTATTATTTATTCAAGCCATGTTTTCCATTATTCAACCATATCATTTATCCCATTCCTACCCTTATTAATACTTTCTAGCAATACTCCTTTTCAAAGAGGCTATGAAGACATCTTGTTTAGAGGTTTGAAAGAAGTAGAATCAAAAATTAATGAATTTAACAACAACATTTGTGTAGTGCCAACACTAATATGATCTAAACAAAGTAGGTATTCTAAGTAGGTATTGGTTAGACAATAAAGGGTCCACATTATGCATATTGTAATCTTCCATTGAGTTGAGATGCTAAAAAATAAAATAAATATCAAATAAATCAAATAAAAAATAAATTAATAAAACAAAATAGAAAGAAAAATAAATTGTCTAATGCTGAAATCCATGCCTATGGCACCTTGAACAAGTACCATGATGAAAACCAGGTTTTTAGAATCATGTGTAACTAGTTATTGCCTACAAGTACCTTAACACTTATGATCAACCCTATTTACATTATTGACCATTGCCATTACATTACCATTTCCATCCACTTTAGTCATTTAGTACTATTCAACACATCCCATCTAGGGTTCATTTTAAGAGGCCTTCCAGGAAAACCTATAGGAAATATCTAGCGAATCTAGGGAAATTTAATTTATGTGAATGGTGAATTTCCCTAGAGTGATGGTAAATGGTTGGACCAAACAAAAAATCAAATAGTTGAAGCGTATGGCTGAAGTAAACAACTAAACCAAATGTTTGAACCAAATGGTTGAATTGATTGGATGAAATGAATAGCAAAACTAAATGGCCAAACCAAATGGTATAGTCAACTAATCTAGCCAAACTATTGAAAGAAATGACGAAATCAAAAGAGCCAGTTAGCTGGTCATATGACAAGGTTAAACTGAATGGTTGAGCCAAATGGTCAAGTCATTCAATCAAACTAAATGAGTTAAATAACCAAGCCAGATGGATGAAATGGATAAATGAGCTCGATGGTTAAGTTAGATGAATAAGATAGATGGTTGAGCCAGATGAATGATATATATGATTGAGCTAGATGGCTGAACCAAATAGTTGAGTTGAATAGATGAACCAGATGGCTAATCCAAATGGATCAACTAGATGGACACATCATATGACTAAGTCAAATAGTTGCACCTATCACATGCCTTGTTTGTATAATTTCACCAAGCAATGTAGTCAAATGGTTCAATGGTTTGACACATTGACAAGTGACATGTGTATCTAATCTGCTATCTAATTACCCAATCACCTCCCTTGATCTATAAAAAATCACATCTACCCTCATTTATAACATTTTACAGAACTCATTTCTCATCCCTAAGACAAAAAACATTTTTTAGCCATGGAAATAAAATTTGTTTAAAACCTATTATGCCCACACATCATAAAGCTCATATAAAAACTAGATGAATTCAATGATTAAGTTTAGGAATGAAGCTTCAATGACCTCCTCTTCATGCCGCAATACAACCTCAACACTACCATTTTTAAAATTATCATGTACTCATATGACCCGAACAAGAAGATCTTCACCCTATAATTCAATTGCAGAACATTTTTGTTTGGTACTTCACCACAGGATATTCATAATCTCACAAGTCTTCCATTTCACAATGTAACCCTTGTGAGTTCCAAATCATAACTTACAAATGAAAACAAAAATTACATGGCCAAAAATTATGATTTGTACATTATAAAAATTGGTATGTACTTATAAATTTGTTTGTATATTCAAAATTCAATTTTCATATTTTACGATCTAAACATTATAATCATCTTTTTGTCTTTCATTTTAGATAGTTGAAAGAGGGGCATCCACATTGAAGACATTACTCACCCTTTTTTGAAATCAATGATTCAATTTTTCCAAGTCAGAATAGTATTTCAAGAAAGAGCTATAGATATTCCATACTGGGTATTGTATTACATTGTCCATATTATTTTTAAATTTAAATTTGACTGGTGCTCTTTCATTTCCTCCAGAATAAGGTTTGAATTGAATTTTACTGCTAGAAATCCTAGTTCCACTATTTCATGTTCCAATTTTATTCTGGTATTATTCTATGAGGCCTTATTTGACCTTTAAAAAATACAATGTCCAACTATGCTAGATCTAAAAATGTGTTAAGTTGTGGAGCTAAAAGCTTCACTGATGCAAATATGGAAGTTGTTGAGTTACAGAGTAACCGACGTCAATCAGGCCAACTGACATCAGTTATCTCTAGTTACACAGTGACCAATATCAGTTAGTAGTTGGCCAGCATCGGTCAGATAAGAACTGACGTCGGTCACCTGTGTGTTTCCAAAACTATTCTAATTTTAGATGAATAGTGAGTTTGCATGTAAAGACTAATTTTAGTCTTGAGTCTGCATTTCTAATTATTATTTGGTTTGGGATCTATTTAAGAGACCCATGGGGCTATATTGTAATTGTATTGGAGGCAACAACAATTGGGTTGATTGTCACAATCAGAGTAGGCAACAACAACCATTGGGTTGATTGTCACTAGAGGGAACAACTCAGTGTTGAGTTGGTTGTAATTGATTGAGAGAGAGAACTCTTGAGGGAGAATTATTGTACACCCAAGAGGTGTGGGAAGAGTGATATTTCTTCATTGTATTTCCTTCTATAAGAGTGTTAATATAGATTGTATTATTTCTCATGTCATCTATTCTTTGTTATTTTTGAATTCTAGTTACTTATTACTTTTGGTTTAATTCCATGTTTAGTTGCTTATACAAAGGTAATCAATTATACTCTCAAGGAGTAGAGGATCCTAATAGATGGTATCAGAGCTTGGTTCACTAACAGTTGCTATCAGAGCTTGGTTCATTAATAGGTGGTATCAGAGCATGTTAGTGTTTGTTGATTATAGATCACTCACAGGGGTTTCTGTTTGAGTGGGAGTAAAGCAATGGCAAAAAAAAGTAAGCTAAGAATAGATAAATTCAATGGCAAGAATTATCAATTATGGAGGATGCAAATAGAGGATTATCTGTATCAAAAAGATTTGCACTTACCGTTGGGTAGGGCTTCATGTAAGCCCACATGTATGCATGATGAAGAATGGAAGGTTCTTGACAGAAAGGCTCTTGGAGCTATAAGGCTGAACCTGGCAGCTTTTGTGTTTTCCAACTTATCATAGGCAAAGACAATGGTAGAGTTAATGGAATCTTTGGCAAATTTATATGAAAAACCTTTAGCTTTGAATAAGGTATTTCTTATGAAGCAATTATTTAATTTGCAAATGCTGGAAGGTGGATCTATATATAGTCATCTTAATGATTTCCATGGAATTGTAACTCAGTTAACTTCAGTCAAAATAGTTTTTGATGATGAAATTAAGTCTCTCTTAATCTTATGCCCTTTACCTAAAAGCTGGCATAGCTTGGTAATGGCAGTTAGTAATACTGCATCTGCTTCAAATATCTTGAAAGTTGATGATGTTGTTAGTGTAATCTTGAATGAAGAAATTTGTAGGAAAAGCATAGGGGAGACATCAGGTATTGCTTTAAGTGTTGAAAGTAGGGGATGGCAAAGAGAGAAGGGCAAGCAAGGGAAATCAAGGTCAAAGATAGGTAGTAGATCCAAATCCAGGTATGGCAGTATAACCTGTTAGAATTGTAGAAAGAAAGGACATGCAAAGAAAGATTGTTGATTGAAAGAAGATCAACATGAAGGTAATAAAGAAGCAAAAGATGTAGTTATTGTTACACAGGATGCTCTCATATTTTCTTTAGATAGTCAGGTAGAATCATGGGTTTTAGATTTTAGTGCTTCTTTCCATGCAACCCCAAATAGAGAATGTTTCCATGATTATGTCCATGGAGACTTTGGAAAATTTCATTTAGGAGATGGTGAGCCTTGTCAAATGGTTGGCAAAGGGAAAGTGCAATTAAAATTGTAGACTGGCAACATATGGGTGTTGAAGGATGTCATGCATGTGCCCATTTTAAAGAGAAATTTGATTTTTGTAGGGAAGTTAGGTGATGAGGGCTACACAGTAACTCTCACAAGAGAATCTTGGAAAGCTTCCAAGGGTGCACTTGTATTAGCTAGAGGTAAGAAAGTATGTACACTTTATCTATCTACTTGTATTACTGATTCTCCTTCTATTTTATCTACTTTAGATGTAGATGCAAAGATGTGGCACTGTAGGCTTGGTCACATGAGTGAAAAGGGAATGGATGTTCTTAAGTCAAAAGGTATGCTTTTAGATTTGATAGATCTAGATTTCTGTAAGCATTGTATTTTTGGGAAACAGGTGAAAGTGAGGTTTCTCACAACTGGGTCAACAAAGGAGAAGCACAAGTTAGAGCTTGTTCACACAAAGGTGTGGGGACCAGCTTAGGGAGCTTCTATTGGAAAATCATAGTATTATGTTTCTTTCATTGATGATGCTACAAAAAAGGTATGGGTTTATTGCATAAAGTGGAAATCTGATGTTTTTGACACATTTAAGAAATGGAAAGCCTTGGTTTTCAAGGAGAAGATTATGGACAGAGATCAGCTCAAGAGGCTAAATAATTCTAATCAGGGTAATTTGGACAAGGTTATGATCTAAAATGAGCTCGTGGGTAAAAATCATCACTCACAGGAAAACATAGATACTAACATCGATCAGGTGAGAACTGACATCGATCAGGCAGGAACTGAGATCAGTCCAATGGAGACCAAAGTCAGTGATGTTAGGCAAGTGGAAACTGATGTTGGTCAGGTAAGAACTGATATCAGTTAGGTTGGTCACATGGAACCGACATCAGTTAGGTGTATACTGAGAGATGACTGGGATCGATCACGGTTAGAACAAAATTTGAGTGCATAGCAAGCTGTCAATGAGTCTCAAACACCCATGAGGAGTTCTAAAAGGGTAAGTAAACCTCAAATTCATTATTCCCTTTCTTTATACTACTTATTACTCATTGATGGTGGAAAACTAGAAAGTTTTGAAGAGGCAATGCAGGGAGAATCCAGGAAACAGTGGGAACATGGCATGAATGAGGAAATTGATTCCTTGGAAAAGAACCAAACATGGGATTTGGTTGAGTTGCTAGCCAAAAATAAAGCACTAAAAGATGAATGGATTCACAGGTTAAAGAAAGGAGAGAATGGACAGGTGAGATAAAAGGCTAGGTTATATGGTCTTGAGCAAGCTCCAAGACAGTGGTATTTGAGGTTTGATAGGTTTATGACAAACCATGGCTTTAGTCAATATCAATGTGACTATTGTGTTTATTTTACCAAGTTGGATAATGATAGCTACATTATCTTGTTATTTTATGTAGTGTATATGCTTATTGTAGGGTCACACATGCAGGGAATTGCTGAGCTAAAGGTAAAAGTAGCTTAGACATTTGCCAGGAAGGATTTAGGAGAGAAAATCCTTGGCATGAGTATTTCTAGAGATAGGGAAAATCACAAGTTGATTTTGTCTCAAGAGGATTATGTGAATAAGGTAGTGGAGAGGTTCAATTTATAGGATGCAAAATCGGTTAGCACACCTATGGTTGGACAGTTCAAGTTAAGCTATGAACAGTGTCCTAAATCACATGATGAGGTTGAGTACATGGTATGTACTAGACTTGATATTTCCCAAGAAGTGGGAGTTGTTAGTAAGTTTATGGCCAATCCAAGAAAGGAGCACTAGAAAGCAATTCAGTGGATTCTCAGATATCTGAGAGGGACCAGCAGCAATTATTTATGCTATGCAGGGTCAAGCACTTCTCTACATGGGTATGTAGATTCGGATATGGTAGGTGACTTGGATGGCAAGAAAAGCACCATAGGATATGTGTTCACTATTGGTGGTTGATCTTCAAGATTTAACTTAAAGATGGGGATACAAGCCAAAAACAAATTAGAAGATGTACAGGTACAGGTACAGGTGCAGCTATTTATCTCCAAGTGGGAGATTGTTAAGTTGTGGACCTAAAAGCTTCACTGATGCAAATGTGGAGGTTGATGAGTTACAGAGTAACCAATGTCAGTTAGGCCAACTAACATCAGTTATCTCCAATTACACAATGATCGACATTGATTAGTAGTTGACCAGCATCAGTTAGATAGGAACTGACGTCGGTCACCTATGTGTTTCCAGAACTATTCTAATTTTAGACGAATAGTGAGTTTGCATGTAAAGACTAATTTTAGTCTTGAGTCTATGTTTCTAATTATTGTTTGGTTTGGGATCTATTTAAGAGACCCATGGGGCTATATTGTAATTATATTGGAGGCAACAATAATTGGGTTGATTGTCATTATCAGAGTAGGCAACAATAACCATTGGGTTGATTGTCACTGGAGGGAACAACTCAGTGTTGAGTTGGTTATAATTGATTGAGAGAGAGAACTCTTGAGGGAGAATTATTGTACACCCAAGAGGTGTGGGAAGAGTGAGATTTCTTCATTGTATTTCCTTCTAGAAGAGTGTTAATATAGATTATATTGTTTCTCGTATCATCTATTCTTTGCTATTTCTGAATTCTAATTACTTATTACTTTTGGTTTAATTATGTGTTTAGTTGCTTATACAAAGGTAATCAATTATACTCTCAAGGAGTAGAGGATCCTAACAAAATGATGATAAACTCTTTGTCTATGGATGAGTAGGAGATTAGTTATTTTGTTCATTTATTGATCTAGATTCTAGGGTTTAATGTCTATCTATTTGTCAAATGATTACCAAGGTAAATATTAATAATTATTTGATCTTTATTTTTTACAACTAATAGGCAAGAATGCATCCTTGAAAAAACAATCTACCTCAAAAATATAGTGTGCAACTACAACTACAATTAAATATTCTATACATTCAAAGTTTGCAAAATCATCCATACAATCTTATCAACTTGTGAAACATCCATGAGTTTCTTTGGTGTCCTCTCTACATAAAATTTTGTAATTTAAAAATTTAAAATGAGATTTTAATTTTCTAAACTCAAATGCATTATTTTAGTTATTTATTTTATTCTTATAGTTGACTCAAGAGTAATTCAGATAGTGGAACAACCACCAATACCACCACAACAAATAGTAACATCTAATGTCCCTTCTCAACCCTCTGTGGAAGGTATTGTATATTTCATATTTATTTTTTTTCATTTTTTGGATTTTGATTATTATTTTTTAGACTAAATTTTTGTGTAATATAGTAGCTCAAAACACCCCTGTGGCTGTCACTCATAATTCACTGCATATATTGGAGAATATTCTATCTCTAAATACGAGTATTAAACTTTTAATTTCAATTTTACATATAAATTTATTTTTTTAATTTATTTATTTTATAAAATAAATTATATTTTGTAAACCATCCTCTATCTATGAGGAATATTATGCCATCACCTCCACCCCTAAAAACATTTTGAGGAAGGGTCAAGGATCTTCCATTAACATCATTATAGCAAACAGAAACACTGTAAATATTAGGTTCCTAATTCCCTCTTTCTCTATTGGAGGTTTATCGAGTGTGTAAGGATTGACTTCTTTGACAGAAATTGATCTTGATGATGAATATTTGGGTTTGATAGTGCCACTAATGTTGAAAATGCTTTCAATCCACATGATTTTATCTAAGGAGATGCAGCACATGTTCATGTGACTTCTCAGCAAGAACCTTTAATCACTTCACTAGATAGTCCCACCCCAATAAAGAATGTTGTAAAGTCTAATAATTCCCTTACATATTTTCCATTGAATAATTTGGTAACAGACAATATTACTGCTAGTCTTCAAGAGGGAGTAATTGATGAATTGAAAATTTTGCATGTATGGGATATTTGGGCAAACTCCCTAATAAAATAAATAAATGACCATTATCAAAACCACTCAGAGTGAGAAAATTTGTTTACATTGGTGCAATAGGAACCTGTAAAGATGGATGTTTTATTTGCCAAAGCTAAATCTAGGTCAGTTATTATTGCAAATACTTACAATGATAATGTGTTGATGATCATGCTTAACAAGTTAGATAATTTTAATGTAAAGCCCAAGAATATTTTAATAAATGGGTGAAATATATCAACCTTGTTGTGATTTTGAATGTAGAGAAGGAAAAAGCTCTAGTAATAAATATTCATTTTAATCAATTTTGATGTCATTCTTAATTTTATTCACATCTAATTACATTACATTTTAAAATGTAGGCAAAATATAAGAACTTGAAGAAAGAATCTAAGGTCCTCAATGTCCATCTAAAAAATGCTCATAAATGTTTACAATCTACCACTCAATTCAAGGAAAAGCTTATTATGTTGAATAAATAGAATAATGCACTAAGAAAAATCATTAAGGAGAAAGGACAGGATCTTGATGCCTTATTTAAGCAAAAGATAGTTGTTGATCCAAGTCTACTTTCTATAGGAGATGCTAGAAAAGAGGATAGGGAAAATCTTGGATGTCTTAATGTTGTGGCTATGGATCTTGAAAAGGTAAGGATATTGAAGGACAGTAGTGGCATATAGGATGTTGGGATTGAGAAAGTAGTTGAGAAAGTGATTGTGAAAGAAGGGGAAAAAGTGGTTGAGAAAATCACTGAGTAATTGAAATTCTATTTTAAACTTTTATATACTTGAAAACAATGTTTTTATTTTAAAATATAAATTATAAATAAAAATTTCAAGTTTGTGGATGTTGTGATCAATTGATTGAGTTTTAATTTCAATTTTATCATGTTGTAAACTTGAATGGTGTTAGTAGGCCCCCTTTTGATATTTCTAATTCACTTGTGAAACTCACATCTCAATATAAATGGATTAATGTCAACATATTCCTTTAGAAAGTGTTCCACCTAACATAATGATAATATATTAATCTTGTGTAGTCATCACTTAGCAAGAAACATAGAAATGCATTTAAAAAAATGTATAATAGTTATTGTATGTTATTATAAAAAAAATGAGTTATTTTCTATGGAATATCTCTTATTTTTTATATTTAGATTATTTATTGAGTAAATCATGATTTGATATGTTTTTGAGGCCATTATAAAAGCACATTCATGTTTGGTAGATGTATGTGTTGAAGATAGTATTTTGATAGTCAGTAATAATGAGGATTAATCAAAGTTGAAAATAGGCATAATTTATTGTGATCATGAACTATAAAATAGGTTAATAGATTGTTTAATGTTATGAGGTTGTGTATAGATAAGGTTATAATTTATTTGATCACTTTATCCTAAAAAAGAATTGGTGTTAAGGACTCTAAACATTTTCACAAGTTTTTAAATATAGGCTATCTACTCTGTAGGAGTAGATAGTCTACACTACCCTATAAGGAGGTACTATATATGCCCTGTCTACTAACTATGTAGGGTATATATAGTAGTATATATAGAGTATATACAAGTATATATGAATTATATACTCTTATATATAGTAGTATATACTATATATATATATATAAGCAATACATAATGTGTGTGTGTATCACGAAAGTGATTTCATTATTACATAAAATATACAAGGTTTAGGACTATGTTCATTCAATTACAGGAATTTATAGAATTAAATTGAAATCCTAAGCCAAAATAAAAAGGCACATGTAGTGTTCTAATTAAAATGTAGACCTCACTAGTCAAATGTTAAATAAACTTGTAATTACAAATTGATTTATTTGAGTATGTTATATTTCAGTCAATTGTAAGAGAATGAAGACATAAATGATTTAGAAAATAAATATCCCGTATGTATTATGACAAGGTCAAATAAGACAAACAAGATCATAGTGCATCATTGCATAAACACACTATGCAATGGGTGTAAAAATATGGGCTCATTTGCCCCTATCACAGAACTTGTTCTAATGTAAGAAAAAAATATATTTATAAAAAAATATGTATCAAAGACATAAATAACCATATTAACCTACAATTTTCTCCCTAACACAATGACAATATATTAATCTTTTACATTTAGCACTTAAAAAAAAATAAGTAAATGAATTTCAAAAAATGTATAATAATTATTGCATCTTTTGATAAACATGTAAAATTCAAATTCATAAACTCTATTTATAAAATTTTGGTAGTTGAAATAATTCTCCACAAACCTAATCATCGGTAGTGAAATTTGCATCCCCCGTGCAAGTGCCATATTCAGTGTCATTATTTACATCCTCTTTATTTGTTATTGTATTACTGACACCTCTTTTTTAGTTAGATAACTCCATGTTGCCATAGCTCTTTCAAATGGAAACATATCCATTGCATAATGGGAAAGATATAATCTCAAATAGGTTTCTAAATTTCTATCAAATCTATTTTAAACTTTTGACTTTATGAATGATAATTCGCTAAATACTCTTTCATCTTCCACTGAGCCTAAAATCATTGTTTGATAGAGTTCATAAAATCATAAATATTCACTTATACTTTTCTGCAATATACTAATAGGATAAAGTTTTTTATATAGTCTTGTAATTGCCCTATTCTCTGTTGGTTCACATAGAAGAGGATATTGTTCATACATTGTAATGCCAAAATGGGTTGACTGGGATGTCAGTAAATCCTTTCCCAAAATACTCTCAATTTCTACTCCATTTGCCTCTACAGTTCTATAGAAATGCATTACAAGATAGTGCATGTATTTCTAAAATAATTCGCTAACCATTTTTTGACTATTATTACTATTCCATAAAATGAGATTGACAACTACCATCACCTCCAACAATCATCCCTTTAAAAATGATCTTTGATCTTTGTAGGTAAGTTTTGGGAAACTCTACTTAGTTTCATTCAGGTTTTAGATAGAGCAATGTCATATAGATTACATGTTACGAGCATTTCTTTGGATTCATCTCCCACAACATTATGTCTTTTGTATAAAGTGTGCATTGTAATATCCTTTCCATTAACAATGAGATAAACATGATCATTGATATTCTACTTTAAATAACTATCAGGGTTCTATAAATTGGTCAAACATTGCCAACTACTAAAAACAAAGCTTTGAAACATTTCATTCGAAGTGTATAGTATGTCAAGTGATTAAAAACTCATTTTCTCAGTCATATGAAGTCCATAATATAAATGGACCACTCCTAAGCATGTTTCATTAAACAATTCATTTCCTTCAACATTGGAATAATTCCACATAAAGTCAGCAGTCTTTCCAAATCTATTAAATGGTACAACAAATCTTTTGCCTTGTTAATTTCTCTATGATATTTATACATGAAACTTACTAATGATGGATATTCTTCAAAAAGTTGGTAAGTGGGTTCATACATATAAATCCACCTTGTATCAACATCTTTCAATAGTTTCTTAGCATCAATCACTCCTATTGCAAATTTTTGGAACTCTAAAATTCTTTTTGGACTGCTTGACATATAATCATGTAGGTCATGAATGAGCTCCTCCACTTTGGCCACATTACCAAATTTACTAACCATTTTGTATGCAAGATTCATCATACGATCCATACAGTGAATTCGAATCATATATGGGGAAACTATTATTTGCATTTGAACACACAAACCATTTCTATGCCCCTACATAATGGATGCACCATTAAACCTAACACACACCAGCTTCGTAGATATTACATAATCATCCATTCCATCTTTATCTTTCAAATTTGATACAACCAATTTGCAAATATTTTTTGCATTGCAATTTTTTACCATTTTATGAACTACTAATAGATGAGGTTACCTTGAATAATTCTTAAAAGTATACATATGAATGAAAACCTAGGTTATGTTGTCAAGTGTTATGACCTCATCGATAGATAGTGAGATAAACAATAATTTCTAAACACTTTCTTTCAAATCTTCAATGTCAACCATTGCTAGACATTTTTCCATTTCCCAAGCACTACTATCTGACCAATGTGATTATGGAATATCCATAAATCCATTATGTTGAAATAAAATCTTATAATCTAAAAAATCAAAAATGAGTCTGCCTTTTTTAATAATATAGTATATAGTAGAGAACTATATGTATTTTGCCTTTAAATGGGACTGCTTGACTTTTCCAAAATTTGCCTCAATTATTCCCCCTTTCTCCACAAGATGTTTTCAACATTTCTTATTAGTTTCCTGCTCCTATGCATATCTTACATGCATGCATTCTTCTATAGTTTGCCACCTTTGTGTTCTTGTTATCACTCCATATGGTGCTTCACTATCTCATATACTTTTCCACAATGTTTCTCAATCATGTCTAATTTCAATTGCATTCTATGTTCTTTTCCTAGTTTCCAACTACATATTATACATGTGCATTATTTTGGAGTATCATCATCATTTTTAGGATCTATAGATTCTATGAAGGGAAATTTTATCACCCAATCCACCTTAAAGGACCTTCCAATTATCCATCTACTTGAGAGTATTCTCCTACAATAATTAATAAAAATGCATAAATAATTTGAAAATCTTGAATTGATCACATGCCACTTTGAGGGGGCAACCTCCTTTGATCAAGCTTAATACAATAATTTTGTGGATGCTTTCATTGGCCTCAACACTTACTTATATAAGAATTCTAATCTAAGTAACTACTACTTCATATATATGTGGGATAAAATAAAATGCTCATGGGAGGACTTAAAAATCATATGTGTCCCTAGTAAATACTATACTAACAAAGTAAAGAGAAGAGATATCATAGGTTAATAACATCCCCTCCCTCTTATAAAAATATTTGTCCTCAAATTTTTAGATGTGGGAATTGGTGTTGAGTCTAAAATAGTGGTTCACATGTTGCATCCTTTGATTGCATTCCATACCATTGAAGTAAAACCTCGATGATGGTGTGAGAGTGAAGCTGGCATGTGTGTCTGTCTAAGATTGCCTCTGGCTCAAGAAGAATGTATCTTTCATTATTGAGTTCTATTAAAATAGTTTTCAGTATGATGTTTGTGCCAATAACTTTCTTCAAATAAGAGACAAAATATTGGGTCAACTCACGAAGAAGGTGGGAGTTCTAACTTGTAAGCAATCGACCCAATCTTTTGGAAAACCTTATAGGGCCCATAGAACTTGGTATCTAGCTTATGATGTCCTTTGAATTTTAGGAAGGATTGCTTGTATGGTTGTAGGCAAAGAAAAACCATATCACTTACTTGAAAATTCCACTCAGAATGGTTTTAATCATCCTATTGTTTCATTTGATTATGTGCCATGTGAAGATTATCTCGTAGGGTACTAAGAATCTAATCCCAAGTTTAGGGGTGTATATAAGGAGTACTAGTGGTGCTTAACTATATACTACTTCATATGGAGTCAATTTTGTTGAAGTGTGGTAGGAGGTATTATACCACCATTAAATGAGAGGGAGCCACTTTGCCCACTGATGTTTTTGTTATGAAGTGAAGAAACAAAGGAAGGTTTCCAAGCATTTATTGATAATTTCAGTCTAGCCATCCATTTGGTGATGATATCCAGAACTCATCTTGATTTGGGTGCCAGTGTGGTGAAATAGTTCTTTCTAAAAATGACTAGTGAAGGTTGCATCATGATCTAAAACAATGGATGAAGGAATCTCATGAAATGAAAAATCTAGTCTAGGAACATTTGTGTGACTGTAGAGGTGGTATAGGGATGGTTGTGGGAACAAAAATGACTATATTTAGAGAGGCAATCAACCACAACCAAGATCACCATTTTCCCTCTAGATTTAGGGAGCCCCTCAATAAAATCCATAGAAATATTGATATAAATCCTAGTAGGGATGGGTAAGGGTTTGAGCAACCTAGGGATGAGTATTGTTTCACCCTTGTTGCATTGATAAGTATCACATTCAGCCACTATCTATTGAATTGACTTTTTCATCCCCTTCCAAAAGAATTTGTATCATGCCCACTCATAATTTTTGAGAAATCTTAAGTTCCTTGTAGAAAGAGAAGTATGGAGTTCATAGAATACCACTTGTTGAAGATATGTGCTCTAGGGAAGCACCATCCCATGAATAATGTAGTATAGTAGAGGGGTTAGTAGACAACTATTGAATGATTTGAGATAATGAGGAGTAATTGGCATACCCTTATTTTACATCATCCAACCAATTTAGAATAGGCATAGAAAGAGTTGAAAGGGAAGCTTGATCCATAAATGTGTGAGACAGAGCATCAACCACAATATTATCCTTACCCTTGTTGTAAGTCATCTCATAGTCATAACCCATGAGTTTGTTGACCCATTTCTATTGTGATGGGGTGGAGACCCATTGTTCCAAGAAATATTTCAAACTCTAGTGATCAGTTTTGATGCAAAAATAATTCCCCAATAGGTATGGCCACCACTTTTGTACTTCATGTAAAATGACCATCATTTCCTTCTCATAAGTAGAGAGCACTAAATTATTATGAGAAAGGGCTTTGCTAGTGAATACAATGGGGAATCCTTCTTCGAGGATAACAACACCAAGTCCATTGCCATAAGAATCACTCTTGATAGTGAAGGTCTTGGTAAAGTCTAGTATGGCTAGAAGAGGGATAGTACACATAGCTTGTTTTAGTTCTTTAAATGTGCACTCAATAACTAGTATCCAAGTTAAAGCATCATTTTTCAACATAACTATCAAACAAGATGTAATCTTCCCATAATTTTTGACAAACTTGTGATAGTATCCAATCAACCCCAAAAATCCATAAAGGCTCTTGAGTGTTTGAGGATGAGGCTGATTTGCCATGGTAGCTATTTTTTTAGGATCCACTTGAACCCCTTGGGCTGAAACAATATGCCCAAGATACTCCACTTCATTCTAGCCAAAAGTACATTTGGATTGTTTTGCACAAAGATGATACTTAGAGAGAAGTTGCATTACAAGCTCTAGATGTTAGAGATGCTTAGACCATGTTTGACTATAGATGAGAATATCATCGAAGAAGACCAAAATGAATTTTTGTAGGGAAGGCTAGAATATTTTATTCATCAATGCCTAAAATGTTGAAGGATCATTAGTGAGTCCAAAGGGCATGACCAAAAAATCATAGTGTCCATCATGCATGTGAAAAGTTATCTTAGGGATATCATCCTCATGAAGTTGAATCTGGTGATATCTAGAGTGGAGATCTAACTTGGAAAAGAATTGAGCACCATGAAGCTCATCAAGAAACTCATCAATAATAGGGATCAAGAACTTGTCCTTAATTTTTATGTGATTAAGTGCATGAAAATTAATTTATAGGTGCCATGACCCATCTTTTTTTAGACAAGGATAATTGGGGAAGAATATGGGCTGGTACTAGGATGAATAATGCCTTATTTTAGTAAGTCTCTAATGAGTATCTTGATCTTGGTATTTTGCTAAAATGGGTAGTGATAAGGCCTGATGTTGGGAGGAATGCTTCCAGGAAGGAGCTAGATATTGTGGTCCTCCAACCTTGAAGGTGGTAATCCCACTAGTTTAGCAAAAACACTTTCATACCTCTGTAAAATGGTTTGTAGATCAGGAGTATTAAAGATTGATGATGGTTAAATTTGAATGAAATGGAGTTGGGCAATGATGTCATGTGAATTCTTCTTAAGAATATTTTCCATGCAATGTGAACTTATGATGTAGAGAGACTTGATTATAAGCCTTTTAATGTGTGTTTTTACCCATTATTTAAAAATTACATTCAAAGTTTAGCAAAATCCTATAAGATGGGTCCAAGTGTGCATAACCATTGGGCTCCCAAAAAAACATCACATCCACCTAAGGGCAAGGCAAACATGTTGGAGCATAAATTATAATCTCCAGTAGTTATATGCACATTATGACACTTCCCTTTGCAAGGTAAGGTGCCCCCATTGGTAATCATGACTTCAAAGTTAGAGCAAGGATGGATAAAAAAATCAACTTGTTTGGCAATATGAGGGTCAATGACGTTATGAGTTCTACCTAAATAAATGAGTATTGTGAGAGATAACTTCTTGAAGTAACCTCTAACCCACATAGTTTGTGGGGTAGTGACTCCTATTAAGGCATGGAGAGAGATCTCTAGTTGGTTTTCTTGAGAATTAGATTCTATAATTAGCTTAGCTTCTTCCTGATCATATTTTGTGTCTTGATCATCTTCTCAATTGTTAATTTTAGGTGGAGAGTTCACATCTAATAGGTAAAGCTTTTGCTCATCACATTGATGTCCTCGAGTGAATTTATCATCACAATTATAATAGAGTCCTTTTTCTCTATGGGATTGCATCTCTCCTTCATTCAAACATTTTATAGGAGTGGTTTTAGTGGTGGGCATTATGTGAGTGTGTTATGGCATTGTATTTTTAAATGAATCAAAAGTGGGTTTAAATCACTATTGAGTTATGATCTTGTCCTCTACCAACTTATCCATCATTGTGTTGGGTTGAAATATTTTGACCTTAGATCGTATTGCATCCTTTAATCCACTGACAAAACAACTCCTGAAAAACTCATAGAATAATCCCTCTATGTGATTGGCTAACAAGTTTCAATGGTTACCTAAGGGTTTTTCAAAAATAACACTCTAGCCACCAATGCCACTAAGCAAGTACTGCTCTCCAAAAAAAATTTGGCCACAGATTTATCTCTTAGTGACATCTCTTGGTTTTTCTCATGGATAGGAACTACTCAATCAGGAAGGGGTTGTTTCCTATTTTGTTGGTAGGTCCTCTCAATGGGCCAGCTACTTTGGGGTTCCTATGGTACACCTCATAATGAGTTTTAGGGATTTCACCCAAGCACTTCTCATAGTTATGTAGTCAGGTTTTACCCTAATCCAAAAATGATTATGGTGATATAGAATAGAATTACATAGTAAAATAGAGTTAAACTTTTTTGAGAAAAGTACTGTAAAGAAATTATGCAACAAAAACAAATTTGGCCCTGAAAAGCACTCTAATACTAGATGAGAGGATCATCCTATAATAATTAATAAAAATACATAAATAATAGGAATTAACAGCATGAATTATATCTGAACAACACTTGAAAAGCTTAAATATATCATAGACCACTTCGAGGGGATAACCTCTTTTGAGCAAGCTCAATACATTAATTTTGTGGATGCCTTCATTGGTCTCAAAACTTGCTTATATAATAATTCTAATCTAAGTAACTACTACTTCATATGTATGTGGGATAAAACAAAATGCTCATGGGATGACTTACAAAGCATATGCATCCTTGGCAAATAATATACTAACAATGTAAAGAAAAGAGATATCATGGGTTCATAACACTACTTCTCTTCCTTTAGGAAGATTTTTGAGTGGATGTTTTAGCTTAACTTTGTGTTTGGTGAGATGGTCCAATCTCTTTTACCACTTTAGTGTCATTATCATTTTCATCAAAAACTAGAGGAGCATCTTCGAGTGGCGGCATGTCATCATCAAAAAAATCTTTAGGAGGTGATATGTTATTCTGGTTGATTTTATCTTGGGAGATAACAATGGGGATTTTTACATGTAAAATTATTTTAATATTATTGAATAGTTGAATTCAAATTTTATACAAACTACAAAAAATTAACTAGATTTTTAGTGTATTGTGATTGTGTGGACTTTTGGTTGGGTCTTTAAAATAAGATAATATGGATGATTTCCCTTATGATTGGCTTATCCTTTTACCATTCCCACTAGATGCCATGATGACTTTTTCATTTGATACTCCCATTCAGCACTATCATCTAATAAAAGGGTTTCATTGGCTTCCAAATTAACCATGCATCTCCATCATTTGGTGCTACCATTTAGCTATGTCATTTGGATATGTGCTCATCTTGGATATCTAGTTAAGTCATTTGACTGAATCATTCATCTTAGTCATTTAGTGTCATCATTCGACTAGTTTGTTCAAATAGATCATTTGGTTGAGTCATTCAGTTGAGCCATTTAGTTAAGTCATTTGGCTGAGTCATTTAGTTGTAACATTTAGTTAGGTTGTTTAGCTACATCATTTGATTGGGTCATTTGGCTTAGTTATTTTTTTGGGTCATTCGACTAAGCCATTCAACTAGGTCATTTGAATAGGTTATTTGACTGAATCATTCAGCTCTATAACTTGATCATGTTGTTAGGTTCTATCATTCATTTGCATTGTTCATCTTAGGCTTTTGAATCTTTTATTTGATAGACCTATTTGGCTTGTGTTTTGGTACTATCATTCATTTTTTTCGTTCATTATTGTTGTTTAGTTCTATGTTCCTCTATTTGTGGTTCTGCTTGTTCCCTTGGTTGGTATAGGTCAGACACTTAGGGTATCTACTATATATATCTAGAGAATGTAAGGGTAATATTATATATCATTGTAAAAGTTTGGTGAGCTGACCCCATTTAAAAAATATCCCTATAATTTTAGTGATCCGATCCCATCTGTCGATCCTAAAAATTTTCCAAAACCAAAATCTTAAAAATTAAATATTCATGAATTAATGAATATTTGCCGCTAAAAAAAACCATGTTCCCATCTTATTGTGACCATTAGTCTTCCCAATTGAACTTGTTATATAAGTAGAATGTATATTAAGACCTATTTGGAAATTATTTTTGGCATATTATTTATGCAATACTTTGACAACTAAACACATTTGGTTCTCATGTGACATGGTCCTTGGAGACTCCTAGTCTTTTCCCTCATTATCATCCATTATTATTTGACCTTTGCCAAATCCTATGATATTTATTTTACCACTTTTCCATTATTATTTTTTACTCTACTATTTATTCATAGTTCAAACCCTATGGGTGGAACTACAGTGACCTAAGGTCCATTTGGATTATGTAAGCAGTGCTCAATTTTTGAGGTCAACTCAGTCACCCATATTCCATGCTCTCACTATTTTATGAAGAATTTAATCCACTCTCTCACCATTTTTTGAGGAATTTAAGCCACACTCTCACCATTTTGTGAGCATCCTAAGTTACACTCTCACTATTTTATGAGTTAAAACATTCTACATCTCATGATCCTCTATTGGGTTGAGATGCCAAAAATCTAAAAACATTCAAATATTCAAAATATTTTAAAAATTAAAATAGGCTTAAAATATCCATAAGAGATATAAAGATACAAAATTTTTAAAAAAATATCTTGTTCTCAATACAGTTTCAATCCTTAATCCAATAATTTTCAATCCTAAACCATTATAGGGATGTATCCTTCCTAAATCTACCCTACTGGGGCAAACTCATTATTGGTTCCAATTATTTTAACCACTTGAAGATATGTCCTTCCTTTTTATGTATCCTTGCTTGGGGGAATCATCTATTTATCATTATCATTGAGCCTTCACATGTGGATTTGGACTTGGTTAAATAACAAGATGCTTTGTGTTGCTTTTATTTTTAAGTTTGTGTGTGTGTGTTTGCTTGTTTATTTTATTTTTCTATTATTGTCTCAACTCAGTCCATTGTGTTGGTAGGGTCATTATCATGGTGTTTCTTGTCATGAAGTTTTACTTGGGTCAATCCATTGGCATATGTTACCATTATCATCATGGTTTTTTTATCATCGGTGTGTTGTTTTCCATTGTCTATTGGATCAAGGGTCAGTCTTTATACACATTACAACTAGGTCATCATGGTGTTTTATATCATGGTGCATATTATTTCTTGATACATCAAAAATATAGATTTAGAAGTGTACTTGTCAATACTACAACACAAAATCTCATTGTTCACTAAATATCCATCAACTAGACCATATGGCTACTTTATATGTTTCTTGTGATGCATCTAAGCATATACAAAAAGTCATGATCATTTTATTAAAAAAATCCAATCTAATCACATCATTCTTCAATCATTATCTTGTTCTTATGATTATCATTTATCTTATCACTTTGACCATTCACAAGTGCATAGTTTTTATGGCTTCTTCATTTTTGAAAAACCATTATACCATTGTACTTAAATTTGAGTCAGTCCTCTCATTTTTAATCTATGTGATAGTTAAATATTTGAGCTATGGTAGCTAATCAATTAGTTAACCATTTGCATTATTTAACAATGAAATACACCCTACTGGGGCAAATCATTTGGACTTCTCAATATTTTCATCCACTCTAGTGGGGAAATCTATTTCCATATTTATACCATCATTTCTTCCTATCGAGAAAAATTATTTTAATTCCAAGCTCATAGATTTTCACCCTATTTAGGGCCAGATAAAGTGTGCCACTTATTTTGGGATGCATCCTTCCCACTTCTCCCCACCTTGGGGATAATTTTACTGTAATGTTCTTAACCATTATGATCAAAGTGTGTAAGTATTAACTCATTTGGATTAATCTTATCCATGAGTTAAGTTCATCATTCTTATTCCTCTCTTTTTTGAGATCCCATCCACATCCTACATGCCCTCTCGAGGTGAAATCATGGGTTACTAATTATTTATTCATCTAATATTTTAATGACATTTCATTATTTGAAAATTCATTACTTCAGTAGTCTCTCAAAATGACTTCTTAAAGAAGGGTAAATTATAGACACTTAAAATCAGACACTTTATTTTGATTTTAATCATCCCTAATTTTATCTAATTCTAATTCATCATCGTTATTCATGGTTTAACATACACATGTTTACTAATTTAACTAATCCAAATTAATTAGCTAATCCTTCTTTAATAATAAATTATATGGATTTTAAATATTCACAATTTCTATCAGTCTACAAATTAAATTATCCTCACCTCATGAAGTCATCTTCCACTCTATTATCCTTTCCAACTTTAAAATATGCCCTAGGATCCACCTATCTCCCATAATTATAATTTTATAATATTATCTTCCTCATATTTATAATTTAATAATCCACCTCATATTCCACTCAATCCCACTTATCAATTTTATATTGTCTTCTTCCCAAACAAATTTTATATTCATTTGTGAGTCCCACATGTTTTCCACTACAATTTTTAATTCAAGATTCCCACTTTTAATTAAAAATAGTCTTTTATTCTCATCGCTTGGTTCTCATCTCAATATGGATGGTTCACATTCATTTTAAAAATTGATAAATTAGAGGTTCTTCCTCCAATTTAGCCAAAGCTTCCTCATGCAAAGAAAAATTGCTAAATTTTATAATAAATTTAATCACTCTCTCATGCCAAGCCACAAAAAATCAAGGTGAACAAGGAGAGATATTATCCACAAGGAATTAGTATTAACAAAGACTTCTAGCTCACAAGCTGAGCTCAATCCTACTTCAATCGATTTGTAAGAAAATTAATCACATGGTAATATTTATTATTTTCTTATTTGCATTACTTATTTCTATTCATGTTTGCTCACATTTGGTAGAGGGATACTAGATGTTTTTATTCTCTAATATTTATTTGATTGTGATCATACAAGTTGGCTCTTCCTCTAATACATTGTTTTCCCCCAAAAATATCACTCATTTTTGGGACAACATTTGAACTATTTTGGTCCTACAGACCAAAATTGTCTCTTCCCTTTTTGAAATTTGTCTTGGGCATTCAAATTCCTCAATTTTCAAGCTTCTCAAAAATCTATGGACTCTGCAGGCTTAAATCTATGGACTCTACAGGCTTGAATCTATGGACTCTACAAGAAAAGAAAATCTACAAACTCTGTAGGCCAAGTTCAATGGGATTCATAGGTTGATTTCTATGGACCCTACAGGAAAGAAGCAAGCTTTCAACACTTAGGTGATCTCAAATTTGGTTCAATGACTAGGTTCAACTAAAAGAGTTCAACATCAAGGTTCAACATCAGTAGCAAGAGTTCAACAGGTTCAATGGACTAATGGTTCAATAGGTTCAAAGGCTTCTACAAGCAATTTCAATCAAGGTTCAACAAGTTTTTGAGGCTTAAACCATTGAACCACTTTGGTTTAAAGGTTCAATAGGTTCAAAGTTCAACAAGTTCAATGGACGAATGTTTCAATAGGTTCAAAAGCTCTCAACACAACTACAAAGTTCAATCAGCAAAGTTCATCACTTTGGTTCAAAGGCTTGGTTTAATTTAGTTGGTTCAATTCTTCGATTCACTCAGTCATTTCATCAAATGGTTCAACATTTGGTTCAAAGCTTGGTTCAACATTTGGTTCAATGCTTCAGTTTACTCAGTTGGTTCAAAGCTTAGTTTAAAGCTTGGTTCAAAGCTTGGTTGAAAAGAGTGGTTCAATAAAAAAATTCAAGAGATCCTCTCGAAGGACAAGTGCCCTTGTGGAGGGCACTTGGTCAACAAAATCACCCTTCGAAAGGGTCATTTTCAAGGAAGCTACAAAGGTAAGTTCTTTCAAAATTTTGTTTAAGGCAGCCAAAAGACAAAGGGATTTCCTTTGGGAAAAAGACTAAGTCAGAATTCCTTCAGACTTTTTGTCCAAATGAATTCCTTCAGAAAAAAAGTCTGAAAGAATTTGAAGAAGCTATGGGAGGAAAACTCGAAGGAATTTCCAAAGGCCAAAAAATAAAGCAATTGAAAAAATTCTTGCAGACTTTTTGTCCATGAGAAAATGTCCATAGGAAAGCTCCAAAGGACTCAAAAGATAAAAGGCCACTGAAGGACCCCAAAGGGCAGGTGCCCTTGCGAGGGACTCTTGGCTACCAAATTAAAGGACACTTCACAAAGCCAAAGGGTCACCTTCCCTTCGGGAGGATGCAAAATAAGAAAGTTGAAGAAAGCCCAAGGGGTGACATTCTTGAAGACATCAAAGTCAAGAATGGAGAACTAGCTGTTGGAAATTCAAATGTATTGATGGATGCGTGAACATCAATTTTAAGGTTCATAAAATAATCATTGATTTTGAAAAGCCTTAAAGAAGAGCCAAAGAACTTAGTGACCCATCAGAAGAAAGAAGCTCGAAGGCCATTCGAAGACCACCCAAAGGGTAGATACCCTTGTGAGGGCTCTTCTTGACCCAAAGTGGATCATTTCTCAAGGCCCAAAGGGCAAGTCCCCTCCAAGAAAGCTTAAAAGACAAAGCCAAAGGAATTGCTGAAGAAAGTGACGTGCCCGCAGACGTCAAAGTTGTGATAATGAAATAGTCGTTGATCCTTGTAAGTTTAAATCTATGGACCCAAATGAATTCAAAGGCCTTTAAGGCTAAGATTAGTAGGAAGTGACTAAGGAACAGAGCATAAAATTGAATCAAGGACCTAATTTAATTAACCAAAAAAGGAGGAATGATGAAGAAGGATCAGATTTCCAGGAGGATGTTGAAAGATGCAAACTTTCAATAAAATGACTTGTTTCTCTGCATTGAGAAAATCAAATGGGTAGATGCCCCTAAATTCTAGCCTATCTTCTTAACAAAGATAAATGCAACATGATGTGTTATTATTCCCAAGTCCGTCTTGAAGAGGCTATATAAGGGACTCTCTTGTTAGTGTAAAAAAGATCTCTCTCTGACAATCAAAAACAAAACTTTGCCCAAATTAAAAGGCATTACTGAGACTTTGAGCTTAGATTGTTACATCTTGATTACATTTTGCAATTACTACCAAGAATATTCTTTTGGTTTGTTGAATAGTACTTCTAAAAGAAGAAGAGTGATTTCTATCAATTTCATTGAGATTTTTCCTTTGATTTGCATGAATCATCTTTGAAGAAAGAGAGATGGATGGTTTATCCTACCCTTGAGTATTATTTTTAGTTTATATATATATATGGAACCTCCCCTTGATGAGAGGAGAGATTAGTCCCCTTTTGATGTGGTGAACCTACACATTTGGATCACCAATCTTCCTACTTTGGCTGATCAGACCTATTTTGTTTATCAGTACGCTGATCAAAAAAATATTCAACTAATAATTTTTGGAGAATCCACTAGGGATATAACCCATTATTATTATAACCTTACCATTCACCTCCACACTAACCAAGAAATAACATGCAATTTAAAGCCTCAAGCTTCAAACTGAAGTAAGGTCAATTCTTTTCCATTTTTGTTTCACAATCTGGCAGATTCAAGGTATGCACAAAGCCAAAGGGCTAAAGGTATTTTTGACCCTATATTTGAGTTGGTCCAACAAAGTGATTTTAATCTATTTCCTTTACCATCTTTCCTCCAATGAACCAAGAGCTTTCCTCCTACTAAATTTAGATCTCCATTGCCAAATGAAGTATCCACTTCTGCTATTGATAAAGCTTTGCCAATAATTACTCCTTTGAGATTTGTTATTCCTCCTTTTCATAATCCTATAATGGTAGCTCAACACCTCTGGAGTAATGTTTTTGGTCCTCTCAATCTTACTCCATATTTACAAGTTCAAGGAAGAATTTCCCTAAATTTTATGGTGATGGGAAAGTTCATCCTGATGAACACATTACAGCCTTCAGCATAGCCTGTGGAGTAATTAGAGTAGAATTTGAAGATATAACAGTCAAGATATTTGTATAAACATTACAAGGTGTTGTTGTAGATTGGTTTTATCATCTACAGGCTCGGTTAGTAACTGATTGGAATACCTTCAAAACTAATTTTGAAGCTAGATTCAAACCTATAAAAGATGCACATGCCCTTCTGGCTCAACTCACACAGATGAAGAAAGAACCTCATAAACCAATGAAAGACTTCATAGCCAAGTTTGACAAATTGAGGAATAGAATTATTGTAATTGCTTGACCTACAGCTGAGAATCTCAAATGCTTCTTCATTAATTCTCAGTTACCTAAAGTTAGTTTTCTTTTGAGACATGTTGGTCAAATAGATCTTGCTATAGCTCAACATTTGGCCACTGAGGTAGAAGATGATCTCATCTTAGCAGGGAAGATAAGAAAAGATCTAAATAGAAATAGACCTTCATCATCTTCTGAATATGTATCTACAAACACCACAGATCTAATGGTGTAAAAGTTGGCAAATGAATTACTTGCTCTCAAAAAGCAAATGGCACAAGGAATGTCTTCTACTCCATACAGAGATATGCCAAGAAGGACATTCCCAAATCAGTCATATCAGGGCAATGTTTTTAGGAATCAAGGGCAATAAAATCATCTTCCTTCCCCATAAGGGAAACTTGCCTTGGAAGCTCCTCTAACCAATTCATTAATGGGATATCTTGAAGAAGAATCAGAGTTCACTTTCCAACCTAAATTGAATCAAGAAAATGATATTGATCTCCTTATAAAAATTCAAGAAGAATCAGCTGGTGACTCCCACATTGGTTTCCTAAACTACCAAGATGAACCCAAAATCAAAGGAGAAGCTATTGATGGATCATATGCAGTGTTTACTAGGTCCAAGAACCAATCAGTCCAGCAAGCTGATGAAGGGAAGATAGAGGAGCAACCTTAACCAGTAATTACAATTTCTAAGTGTGTAACCACTCTGCCTTACCAGTCAAAAGATCTGGTGATCACCCAAAAGACAAGTACATCAATTTCACCTTCACCTTCTACTTTAATTTCACAAACTAGCCCTCCTATCCCTCCTAAAACTCAGAAGGCTAAAATACCTTTTTCTGTACCTAGCTTAATTCAGCGATTTGACATAATCAATCATGTCAAAAAGATAAAAATACAAATGTCTAAATTTGAATATTTGTAGTCCAATCCTGATCAATTGGATAAGTTGGTCTAATGTGTCAAAAACCAAACCATCCCTATAGGACAAAAAGCTAAAAAACTAACTCCTAATTCACCAAATAATATGCCCATTCTGAATAATCTTGTCATTACTCCTCCAGCTGCCCCTAAAAAAATAGAACCTTTCTATGTTTCCCTATTAATAAATGGTCATAAGCTGAGTAACTATATTATAGACTCAGGCACATCTGACAATGTCATGCTTGCTAAAGTAGTTAAATCTCTAGGTCTCACACTAACCAAGACATTTGGAGATGTTTCTCCATGGAGAACAAGTAAGTACCATTACTAAGGCAAATCAAAGATGCCCAATTTGTATTTGCAGCCTTTCCAGACAAGAGAATCAAGATGACAATCTTGGTGGCTGATGTCCCAGCATCCTATGGCATTTTGCTTGGATGAAATTTTTTTAAGGACATGGGAGGAGAACTAAGCATGGACCTGTCTGAGGCAAGGATCCCTATACAAGGTGTAATGAAGAGGTTGCTCCCTGAAAAGGAGGAAAAATATGTGGTCACCCAAACATCAACCCCTAAAGCTCATTTTTGTTTTGAATCCATAGGTATGGGTAACTACTTTCTATCGACAGATGAAGTGCATGAAGCACCTGATAAAATTCTTGAAAGTGTCAACCCAGAAATTAGTTCAACTAGAATAGCATAAGAACTAGTAGGTTGCAATACAGATGAAGGACCCTCCCTCTCTAATGAAGGAAAGTCTAAAGAAAAATCAGTATCTGATGAGATATGGACTCTAGAATTTGATGGTAGCTATTCCTCTACCAATTCAAGAGCTAGGATTGTGTTGATATCTCCTCAAAGAGATGTTTCCTTCATCTTAAAAATTACAATTTAGCAACACTAACAATACAGCTAAATATGAATCTCTATTGCTTGGATTGAAGGCTGCTCAAAACAAAGGCATCAAGTTTCTTCATGCCAAAGAGGATGTTGAATTAGTGGTTTGTCAAGTGAGAAACTTATACCAAACCAAGAATGAAATATTACACCACTATCACAACTTGGTTTGGGACCAAATTGAAAGATTTGATGCTTTCAACATTTTTGCCATACCTAAAGAGTGTAATGACAGAGCTGATGCACTTGCTATTTTAAGAACTCTCTTAATTTTCCACTCAAATTTCAAAGAAGATAGGTATACTATTGAGCTAGTCTATAGACCAAGTGTTCCTAACAATGCTAATTATTAGCAAGTATTCAATGATGATCATCAAATCATTACCTTCCTAGAACGAAAAGACAATTTTGAACAACTACATTTTGAAGGTAGTGAATCTCAGAAGTATGAATCAGCCTTTAAATCCAGTTTAGATATAAATAAAGAATTATTATAGCTGAAAGAAAATAAAATTTCCAAAGGCTTGGTTTCTCTTGAGAAACTATTTGACAAGCATGATGGATTCATTAAACAACAGCAAACAAACTCAAGTTTCTCTCAAGGATTTGATCAAGTAAATCTGACTACTAAAGAAAATCCCAAGATGGTTAACATTGGTAAGTGTTGCACCCCTGAAGAAAGATTCAAGTTCACCAGTTTACTCCATCAATACATGGATGTCTTAGCATATTCTTATGATGACCTGAAGTCTCTTGGACCTGATGAAATCTGCCATGACATTCCTCTCAAGGCTAACTCAATGCCCTATAAGCAAAAATCTAGGCAGTATAATCCAAAAATATTAGGTACTATTATGTCTAAGATACAAAAAATGTTAAATGCTAGAATCATCTTCCCAATCTATCATTCCAAATGGATTTCAAACATAGCACTTGTAAAGAAGAAGAATGGCAAAATTTGCATGTGTAGATTTTAGGAATATGAATCAATCATCTTTGAAAGATAATTACCCTTTACCAATTATGGATCAAGTGCTTCAAATAGTGATAGGTTCAGAGATGTTATCAATGTTGAATGGCTTCTCAAGATATAATCAATTTGAAGTTGGTGAAGTAGACCAACACAAGACTACATTCACCACACCTTGGCGTACATTTGCATATAGAAGAATGCCTTTTGGCTTGATAAATGTTGGTGCCACCTTTCAGATAGCAATAGATCTAGCTTTCAAAGATGAGATAGGTAAATTCATAGTGGTATACCTTGATGACTTAACTATCCTTTCAAAGTGTCGTTATGATCACGTATACCACTTACAATAAGTGTTGGAGTGCTACCGCCAGAATGGTATTTCCTTGAACCCCAAGAAATCTATTTTTGGAGTAATAGAGGGGAAACTCCTCAGACACATTGTGTCTAAAGAGGGCATAAATATTGACTCAGATAGAGTCAAGTCTATTCAAGAGATTAATTTGCCTACAAGCAAAAATGTTATTCACTCTTTCTTCGAAAAAGTGAATTTCTTACAGAAGTTCATCCCTAAATTTGTGGAGAAGACTAGACACATTGTGAACATGATGAAAGGAAAGACCACCTTCAGTTGGACTAAAGAAGGCAAATCAGCATTTCAAGATATCAAGACTGCCATTGCCCATGCCCCTACCTTGGTTTGTTCAGATTACAACAAAGATTTCATCATATATAGCTATGCTTTTGAACACACACTTTCAGCAATTCTTATTCAACAAGATAAGGAAGGTATGGAATCTCCTATTTCTTTCATGAGTTGCCCTCTCAAAACCCATGAGATGAAGTATTCAAATGTAGAGAAGCATGCTTATGCATTAGTGAAAGTAGTCAAACATTTTTGCTTCTATATCCTTAGTTCCTGACACCACAGTCAAGTCCATATTAACTCAACAGGAGTTTGGCACAAAAAGAGGCAATTAAATTGCAAAGATCCAAGAGTTTAATCTAGACATCAAGCTAACAAATTTGGTTAGGGGAAAAGGCCTATGCTAATTAATTATTGACAATAAGCCAAAAGATATACAACATAAAGAAGCTGAAGTGGAAGATACACCAATAGTCCTTTTTGTTTCCACTACCAATGAGTGGTTTATAGATATTACTCATTTCTTTACGTATGGTGAATGCTTTACTCATTTGTCTTATAAAGAAAGGAGGACTATCAAGTTGAAAGTTGTCAATTTTGTCTTTTGAGACAATGGCTTGTACAAGAGAAGCATAGATGGAGTATTCCTTCATTGTGTAGACAAAGAGCAACAAAACCAACTTTTAAAAATTTTCCATAATCTAGCTTGTGTAGGACATTTTTTTGCTCCTGTGACTGCTCACAAGATTATGTGAGCTAGGTATTACTAGCCAACTCTTTTCCAAGATGCATATAAGTGGATGAGAAAATGTGAACTCTACTATCAATTTATTGGAAGACCCAAGTTAGTTGCCCTACCTCTCAAGCCAGTGATCATAGAAGAACCTTTCCAGTAATGGGGGATTGATTTTATTGAGACTATAAGCCCATCTTCAAGTGCTAGACATGATTATGTCATTACAGCAACTGACTATTTTACCAAGTGGGTAGAAGCAATCCCAACTAAGCATGTTATTTTAGAAGTTGTATGCAATTTTCTTAAAGAGAATATCATTTCCACGTTTGGAGTTCTAACCAAAATTATTACTGACAATGTAGCTTATTTCATCTCCCAAGAGATTACACAATTCTATTTTCATTATGGAATTACACTCTCTCACTCTTCTAATTATTTTCCACAAGGGAATGGACAAGCTGAATTGAGCAATAAAAACCTGGTAACTATCATCAAGAAGCTAGCAAATGACAATCAAAGGACATGGCATAAAACATTGATTGATGCTCTATGGGCAGATAAAATCACACCAAAGAGGGCAATTGGTATGTCTCTTTTTCAACTTCTTTATGGTATCAATGTTGAAATACCAATCACCTTAGAATTGCTAGCCTTGAAATTGGCAAAGGCAATTAAAGATCAGACATATGAAAGCTCTCTTGATAAAAGAATCATGTGCTTGACTGAGCTAGATGAATAGATAACCATGGTGGTGGACCGAATTGCTACTCATCAAAGTCTGGTAAAGAAATTCTTTGACCAGAAGGCCAAAATTTATGATTTATAGATTGGGGATCAAGTCTTGCTGTGGGACAAAAGGAGAGAACCAAAGGGGATGCATGGAAAATTTGACTCCCTTTGGAGAGGCCCATTTATAATGCATCAACATAATGGTGAAAATAGCTTTTTGCTGAAATATCAAGATGGCACACTCTTTTCTCTGCCTCACAATGGGCAGCATCTGAAACACTTCAACTCTTGAAGTATCAGATCATTGCATCTGTATATATGTATATCTTTATAGTTTTTAATTTTGTTTTGTTTTGTTTCTTTTCTTTTTTGATGCCTTCTATTTCTGGGTATCATGACTCTGTAGCCCAATGGTACACATGAAGACACTGGAGATTCTGGATTCTACTCCCTTCAATTCTTTTTACAATTGATAGAAGTTCCCCAATTGGAGCCAGCTGTTGTCTCCCAAAAATATCACTCATTTTTGGGATAACATTTGAACTATTTTAGTCCTATAGACCAAAATTGTCTCTTCCCTTTCTGAAATTTGTCTTGGGCATTCAAATTCCTCAATTTTCAAGCTTCTCAAAAATCTATGGACTCTGCAGGCTTAAATCTATGAACTCTATAGGCTTGAATCTACAGACTCTAGAGGAAGAGAAATCTATGGACTCTGTAGGAAAATAAAATCTACAGACTCTGCAGGCCAAGTTCAATGGGCTTCACAGGTTGATTTCTATGGACTCTATAGGAAAGAAGCAAGCTTTCAACACTTAGGTGATCTCAAAGTTGGTTCAATGACCAGGTTTAACTAAAAGAGTTCAACATCAAGGTTTAGCATCAACAGCAAGAGTTCAATAGTTTCAATGGACTAATGGTTCAATAGGTTCAAAGGCTTCTACAAGTAGGTTCAATCAAGGTTTAACAAGTTTTTGATGCTTGAACCATTAAACTGTTGAACCATTGAACCACTTTGGTTCAAAGGTTCAATGGGTTCAAAGTTCAACAAGTTTAATGGACTAATGTTTCAACAGGTTCAAAAGATCTCAACACAACTACAAAGCTCATCCCTTTGGTTCAATCAAATGGTTCGTCAGCTTGGTTCAATTCAGTTGGTTCAATGCTTCATTTCACTCAGTCAGTTCATCAAATGGTTCAATGTTTGGTTCACTCAATTGGTTCAAAGCTTGGTTTAAAAGAGCGGTTCAATAAAAAAATTCAAGAGAGCCTCCTGAAGGACAAGTGCCCTTACGGAGGGTACTTGGTCAACAAAAGCACCCTTCGAAAGGGTCATTTTCAAGGAAGCTACAAAGGTAAGTTCTTTCAAAATTTTGTTTAAGGCAGCAGAAAGACAAAGGGATTCCCTTTGGGAAAAAGACTAAAGCATAATTCCTTCAAACTTTTTGTTCGAAGGGATTCCTTCAGACAAAAATTCTGAAGGAATTCAGAGAAGCTGTAGGAGGAAAACCTGAAGGAATTTCCAAAGGCCAAAAAATAAAGCAATCAAAAAAATTCTTGTAGACTTTTTGTTCATGAGAAAATGTTCATGGAAAAAGTCTGTAGGAAAATGTCTGCAGGAAAGCTCCGAAGGACTCCAAAGAGAAAAGGCTGCCAAAGGACCCTGAAGGGTAGGTGCCCTTGAGGGGGACTCTCAGCTACCAGATTAAAGGACACTTCCCAAAGTCGAAGGGTCACCTTCCCTTCGGGAGGATGCAAAATTAGAAAGTTGAAGAAAGCCCAAGGGGTGATGCACCTGAAGATGTCAAAGTCAAGAATGGTGAACTAGCCATTGGAAAATCAAATGTATTGAAGGGTGCGTGAATGTCAATTTTAAGGTTCATAAAATAACCATTCATTTTGAAAAGCCTTAAAGAAGAGCCAAAGAACTTAGCGACCCGCTGAAAGAAAGAAGCCCGAAGGCCATCCGAAGACCGCCCAAAGGGTAAATACCCTTGTGAGGGCTCTTCTTGACCCAAAGCACATCATTTCTCAAGGCTCGAAGGGTAGGTCCCCTCTAAGAAAGCTTAGTAGACAAAGCTAAAGGAATTGCTGAGGATAGTGGCGTGCCTGTAGAAGTCAAAGTTGCAACAATGAAATAGTCATTGATCCTTGTAAGTTTAAATCTACAGACCCGAATGCATTCAAAGGCTTTAAGGCCAAGATCAGTAGGAAGCAACTAAGGAACAGAGCATCAAATTGAATCGAGGACCCAATTCAATTAACTAGAAAAGGAGGAATGATGAAGAAGGATCAAATCGCCAGGTGGACATTGAAAGATGCAAACTTTCAATAGCATAATTTGTTTCTCTGCATTGAGAAAAGCAAATGGGTAGATGCCCCTAAATTCTAGCCTATCTTCCTAACAAAGTTCAATGCAACATGATGTGTTACTATTCCCAAGTCCGTCTTGAAGAGGTTATATAAGGGACTCTCTTGTTAGTGTAAAAAGGATCTCTCTCTGACAATCAAAAACAAAACTCTATCTAAATTGAAAGGCATTACTGAGACTTTGAGCTCAGATTGTTAATCATATTTTGTTATTGGAATAAGAAAGCAAGTGACTTTTCAGACTTTGTGCTGTAATATCTTTGTTGTTGGGGAAACTGTTCTTATGTCTTTTTCCTTAATATATTTTTTGTTCCTTTAATTCAACAAGTAAAATTAGTGAAAGTAGTCAGGAAAGTGTCCTGAAGTCAACTGTGGAGAGATTTTGTGCCCCCATAATTGCCTTTAGTGTGTTTTATTTTTATTTCTATGTAAAGGACCTTGGGATGGATTTGTGCCCTCATTGTCCTTTGTATCTCACTCTTGGGCAATTTAGGTCGAGTCTTTGTGCTACATCTCAATTTGCTGGTTACTACGTCCTTGATTACATTTTGCAATTACTACCAAGAATATTCTTGTGGTTTGCTGAATAGTACTTCTGAAAGAAGAGGAGTGCTTTCTATCAGTTCCCTTGAGATTTTTCCTTTGATTTACATGCATCATCTCTGAAGAAAGAGAGATGGATGGTTTGTCCTACCCTTGAGTATTATTTTATGTTTATATATATATATATATATATATATATATATAGGGAACCTCCCCTTGATGAGAGGAGAGATTAGTCCCCTTTTGAGGTGGTAAACCTACACATTTGGATGACCAATCTTCCTACTTTGGCTGATCAGACCTATTTTGTTTATCAGTACATTGATCGAAAAAATATTTAACCAACATACATCACATTCCTATCTACATTCCCCAAGTGAGTAATGAATGAGGGTTGATATTGTATTTACACCAATCTTATTGGGATATAACTTACATAAAATTACTTAGACTAACTATTGGATTATGTTTCATTTTCAAAGTGGATGACTTTATGGAATTGGACACTTGCATCAAGTCAAGACAATAATGTTGACACTATTGTTAATCTTAGATATTAGTGTTCAGGGAGCAACAAAATAGGTACGGCATCAGAATTTATAGAGGTGTAAGATAAGTACATTTTAATTATTCTAAGAAAGATAAGATGTTTGTGTCATCCATATAAGGTTGTTTGAACTAAGAGATAGACCAAGGGGCACAAGATAAATCAAATGTGAGGCTTGTAGAAGGAAGGTGAATGTAGAACTAAGAGGAATAACCAAGGTCTAAGTTTTCTAAGTGTACAATACTGAGATGATACATAATCACAAAATATCATCTATAGTTTAATTCATTGGAAAAATAATTCCTAAAATATCATATTTGCTTTAGATATCAAAGTCCATATATTTTTCATATAAAATATCCATAAATTTGGAACCTAGCAATAATGTTTTTCTCACCAATTGTAAATCCTCCATTTTTTCATATCTTTCACATATATAATATACTTTAGTTTTTGTTTGATGTATTAGAAATATATTGTCACAAGGATCATCTATAGTTCAAGTATAAAATTCCCAAACCTCGTACATTTTTCATACTAGATATCTAGAACATTGGATTCCAACAGGTACATTGGGTGAACTAGGTGTAAATCCCTTATTTTTGTATATAATTCACATTCAGACTCCATTTTGTTTCTAATTTGATGTGTTGGAAAGAATTTTTTCAAGGAACATCTTTGTCTAAAGGCTAAAATCCCAAACTTCATATATTTTTCATACTAAAGATCTCAAAAAATTGAGACAAGTTGACTTGGCCTCATGAGCATGTAGGACACATAGGACATACAATCATGACAAGTATAATGGGTGTAACATGTATATTGGGTATGCCATAATGTAAAGGAAATTTTTATATTCTTATTTTGGCAATATATTTTGCATCTAGATTTTTTTTTAACTCCCATTTGAAGTGTTGGAAAGGTATTAAAGCTATCTATCTAATAATGTAAATTATTTAATCCCTAGAGTAAAATTTTTGATGTATAAAAAAGAGATTAATTTTGTTCTGATAATCCCTCGTAGGTAGACTACACACAAATTCTCTATTTGGCCATATCTTTCACATCCAAACTTTGTTTTGGCTTTAGTTTGATGTGTTAGAAAGGTCTTGAAATGATTAGATTTTACACTAGGACCTCTGGATCAAGAGAATGCATAATTTTGAGTATAAACACAATGAAATTACAAGTTAAATGAAATCACACATGTGAGAATATTGTAAAATAGGATGAGATAAAAATGTTTAATAACACTCCATTTTCCACACAAAATACAAAGGATGATAGGTCCTTAAATAGTCTAAGGAGAGTCATAAAGCCACATCTATTTGAAAATGTGAACATAGGTTAGTTTCTAAATGAATAGTAAACTCATGCGTTATAAATAAGTCAATATTGGTTGGTGAATGATAAGACATCCATACCAACCCATTTGACCCCAATTTACACATGTAGGTGTGCAACTAAATAACCTAATAAATCACCTTAAATGACCTAATATCCACCAAATCATGGTAAATTATGCAAGTTAAGGTAAAACCTATATAAGGTAAACACCCTAAACTAACACCCCCCCCTCTTAAGTGTAGCTTAGGTGGGTAGTAGAATTGGGTCTCGACAACTAGGGCTGATGAGGTACCCAAGTATAATCCAGCTCTCAAAAAGTGGAGTAAAAGGAGAAAACCTAGTGGGAAAAAACTCCCCCCACCCAAACAAAAGAGAGATAAATAAGAGAAGGTGGGACTATAAATCTTCATTCAAAGCTATAACTACATTGAGCCATCATATATCCTATAAATAAGTATTCTAAAGTGATCATGGGTCAAAAGTAGATGTAGTGAAGAGTGGATCACCATGAAAATAGAATGAATCCATAAAGTATTTGATGGATCTCTAACCAAGGCATGGTTCATAGATAAGGAAATATGCTCCTCATACAAAGTATAAATGGAAAATTCTCTATGAAGGGATGGTGCATCTAAATTAGAAGCAAAGGAGTGTGGAAAGCCTTATAAATATGTAGAAGACTGCCTAATGTCTAATTTTTCATGAATCAAAGATCTTGTACCCTAAAATTTTTGTGGTGGATTGGAAGTAGGTGGATCAAAAAATAACTCCTTAAGACATGAAAGGTGACAAGGAGATGGAGGAAGTGGGTCCCCATCACTACTATAGCCTTTTGTGGTAGAAGATAATTCATCAACATCATAAATGTGCTCAAGCTCTAAAGTGCCATCAACTATAAGTGAATGTGATGAAGAATATAAAATAGGAATAAAGTGGGAGAAAGAATATAGATGAGTCTCATGATCAACTAAACCCATTGCAATTATATTTTCATTGTACAACTCTCTAACATACATTAAATCTAAAGTGAACTCAACTCACATGCCCTAACTAAGGTGAGTAATCTGATAGATTGATAGGAGATTAGTTGATAATGAGGAAATACTTAAAACATTTTTAAATGTTCCCCCACTCACTTCAATGTACCCTCTCCCAAAAAACTATGTATAAGTATTATCACCTAGTTGAATAGAATACATCTCACGTGGCTAAAAGGAAGTGAACTCCACATGTGAAGAAGCCATATGATGTGATGTACTAGAATCAATAACCCATGTCAGAGCTGGAGGTACCATTATAACTAGAGATCTCCCATTTATTCTCTCTTTTCTTGATTCTTTACCTTTCCTTTTTACACTATCATTTTCCTTAGATTTATGGGTTAAATGAAGATGTTTGATAGACTTAGGAACACCTATGTTGGTTTTATCAAGAAGACTCATGAGGTGATCAATTTGGTTCTTAAAACACTTGATTTCATCATGTTTTCCCATGCAATGCCCACATTTGATCCTCTCTTTTTGGATTTAACACTAAAATATGAAGTGTCAAAGTTTTATTTGGTGGTAGATTGATCCTTCTTTCTCTCATGATCCTTATTGTTATGTTTCTTCTCTTTTGAAACCTTTTTTATGTCATATCCTAAAAGTAGATAATGTGGTTTAATGGACTTTATTGCACCTATTTAAATTAGTTTATCTTGTTCCCGAGTCTAGTCAACAACAAACTCATCAAATGAGGGCATATTGCATAAAGTAATAAGTTTTCTCTTGGTTGCATGGAAGGTGTAGATAAAAATATAATATTTAAGACCAAGTTTTGAAAGGACAAAAAGGATGAGTTATGAATATTTTTTATCGATTCCACATTCTTTTAGTTGTAATCTTAATTATTTGAACTTGGTGAAGTAGTCTTGAAGTGTGTCAAAATTGCTATGGCAAAGTCTAATTAGTTCATTTTCTAGTTTATGTCATCTCATCTCATCTAATTTCCCAAAAAGATTCCCTAGGGTGTCCCATACTTTCTTAGGTGTTTTGGATGATTCAATATGAAAGCACAAATCTAGTGACACAAAAAGACATAGAAAACCAAAAGCTTCATCACACTTGTCCAACCATTTTTCTTTATATGTTTTTGGTTAGGTTTGTAAACTCATAGTTATCCTATAGAGCTTCTTATTTTGCAAAGCGAGTGACATGGAAGCCTTTCATTCATGATAGTTGAATGGTGCAAGAAAATCAACTGAATTACGATCCATTATAGATAACGTGATTTTTTTCAACAAAAAAAATAAATGTAAAAAAAAGGAATCACAATAATTTATACACCCCCCTAAAATTATGCTTGACCCTCTCAAATTTTGGCACTTTATATTTTAGTGCATGTTACAATACAAATAGGTCCAATGTGTGGGAAATTTAAAAACATAAACTTTTACAAAGGATGGTGCTCAATTTTTAACCACCAATCAAAAGTTATTACACAATTAATTTCCCATAAATGAGGTCTATTTAATAAAAAAATATACTAAACCCTGAAAAATACCCTATGGCAAGAGTGGACCTAGTCTTATAACCACTCATTGGAACCAAAATCAAGTCAGTGATCTCATAGTCACAATATGAAGCCTTAATCAATCTTTATATTTCCCAATTATACAATTAGATAGAAAATTCCACTTGCTTGTTTTTTGTTTTTTGTTTTTTTTTTAATATTATCACAATTAGTAAAAATGTGATAACTTTGACAATTATTAATGAAAATGATATTTTCAAAATGATATAGAAGGAGTAAAATGGGACACACAAAACCTATAAACCTTTCTAAGCGATCATTTATGATTTTACCCTAGTATTAAAAAGAACACACATTTTTAATCAAAAAAAAAGGATTTATAAAAAGTTGCAAATGCTTATTATAAGGCCAAATGACTGTCTTGAGAGAGGTTTGAAGGTTTCCTTTAGCTTCCAAGGGTGGTTTAAATCCCACTTACAAATCTACATGTAAATACATAAGAATAAATGCATGCAAATGTTAATGCCTTGGCTAACATAGAAAACTTCTAGCAATGGATGTAAACAAACCTAACTCTATTTTATAAAGATAAACTCTTGATTCCAAATAAAACTAAAAACATACACAAAAAATGACATTCATATACCACAATGGCACTCTGATACCATATTAAAGTTTCCACTAGGACCTCTAGATCAAATGAATGCAAAGCTTTGAGTGTAAACACCAAATAACTGCAAGTTAAATGAAATCACACACAAGAATATTACAAAACAAGATGAGAGCAAAAATTTTAATAAAATTCCATTTTACACACAAAATACAAAGGAATATAGGTCCTTAAATACACTGAGGAGAGTCATAAAACCACATCCATTTGTCAATGTGAACATAGGTCAGTTTTCAAATTAATAATAAACTCATGTGCTAGAAGTAAGTCAACATTGATTAGTAAATGACAAGGCATCCATACCAACTCATTTGACCCTAATTTACACAAGTGGGTGTGCAACTAAATGACCTCATAAATCACCTTAAATGACCTAATATCCACCTAATCAAGGTGAATTATACAAGTGAAGGTAAAACATATATGAGGTATAAACCCTACACTAAAAAAAATAAGAAATCCAATGATGTGAAATATTTGATCCTTAAATACTTTTTTTATGGGTTCACTTCTCATATTTTTTCCAAATGTCCCTTTATAGGAATCTATTTCATATGTTAGTGTGTGGTTTATACTATTTCTAAACTCTAGCACCCAATAGATAAGGCTCAATGGGCTCATTTGGTATTTTATTTAAGGAACTTTAAGAAAACGTAAGATAGAATAGGAAAAAAATGAGAATATGAAAGGTTATTTCATCCTCCTATGTGTATAGATGGAATCCAAAGTGAGTTAAATCAAGCATTAGTCAATAAAACTTAAGAAAATGGATTAATAGCATAACTAACTAATCCAACTCCTTCAATGGGGTGTGAAAATGACAATTAAGAGATATTGAAAGAAAGCATATACATCAAACCTTCCCAAGAGCATCCCATCATCCAAATACAGCTCAAAATGTGATTTTTCTCTTGATTTGGTGCTCAAGTCTATGTCAATTATGAATGGAAATACTCCTCCATCATCTCAAGTACACCAATTAAACTAGACTCATGATATTAAATCAAATGTATGCCTATCATGAAGCTATCCTATTGTAAATTAAGCATTGTAACACTACACAAAGAGAGGTTATGGAGAGAATTTTGCATAATAAATTTACACAAATGAAGCTAAAAAATGGTGGTCTTGGCCATCATATTTATAGGATTTTGGAATTGATCAAAATCAACCATGACCATCCATCTTAAAATCAAGATGTGTGGCCATGAATTAATTAAATTTTGGAGGCTTAGTCATAAATACCCTCATAAAAATTTGGAAGGAAGGGGTATTAAAAAGGTGTGGGAGGCCTTAACCTTGATATTTGTTCCATTTATGGCTTATGAATGCCACCAAAAAAATGATCTCATTGATGATGCAGATATTAGAAATCAATTTTCAATTAAGAAATATTCAATAACTTACATGGATTTTCCACTTAAGCCCTTGATTTGGATTAATTAGCTTAAGTGAGATTAATCAAATTTTATGCAATTCTTTGGAAATTAGTTGCACACTATTAATAAAACTAGTCATAATATCAAGTTACTAGGTCATAATATGACTGGAGTATAATTAGAAGAAAGTGTTAGTTGAGTATGGGCTAATACCTTATTTAAGATATTGTTGACATGAAATAACACATGGACATGTCATGTGCTTTTAAATTAAAATAATTCAATGGTTTAGAGCGTTAAATTACATTTTCATGATTTTGACTTGAAATGATTTGAGAAAAGTTAATAATCACATAAAATGCATTGCCCTAATCAAGGCTATAATAGCCTAAATCAGCACTTGTATATAATAAGCTTGAACCATTTAGCATGTTTTAGTAATTTTGGCCCAAATTATGTGTTTTAGTGTATTTCAAGTAAAATTGACAATTTCAAAAAAATGATGTTATGAATTAGATGTCTACATTTTGCTCCTATTTAAGAAGGCATAGTAGCATTCAGTTGAAGCAACGTCTTTTCAAAGAAAAGAGTTTTCAATAAGAATTTGGAAGGAAATGACCCATGATGCCCCCTCGAGAGGACATACAACGATGAAAGAAAGGGATGGACTCTCTAAAAGAGAGAGAAATAATGAAATTCACCCACCGATGAGATTAAATCTAGATGAGCTAATGTTTACACATGTTGATTTCTTAATGATCAAAATATAATTAGAATATAATGGGACCCAAAGGTGGGGGGAAGTGGGAAGGATACAATTCAAAAATATAACAGCACACTTTAAACACATCTAAAAGAGGGTGCAAGCTACGCACTTAGGAAATGATCGATCTCGAGACAAGTTGCACACTTTAAAATTTATAGAATAAGGGAAAAATTCCATATATGTTTTAATTAGAAGAAAAGGAGAGCATTTTTCCTTATAGATGAAAATAATAATGTGCCTAATAGATCAGATTTAATCAGTTGATAAAGCAATTTTACCCCAATAGGGCTGATTTTGATCACTGATAATTAATTATGCCCAAATAGGGTAGATTTAAATATGTGATTGGTCTAAATGTTGTGCCCCAATAGGTAAAATTGGTAAACCTAGATCAAAGATATAACCTAAGGCATAGATTAAATATGAGTAGGCACAAACATAGATACAATGATCTAATGACTGAAGAAGCCACAAGAAACTAGGCATACAAGGATGCATAAAGTGATGAAAGAGATGAAAATAAGAATGAAAGTGGCTAAGATAACCCAAGATATGTCATGTATCCAAGCATTGCATACATAGTCCAGATGGACCTCAAGCCAATATAGTTCACCCAAAAGTGAAACAAAATGGAATGAGAAAATAAGAATAAAAGAAAAAGGGACCACTATTCAATTAGACTCATAGTATATGCCAAGAGATACATGTCTTGCATAAGGTCTTATGTGATTAAGCCATTGGTGTGTAGTTACATTGGTACATTGAGATATGATCTTTAGATCTGCATTAATTTTTCCTAGACTTGAATCCAAATCACTTGATGCTTACTATAACAAAATGAAATTATGCCTCATAAATATGAATAACCTATAATGATATGGCATTTTAATTACAATGATCAGGTTCAAATGTGAATATTTATAATTAAGGATAATGATAAGAACTACCAAAACTAGATTTATAACTATTTACATTTAAATAAAAATAAAAACAAAACATAAATGCAACCTAACTTAAAATTGAGATATGTAAAATTAGGGTTTAAGTAGGAACATGAATGAATAAAATCAAACCAAAGATAACTTAATAAATAACTTGAAAGTAAGATATGAATAATCAAAATCCATGTGTATAATCAATAATTACTTAGAAAAAAAAACAAAAGAACAAGACTAAATAGTAAATTTAAATAACAAAACACCAAGAAGAAATAATAAAGGAAAAGAAATGAATGAAATCATCAAAATAAAAATAAATAGAGAGATTAGAAAACACAACAAAAAAATAATAAAACTCAAATAAACACACACAAACAAGATTTAGTCATAATTATTCACACACATGGAGTAGATGCATTACTTTTTACAATAGTGTAACAAGACAATAGAATGGGGGGAAAAGAAGAAAAGGAAAGGGTTGGTCAAGCTAAATCCATATGTATGAGACAAGTGGATGTTGCCTACATAGTTTTATGGACACAAGATCCAACATGAAATTCATGATGAATGCAGTTATCCTAGGAGATGGGATAGAATAAAAGTGATGACAAGAAAAACATGATTGATGTTTTAGAAGAAATAATGAACTGGTCTTACAAAATGGTAAGTGCATGGGATGTGTAGATTAAAAAAAATTGTAAGACAATGTTTTTGTTCTTTTTTTTTATTATTTTATAATGCTTTTGTGTTTTTGGGATAATCAATAGAATTAAATATTAACAAAATATCAAGGGAACTAACTACTCAAGGAGATGCAATTTCAAGATTAGAAGTTCCAATAATAACTAAAGTTGGTTGCAATGGCCCATGCTCACAAATCAACAAGAGTGAGATCCTGCTAAGGAAATAATGCCTACCAAATAACAAAAAAATAATAATATAATAGTATGCATCATGAGATAATTTTGAAGAACCATTCAATAAGAAAAAACCATGTGCCGATGTATCTATGTTCACTTATCTGTAAGAGAAAGTTGTAAAATATTATTTAGGCTAAACTACTTTATAGAATTGGCATTGAATGTGTTCAGAATATTTATAAGTTATAATCAGGATCATAATTAGGTAAGGGATAAAAATTTCTAGGTTACAATGGGCCTGGGTAAAAAAATAATGTGGTTCTATTAAGAATGGTCCAAAATAAATAGGGTCCAAAAGAGGATGGTGTAGGGTGGGATAAAAAGAGTCAAACTAGAATATAAATAATTTAGAGTGCCAACGATCCAAAGTTTTAACTATCTTGAGTCATAAAAGTAACATGGTTCTTGTAAAAATGGTTTAGGGTAGGTCAAAATATAATGAATATGGTCCAAGAAAGGACGGTTCAAGATATAATGGTAGGATAAAATAACTTCAACACGAGTTACCCCTAAGTAAGGGGTCTTGTAGACAATGGTTCAAATGACTATCAAGCATAGAACCTCTTAAGATGTATAATGTTTATGAGATTTGAAAGCTATTCACCATTTGGAGTAGCCAGTCGATTTGCCTTTGATCCATAATTTTTTGTGATAACATAGGGCCTGAGCCAATTGGATTGGAGCTTGCCCTTTTTCTTACATTTAGCATTTATGCTCTTCTGATTCTCTTTTAAGACCAAATCACCAATATCAAATTTCTAAGGAGAATGTGATTTTTGTACTTATCTTCAATCTATTTTGATAGGGTTAAAATTTGTCTAGGGAATCCAAATGCTTTCCATCAAGAGTTCTAGTTCTTGTAACCTGGAGACTCTATAATCTTCATCATCTTCAATATTTCCAAAAACTACTCAAAGTGAAGCTAGCTCGATCTCAATCGGGATAATAGATTCTATGCCATATATAAGGGAGTATGGAGTGGATCCTTTGGGGGTTTGATGACTAGTGCAATAAACCTAAAGGGTAAGAAGAATTTACAAGTGCCAATTACAACCAGCATCATTGATAATCTTCTTCAGTATAGCAATAATGGTTTTATTTGATGCCTCATCTTGTCTGTTGCCTTGTGGGTTATATGGTGTGGATTTATTGTGTTTAATTTTGAATTTTGCACATAGTTATTTAACATCTTAGTTTATAAATGATCTACCATTATTAGATATAATGTATGTTGGGATACCATATCGATAGATAATGTGGTAATCTATATACTTGGAAATCTACTTCTCGATGACATAAGTGAGAGGAATGACCTCAATTCACCTAGTAAAATACTTGGTAGTAGTGAGAATATGTTTGTGGCCATCAAAATATGTTGGGTTTATTTTCCTAATGAGATTGAGGACCCATGTAGAAAATGGTCATGGTATAGTAATTAGTTGTAGTGGTAAGGAAGGTGTGTGTATTAAAATTCCATGTTGTTGAAAAGAAACACACTTCCTCACATAATTACAAGAATTTGTCTCCATTTTAGGCCAATAATAACTTGTTTTTAGGAGATTTTTAGCTAATACTACACTGTTGGTGTGGACCCTAGACATTCTTTCATGAACCTCTGTAAGCACTAACTTGTATTTTCCCCAAGATAAATAATGAAGTAGTGTTCCATCATAGCCTTTATAATAAAGTGTGTTTCCAAGAAAGGTGTAATGTGCTATGTGATGAAGGAATTTTTTTTTTCAATTACTGGATAGGTTTGGTGAAAAATGTGATCATGAAAATAATTATAAATGTCTTAAAACCAAGGAAGTTTAGGTGGGGAATTGGGACCATCAATGGTGTATACCCTTTTTGAATTTGGAAATACATGTGCAGGTAGTAGATGATTTTCAATGAGAAATTGAGACACTTTAGCACTGCTATCAATCTATATCATGGACCCAAGTTTTTCCATTACATCAATGGATTTATTTTTGGCCCTTGGTACTTGTTCAAATTGTAGAGATTTAAAATGAGTCTTGATATTATCTACAATCTACTTGTAAGGAATAATCTTGTCATCTCTAGTCTAATACTGATATGTGGTTTGATTAATAATCAATTGGCAATCTCCATAGACTATTAAGTGTTATATATCCCATTATATTTCAAGATGAAGGCCTTCAATAAGTGATTCATACTTGGCCATATTGTTGGTATAATGAAAATTGATATGGAATGCTTTGGGAATTAGATCCCCTTGTAGTGTAATTACAAAAATGTCAGCCCCAGATCCATACAATGTAAAGGAACCATCAAAATATAGCCTCCAATGTTCAATTTCCTACATTCCTTCTTCTATTTTCATAATAAAATCATCTGGAAAGTCAAATCTAAGGGGTTGAGTGTCTATAATAAGGGATTATGAAATTTGATTAGTAATAACCTATCCCTTGATAGCTTTTTGATTTTGATACTCAACATCAAACTCTCTTAAGAACATGACCCATTTGGCCATATGGCCTCTAAGATCTACTTTGGATAATAAAAATTTGAGAGGGTCCACCTTAACAATAACAATGGTTTTGTTGTTTAGCATATAATATTATAACTTTTGGGATGTGAACACCATAGTTAAAAACACCTTCTCAATAGGCATATAATCATGTTTATAAGCCACTAATGTGTAACTTAAATAATAAACAATGTGTTCTTTGCCTTGATCATCATGTTGGGCCAAAAGTGCCCCCAGTGCATGCTTAATCACTGATATATAAATAAGCAATGGTTGTTTAGGTGTTGGTGGTCTCAAGACTAGTAAGTTAGCCAAATAGGTTATGAGCTTCACAAATGCTAATTAACACTCTTAATCCCATTTAAACATGACCCCTTTCTTCAAGAGATGTGTAAATGGGTGGAACTTATTTTCTAATTGAGAAATGAACCTGTGGATATATTGGATCTTTCCTTGCAGGCTACAGATATGTTTGAGATTTGAAGTGAAGGCATCTCAATAATGACCTTGACCTTAGCAAGTTTGACTTCAATCCATTTTTTTGATACAATAAACCCTAGAAATTTTCCTGAAGTGACACCAAAGACACACTTCTTGGGATTTAGATGGACCTTATACTCATGAAGTCTCTTAAAGATTCTCTGTAGAACATCAAGATGTCTGACACATGTTCATGATTTAACTAGGATGTCATCAACATAGTCTTTAATAATATCATGCATCATTTCATGAAAGATAATGGTCATAACACATTGATAAGTGGCTCAAACATTCTTCAAGCCAAATGGCATGAATTGATAATTGAATGTTCCCCATGGTGTAGTGAACATAGTCTTGTGATGGTCTTCTTGGGTTATCTTGATCTAATTGTATCCACAAAATATTTTCATAGGGAGCAATGCCTTGTACCCAGCAGTAGAATCAACAATCATGTTAATGTTGGGAAGAGGAAAATCATCTTTGGGGAATGCTTTTTTGATATCTCTAAAATTATTAAAAAGGCATATACCCTATGGCTTTTTGTTGACTGAAACTATGTTTGATATCCATTTAGAATAGTCTAGTGTTCTAATGAATCCTACTCCTAATAATTTGTCCAATTTGACTTTTACAAAAAAAATGATTCATAGATGTATCTTCCTTAAATTTTATTTGATTGGATTGGCATCTAGATGAATAACAAGTCAATGCACACTCAAATCAGAGTTTAAGCCTAGCATGTTAGAATATGCCCATGCAAAAATATCAATAAAATTATTTAAAATGGTAATAATGTAATTCCACTCCTCCTCAGTGAGGGAAGCTCTAAGGTAAACAATTTTGGGATCATCATATGTTTCCAAGTTCACTTTAGTAGTGTTTTCTATAAGGAGTGTAGAACCATCTTCTATAATATTAGGCAATGTGTGATCATGATCTTCTTCTTCTGCTACAATTTCTAGTGGTTCCTCCCAAATCTCTAGATAATGTGATGAATCTAAATCCACTAATTTATGTAATAGCCAACTAGAAAATATATTATGAAATTCAAGAGAAAGATGCTCAAAGACTTGTTATTATTTAGACATGATATTGGTACTGGCTATAGATCTAGGACTTGATGAACCTTATGCATCCTTTGGGGATGAATAAACTTTCCCATCTAAGAGTTCCTGAAACAGGTTTTCACTCAAGGGCTTATCTTTTTATTTACTATTTCCTTGGCTAATGAGCACCTTCAGAGAGGTTTTCATTTGAGGATATCGATATTTTATCTTTTTGATGACCAAGCAAGTTTTCCTGTTCTTTAACGTAGGTAGAAGGATCCAAAGAAAAATCAAATCCTTGCTTATGATCACCAATTGGAAATCCATCTCTAAGGCCCATATACTCTGCAATAGATTCTTCATTCTAGAATTCATCAAGATATATGACCAAATTTTACCGATCCCAATCAAAGAGTTCAAGATGGCAAAGGTAAAGGGAACAATGGGATATTGTGGTCATAATGGATTTTAAATCAAATAAGTCAGTGTCAATAATATCATCAAAAAGTCTATAATGGAATGCTACATCACTTCTAGGAGTCTCATCACTAGTTGATTCAGAAGAATCACTATCAAAATTCATGAGGTCACCACTAAGTGATATAAATTTAAGACCTTGATTAAAATTAGCTTTACCTACTGATAAAAGTTCTAGGATTCCTTGTGCTCATGGGAGAAGGCCTTTTCATTTATAATCAAAATTATCCATGATCTAATTAGGGATAGGATATTTTGGCTTCTAAAAAAATCAACCATGTCATTATAATATAACTAGTCTCCTTTGATAAAAGCCTCATGATCTTGATTTGGTGAAGTAGTAGGTACAAATACCATCAGTGGTTTTCATGTATCTTTCATATTTTACCAAATCATGTTGGGTCTACAAGGTATTTTGGAAGATTTGGGTTTACCAAATGATTTGGGAGACTTGATCAACTTAGCAATATGTAAGGCATCCTTAAGATGGTATGTTTAAATACCCGCGTCTTATATAACAACCTATTTTACAAGAGTTATGGTAAATGGATTAGTTGAAGTAGAAGAAAGGTCACTAGGGTTTATATAATTAGATTTGGGTGGATGTGAAACTATTTTCTTGTTATTCTTCATAATGAATTCAGAACTAGGACAATAGTTATAATTTCAGAACTCAGCTTATAGATATTTACAATACTGATAAGGTTATATATTAACAAGAATGGTAACCTCAATTGCATCATGGATAAACTTAAGTAACTATTGTAAGGTGGATGAAATAATGTGTACTTCATGGATCCAAGGATAACCAAGAATTATGTTATAAGGAAACTCAATATCCATAATATGTAATAAAGTGTGATGAAAAATAGACCAAATAATGATTAGCAAACAAATAATACTAGAAGATTCCCTTTCAATGTTGTCATATGCCTTTATGGTGATCATCTCTAGCTGAATGTCCTTCACAGTGTAGCCCATCTATGTACGAGTTCGAGGGATACTATGTTCATCCCTGACCCATTATCTGTAAGAACCCACTTGATTTTATGGTTTTCAATGATGACCTCTGTATACAAAGGGTTATTATAGCTTGGGCCAAGAATGGACATGTCTCTTTGGTCAAATGTAACCTATTAAAATGAAGATAAATGTCCTAAAAGTGTTTGTAATTATTCAGGGTTAATATCTTGGGGAACAGTAGATTTTTTAAGGTCATTCAAAATAGTTTTATAGAATTTAGATGTATGAAAAAGATCTAAAATATAAATTTTTATAGGGATTTTAATTAGTTGGTCTGATAGACTATAAGGATTTTCAATATTAGGATGAGATGGTTTAGATTTAGTTGATATAATATTCAACTTTGGATCTAAAGGCATAATTTTCACATCGGGTTCAGTGTTAAAAGAGGTTGAAAGGCCTTGAAGGGGAACTCACGAGCATCTAGTTATGATTGCACAATCTAGAGGTGGCAAGGAGCCATTATAATTAGAAGACAAAGACAAAGGGCCTTGGAGGGTGACTCATGGGTGTCTAGTTGCATTTGAGCAATTTCAAGTTGGTGACGAGCCATTATGATTAGAAGAAGAATGAGGTCTAGAAATGATAACCCGTGTAAATTGAGGAGTAACATAATTTCTTGTACTTGATGTGGCATTACTTGAGGGAGAGGGCATTGATCCTATAACAATAGGTCTAGTACCTTGGGGAGTATAGGATGGTTCACGAGTGTTAATAGTGAGAGTGGTAATGTGGTTTGTAGAAATACACCCCACAGTGTTATTGTAGTTGTAAGGCATGTTATTTTAGCCTAGGTTATTAGCATGGGTATTATGATCCTAATTATGATCATGATGATTGTGATTCTGACCTTGATTCTGATTCTATCCTTAGTTCTAATTTTTCCTTGGAAATTGTTGATTATGTCGAGGAAATGGATCTTTGTAGATATCCATATCCTAATTAGTGTTTAGTGGAGCAAGTTTAATCTCAAATTTGCCATTTTTCATCAAATATTCAATGAGATGTGTTAGTGTAGTGCTTTTTCCCACTGGGTTTTGCCTACATAGTGGTATGGCCTTTCTATGTATTTAAGCTTCCTTAGGTTAGTTATAAAGGGTCCATATGCTAATTTTATTTAATATTAATTAGTTAATTAAGAAAATTAGAGCTTCCTCATGTTTCCCTAATTTTATCTATTTGTACCCCACTTTTCTTTTTTTGGAAGGTTAATCGACTCATTCACATTTTACAATAGACAAGTTAATGCATATTTTTCTTATCTTAGAATTTTGGATCTCTTTTTACAGGAATTGACATTGATTACTTGAATGTTATTCAGAGATATTGGCACACTCTTCATGGTATTAGAGCTATCGTGATAGTCTCATGCATCAGACTCCCTAGTAAGATCCTCCATGCATTTACCTTATTGGTTTTTCTTCTATCTTGGCTATCATTTTTGACCTTGGAGGTGTTTTCTTAATTTGCCTTGAAACTCATGTTAAAAGGCCTTTGATGAAAAATCCATTTGCATATATTTTTTAGGTTTTTTGAGATCTAAAATGGGTTGTATTTATTTTTTTGAGAAACTTCATAAATTTTCTTAAAAATCAATTTCCTTCAACTAGTATAGCACCTGTACAGACCAAGTAATCACCCTAATTTACACTCCATAGACCAAATCAAGATCTTTGGGGTCAATTACTTAATCCTATAGACCATTTCAGGTTTCTCCTAGGTGATTACTTGAAGTAATCAGGTTTCTCCAGTGTAATTACTTGCCTGTAGACCATTTCAGGTTTCTCCAGGTTAACAACTTGAAATAATTGGGTTTCTCCAGTGTGATAACTTCCTACTAGACTAATTCAAGATTTTAGGTCAATCTTACTTCTCCAAGAACTCGATTTGCACTAGGGTAGACCCATTCAGGTTTTTTAAGGTTGATTACTTATTACTTATTTACTTTATAAGTAAATCATGATGAAGAACCCGATTTGTACTGGGGTAGACCCATTCAAGTTTGCTAAGGTTGATTACTTATTACTTATTTACTTTATAAGTAAATTAGGTTGAAGAACTCAAAATGCACTAAGGAAGACCAATCTAGGTTTTTCAAAGGTGATTAGTCATTACTCAATTACTTTATAAGTAAAGTAGTTACAAGAACCCAAAGTAGTGCAATTGGAAGAACCTGAAGTGAAGGAGCTAGAAGAACCCGAATTACACTAGGAGACCCATTCAGGTTTTCAAAGAGATCTTGCTTATCAATTTTTTATAATTAATGCAGTTTCATGACATTGAAGTAAAGCAGTTGCACAAACCCATGTGATGTTCAAGGGGGTATCAAATTTGAGGTGAAAGGTAATGAAGAAATAGAGTTAAGTTATTTATTTTTTTGGATTTTTTAGAAAAGGTCCATGAATATGTGGGAGTAAGAACCAGTAAGTGCTATAACTTTCAATCTATAGCTCCTTTTTTAATATCATTTTTTTTGAAAGTGCATATTTTCTTGAGCTCTACACATTGGTGACATTGTTCTAGGATTGTTGTAACATCCATTTTTTACATGGTGTAATAGCTTAAAAATCTCTTCAAACCTTTGTACCTTTCCTCTTTGGATGCATTATCGGTAGTGCCCAATGTTCCTCTCATACTTTCTCACACTGATTTCTCATAGAGACATTCTTAGATATGCCTGATGTCCAAGACTGAGCATGTGTACATTGTAACTTTAAGGGGGGTATTATTGATAGTTTAGGGGGTAATTTTACTGTGTGCTTTTTGTTTTTTGATTTCATTTAAATTCTATAATTTATCCCATTCTAATCTAAACTAATTGATCTAAACATCGAACCACTCACACCATTTAACTATCTAGAATGAAAGTATAAAATTCAACTCACTTTGAGTGGTAAAGGACTCTATTGGATTGTTATGGGTGAGGAAACTAAGCCATCTATAGATGTATAAAAGGTTAAGTGGTAAAATAGATGTGATGAGGCCCATGGGTTTTTATGCCTGTCAATGTCTTTTGACCCGTTGTTTCATGTTAAATCTGCAAAAACTCTAAATGAAGTTTGGACAATCTTGGACAAGCTTTTTAGAGTACAAGACATCATGAGGGGTCATGATATGGAGAATGATATCATCACATTGAACCCAGGTGAATATGACACCCTACAAGACTTATTTACAAATTTTAAATCACTGAGATTATAGTTAAAACAATGTGGCATTGAGAAAATAGATGCCTAGTTGATTATATTCGTGATTGTAAAAATGGGTCATGACTATTTAGTATTTATCTCTACATTTCATGCTACCAAACATGCACTTGGATCCACTTGGAAAATGCCATCATTTGATGAGTTTGTTGCCGATCTAACTTGGGAGCAAGATAATTTGGTTCAAATGGGTGCACTAAAGTCTTCAAAATTGCATGCCTTGATTGTCAATCAGGATAAGAAGAAGCCTTCTAGCAATGGCAAACAAGAGAAAAAATAGTCTAAACCTAATCATGAGCACAATAAAAGTAAAAAATTAGATGCCAATCCTAAGGCATCATCAAATGAGTCCTCCTCAAGTGAGAAACCTAAGAAGGAGAAACTCAAATGTAACTTTTGTAAGAAACTTTTGCATGATAAATCTCAATGCACGAAAAAGAAGATTAGCACCTTGACTAAGATGATTGAGAAGAATATCAATGTTCTTGGATCCTCCTCTTAGAACACATCAACATAAGATTATATAAAAGGTAAAGACAACAAAAATGGTAAAAATAAGGGCAAAGCACTTATTGCAGTATCTTCTCAACCTTCGACTTGGGTTATTGACTCGGGTGTTTCCTATCACGTGGCCTCTTCAAAGGATCTATTTTTAGAAATAGAGCCATGTTTTTTGCCTTCAATTCTCATGGGTGATGACACTTTGGTAGAATTCAATGGTAAAGGATCGGTATAAGTAGGTGATGGGACCTTCAATGATGTTTAGTGTGTTCCTTCACTATCCACCAATCTTCTGTCAGTATATCAAATCACTCACATAGGTGCAGGGAAGTGAGTTGAGTTCACACCTAATTTATTGGTCATTAAAGAGATGCATAGTGACACCATAGTGACTTATGGGAAGGCCAATCATTAGTTTAGGATGTATACCTAATCACAATTTACCCCAGATCAGCCTTCAGCTACACTACTTACTCATGCAGATGGAGTGAGCAAACTATGGCATGAATGGTTTGGCCATTTAAACTACTATTACCTAGAGTAACTCAGTCATCAAGATATGGTTTCAAGATTTCCTAAAATCAAATTATCAGATGGCCTATGCAATGGCTACATTCTTGGTAAGTATCTAGAAGAGAAATATGACAAGGTAAAAGCAAGGAGAGCCAAACAAAATATAGAGATAGTCCACAATGACTTAGCAGGACCATTCCAAAACCTTCATTTAATAAGACAAGATACATGCTCACATTCATCAATGACTTTTTAAGATACACCTGGGTATTTTTTCTCAAAAAGAAGTTTGAGATCTTTGATCACTTTAAAGACTTCAAGGCACTTGTGGAGAAGCAGTCAAAATGTTTCATCAAAATCTTAAGGATTGACAATGGAAAAGAGTATGTCAACAATAAGTTTGAGTAGTTTTACATATCAGAGGGGATTCAGATACAACACATAGTTCTATGCAGTCCTTAGTAGAATGGTGTGGCTGAATGCAAGAATCGTACCTTAAAGGAAATGGCAAACTACATGCTTTAATCAAAGTATCTTACTCCTTGATATTGGGCCAAAGTAATCAACTATGTGTGCTGCATTCAGAACCAAGTTCCATATAAATCCTTGAAGGGATCACTCTTTTGAAACTTAAGATGGTCACAAGCCCACAGTAGATCACTATTGAGTGTTTGGATCACCATCAATGGCCCATGTTCCCAAGAAGAAATGCAAGGCAATAGACCCTCAGAGTCAGTCTTGCAGATTTATGGAGTGTGCAGAGGGTGTTAAGAAAAATATAGGCTTCTCCATCCTAAAAATCATGATTTGTTCATTAAAAGGAGTGTCAAGTTTCATAAGGGCCCACTTGAACACAATCTTGACACTCTAAACTCTCAAAAGTCTTACTGGACATTGATTCCACTTTAGATAGTGACAAATCCACCTCAAGATCCTCTTGATGATGAGGATGATTCTTCTTATTCAAGTTCAAATGTTGAGAGTAGTGATGAGGATTCTCCTCCTCTATCTCACACTCACACTATAGATGATGAGGACTCACCTCTTGATTCTCCAATCTCATACAATTTTGGTTTGATTTGGGCTAGATAGACACTTCAAAGTGTTGGAGGATGGGTTGGAAATCCATTAGATACAAGGCAAACATGATCAAATTTTAGGGGAAATCACATGCCTACTTGTCCATTATCTTAAATCTACAAACCTTTCATGAGGCATCTGACATTATAGAATGGGATTTTGTTATGCAAGAAGAGTACAGTTCTCTAGTCAAGAACAAAACATGGGACTTGGTCTCTCTTCCTAAAAGAATAAATTTGGTCTAGTGTAAATGGGTTTATCGAACCAAGTATGGTGTAGATGGGTCAGTTGATAAGTACAAAGCTCATATAGTTACAAATGGGTTTTATCAAGTGCCTGGCATAGACTACATTGAGATATTTGCTCCTATAGCCAAGATGATGTCTATAACACTCACTCTAGCCATCACAATCACACATTGATGGGATGTTCACCAAATAGATGTGAAGAGTGATTTTTTACATGGTGACCTCAAGGAAGAGATATATATGGAGAAACCACAAGGCTTTGTGGAAGATACCTCCTTGGTCTTTTGACTCAGGAAATCTATCTACAAACTCAAACAGGCCTTTCGAGCATGGTATGCTAAGATGGACTCCTTTCTCCTCACAGTTGGGTTCACCAAATGCCACTCAAATCTAAATGTCTACATCTTATGATAGGATGATTCTCTATTGATCCTAGTTCTCTATGTAGATGACTTACTGATTATAGGGAGCTCATGATCATCCATCTTAGTAGTGAAAACTGCACTATCAAACATATTTTTAATGACAGACATGGGATTGTTGTACTACTTTCTTGGGATTGAAATCATTCAGTTAGATTATGAGATAACTTTATCACAATCTAAGTATTCTCTTGATTTTCTTGTGAGGTTTAACATGGTTGATTGTAAGCCAGCTCTTACTCCCTTCTTATCTGGTGTGAATCTTGAGGCTGATTATCCTACACCACTCATTGATGCAGCACTATATCGATAACTCGTAGGCAGTCTTATTTATCTCACACACACTAGACCTGATATATCCTATGCAATTGGTTTGGTCTCTTAGTTTATGTAGTAGCCACATGAGTTGCACTGAAAAGCAGCAAAGCGTATTCTTCACTACATTCAAGGTTCACACAACTATGGGTTACACTACAGAGCAAGAACAGAGGTTGATTTGATCAAATACATAGATTCAGATTGGGATAGATATATTTAGAGGTAAAATTCCACTTCAAGCTACATTTTCTCACTTGTTTCAAGTCCCATAAGTTGGTCAAGTAAGAAGCAGCATGTAATTGCTTTATCATCCATAGAGGTAGAATACAGAGGGGCTATCAATGCCACCACTAAAGCAATCTGGCTTCAGGGGATTCTTACTAAGTTTGGTGTTCATTTTCACAAACCAATAATCATCTATTGTGATAACCAAAGCACTATCCATATTTTTAGGTATCTAGTTCTCCACCAAAGGATAAAGCACATAGAGATTCACATGCATTTCATCAGGGAGCTTATCAATGATCAAGTCATTGATCTTTGATATTATCCAACATCAGAGCAGAATGTAGATATTCTAACTAAGCCTTTCATAGAGAGTAAACTTATTCATCTATGAGCTCTCATTGGGGTTAGGGCTGCTCCATCTTCTTCTTCCTCTATGGAGGTTCATCACTATGTACTTGGGTACTTCATCAGGGTTTCAATGCTGGGACCCAATTCTCATCTCACCTAAGCTATGCTTAAGGGGGGTGTTAGTGTAGTGCTTTTTCCCACTGGGTTTTGCCTATATGGTCGTATGGCCTTTCTATGTATTTAAGCTTCCTTAGGTTAGTTATAAAGGGTTCATAGGCTAACTTTATTTAATTTTAATCAGCTAATTAAGAAAATTAGAGGCTTCCTCATGTTGCCCTAATTTTCTCTATATATACCCCACTTTTCTTTTTTTGAAATTTTAATCGACTCATTAACATTTTGCAATAGATAGGTTAATGCATATTTTTTCTCTCATGGAATTTTGGAGCTCTCTCTACAAAAATCAACATTGATTTCTTGAATGCTATTCAGAGATCTTGGCACACTCTTTCAAATGTTACAATTGAATACAATGATAAGCACCATGACTAACAACGTAATGAAAATTGCAAAATTAATTTACTCAATACTAATCAAGTTTGGGTTGATATTCAAAAAATAGCCTTGGTATAGGCCATACAATCAAATTAGCTACTACAAGATTTTGGAACATATCCTCCACAGGCTCTCCCAGTTTGCTAAAGGCTTTAAAGTTATTTTTGAATACCCTTCCTAGAGGGACTCTTTGCAAAGTGTTTGGTGGATTAGGTGGATCTGATTGTACATTTAGAGTCAGTAGAGCCTGCACCATTTGTACATGTCTTGATTTAGTTACTCCATTTTTGACCATGTTCTTATTCTTATTGAACCCCTTAGGTTTTTTGTTATAATGATTTGACTAAAATATTGGGTCAGATTTGATGTTTGACCCTGTGAATAAATCTTGACAAGGCTCTTAGTGATAAGTGCCTTCTCAATGTGCACACCCTTGTCTATAATTTCTTCAAATGTGTTTATACAAGAAATCCGTAGATTGTGTGCCACCTCAAGGTGCAGGTTTTGTGAATATGTATCAGCCAACTATTTGTCTAGAAAATTAAGTTTAAAACATATAGTTAATGCTCTCCACTATTGTAGATATGTTGCAGAGATTTTTCCATCTCTTTGTTTGGCTTTGCAAAATTCAAATACAGTCAACTCATGTTCAGTATTGTAAGAGAATTGATTGAATTTTTTTTAGATAAATCATTCCAATCTACAACTGATCCCTTGGGTAACTTAAGAAGCCCATCCAAAGCTTGTCCCACTAAACTTTGTGGGAACAAATGAAACAAATAAATGCTACTATAAACTACCACTTGGCATAATACAAAAAATTACTAATTGTGTTCACGAGGGTCATCCTTTCCTTTGTATTTGTCAAATTTGGGTGCCTTAAAATGAGATAGAAAGGGGACTTGGAGAATACTCAAATCAAATAGATATGAACATATCTCATCAAATATGTACTTCTTGACTTTGTTGCCTATCTCCAAATGCGACACAATTTCTTTCATTGAATTACACTCTTGCATGTTTGGTGCATTCATGGACGCAATATAATTCTATTGTGGTGGTATGTGCCCTTGTTGCATGGATTTTTTAAGGATATGCACCTTATGATCCACAACTTTGTTTTGGTTCACTCCTTGAATTGAGTAAGTTGATGACTCTTGGGTTGATAAAAATTCCCCAAAATCTACTGCTGACTCTTGGGTTGATAAAAATTCCTCGAAATCTGCCACCCTAAATTGTAAGTGGTTTGTTGATTTTGGGGAATCCATGGTCTATTCACCAAAGGATCCGTTGGTTGAGAATAACTAGACAAATTATTTTGAATAATTTCTTCAATACATACTGAGTGTTTCGTTCCTTGATTCTAAAAAGGAATATGAGGTTCTTGATGATTAAAAAATGTGTGCTCTATGTCTGGTGAAGTATGGTTCAGAACCTCTTGAGGCTTATTTTATTTAATTAAGATGCCATGATCCATCATAGGTGTATTCTCAACTAAATTTTGTTGCATTGGTTCAACCACATTCCCTTGTTCCTTGGAAGTGTCGTTGTGTACTAAAGTGGTAGCTAAAGTGTCGGTCAAGTTTATGATAAGTTGGTATGCATATCATTGACTTATCTTCTTGATCTTGGTGGCAAGATATTGATCATTAGGTGTTGGCTCTATGAGTGCCTCCATCCCTTTGATAGAATAAGCGATGTTTGACTTTGCAATATGTACGATGGATTATTCTTGTTGTTACTCTCCTTCTCTAACCAAGGTGTGTAATTATTCCATAGGAAAGTATGATGGAAATCTAGTGCCAGATTCAATCAACCTTAGGAATGTTTCATCCTTATCCTCTTAGGGTTGATGTTCAAAATAGTCTTCCTTAGATCCTACAGTTGTGGGAAAGTCTTCAAATACCACGAAATTGTCTTATCCATCATAAAAGTGTTTCTCCTCATAACTAGGGCCATAAGAGACCCCACTACAAGTGTACCTTTATGTCATGTCTAAAAGTTTGTTCTCTACATTTTGGCAATATTTGGAAAATGTTTTGCATATGTTAACAAGTTATATTTTGATTTTTCTCCAAACAAGTGACAAGGTAATAAAGAGACTATAATAAAGAAAGTGGCGTAGTACCACATAATTAGAAGAAATGGTCACAAAATTACTCAACTTTGGTGGTTTAAAATCATCAAATTGGAAGAGGATATGATAACTCTAAAAACCTATAGTGTAAACTAGTACACCAAACATAGGTTTAAAGATACACTAATACTCTAAAATCTAGGGACAACTTCGATGAGTTGCGACTTAAAAATTATAAGAGAGTCTTTCTGATGAGGCAATTAACAATGCGAATTAAGAAACTCAAGATGTGAAAAAACACAAGAATTCCTAAGTATAAAACTAAAACCAAATGGGCAGCACAATGCCACCATATGGTGATAAGAAGTATAATTGGTTCTAGAACTTAGAGCGTTAGTAATACGCTAGATAACCTAAGTTCACAATGATCAAATGATGATGAGTCTATAAAACGGCCTTCAACCCAAACGGGAAATCATACCAAGTGTAAATGGTAAACTAATTAACACCTTGGCCTAGAACTTAGAAAGGTGAGATTCTGGAAAATGCCCAGAAGTGCCTACAATCCTAATAAGAGTATTAAATCAAACTCATATTTTAGTGCAACAAATGTGACATGTAGAAAATATGCATAGAAATGTTCAAATTGAGACAATAAATTAGAAACGATTCACATACCCTTTTTCACTTAATTAAATATTATTTATTACTATCAAAATTTTAAAAAGTATTTTTAAATTTATAATATAATATCGAAGCTTCTAAACATTAATTTTTTTAAACATCTCCATAACAATAATCTTACGAGAAATTTCTTTCATATACTAATCCAAACTCCTCCACATTTTTCTAACGTGATTATCCATTCCAAAGGTTGAGTTTGACATGCGTCAAATATTTTTTCTACAATTATCTATTGAACATTGCCCTCTAAATATTACAAATGATCATGATAATTAACAAAAATATTAAAAATAAAACGTATAGAATTTGATATATAATCTTACAACTCACTTAATAATAATAATAATAATAATAATAATAATAATAATAATAATAATAATAATAATAATAATAATAATAATAATAATAATAATAATAATAATAATAATAAAGAGTGAAAAGAATAAACAAAATAAATTGGAAAAGAAGATAACCAAGAAAAGTAAGAATAGAGGAAGAATAGGTGAAAGATGTGAGGAAAAAGAGAGAATAAATGATAAGAGGAATACGTATTTGGAAAAGAAATAACAAATAAATAAAATAAAAGTGAAATGAATAAAGAGAGAAAATAGATGAAAGATAGGTATAAGATAAATATAGCAATAACATATAAAGAAAAGAAAAATAAAAAGATTGAATAAGAAGAATAGATGGCATTTACTAAAAGAAATAACATATAAATAAAAGAGGGTGGAATGATAAAAAAAGAAGAATAGATGAACGATTTACATATAGTAAAGAAGACAATAAATAAATAAAAATGAATGTGGAAGAAATGGAAGGAAGATGAGTTACTAGACGGAAAAAAAAAGGACAATTTGAAAAATAGAGAGGAAGAATAAATAAAAAATAAATATATGGAAAGGAAGATGTGAAAGAAACAAAATAAGGGTGTCAAGAACAGAAAAGAAGAATGGATGAAAATTTAAAACCTACTAAAAGAAGACAGCAAAGAAAGGAAAAAAAGAGTGCAAAGAATACACATAAAAATAAATGAAAAATAGGTATATAGAACAAAAATATTAAAAAAGGATGAAAGATAAACATCCAAGGAAAAAGAATTAAAAAAAGATTAGATGAAAGATTGAAGGTTTTGGCTGGTGGAAATAATTACTAGATTTGAGAAGGGATGAAAGATAGGCATATGGGAAATAAGGCAACAAAGAAAGGCATCTGAAAAAGAAGGCAGTAAGGAATGCTTTGCCTCTCTTCAGCAAGTAAAGAATGTGTGGTGGAGGATTATAAGCCCTTTTTTTTTGGGGGAACTGTATTGAATTTATGTGAAGGTTCTCCTGACATAACTGTTGTCGTTGCTGCATCATTCCAGCAATTGTGGTGTGTTGTATTGTGTCTGTATTTGTGTAATCTCCTTTTACTTTACCTGTTGCCTATGTCCAAATTGGATTCATTCCCAATGGATACAGAGACAGAAATTGCTAATGCCATGAAGGAGAAGCCATCTTTACCTTTGTCTAGTGAGAAGGAAGTGGGAGAGGGAGAGAGCTTCCCTGTGTTTGAGTCTGCTATGTCTAGTAAAGATGGAGTCGGAAAGGAAGAGGAAGAAGAAGAGATATTCTATATGTCTGAGTCCACTATGTTTAGTAAGGAGGGAGAGGAAGAGAAAGAGGAAGAGGAGGAGGAAGAAGAGGAAGAGACATTCTTTATGTCTGAGTCCACTATGTTTAGTGAAGAGGGACAGGGACACGGAGAGGGAGAGGGAGAGACATCCATTATGCCTAAGTCTCCTGACATAATGTCAGGACAGGGACAGGGAGAGACCTCCATTATACCTAAGTCCCCTGACATAATGTCACTCCATTTTCAAAATGAAGAGGGAGAGGGAGAGGGAGAGGGAGAAACAGAGACAGAGACGTCCTTTATTCCGTCATTTCATTTTCAAAGTGAAAATGAAAATGAAGTTATGAATGGAACTGCAGTTGTGGAGACTCTTTCTCGCAACCTGTTTAGGGTGATGCGTATTGTCCCTGACAAGCAAGACTACAGTTTTGTAGAAAAGGTTCAGCTCCCTGAAGATGAAATTTTGAGTCTCTGTAATAAACTCGTGCCCTCTTCGGCCTCTGCTTCCTTAGGTAACCCACCGCGGGTCCGTATCAACTTCAATGCATTAAATCAACGATGCTTGCCCGCGGTCGGATTTTATGGAGACAAGAAGACGATGATACGCATTTTCAGCAAGGAAAGTCTGGTGGACGAATCCGTCCTTGCAAAAATGGAGGGTGGACTCTTCGAATCTGGACTCTACGTCAGCCTTGCTGAAAATGCTGCTACTGTTGTTGCATTCTACTGGCATGAAGGTGAGCATTTCAGGGAGGCCTCTAGAAAAGACGCGTCTTGTAATTTTATTAGATATCTAGTTGAGCTTTGTGGTAGCGTATATATTTGTGTCGAAGGGAACTATCCTTTTGAAGCTCTGGCTGCCTCTGCAACAAACGCGAGCTCAAAACCGAAGCGTGCCATAGGGATTAAGATAAGTAGTGTGAAGAACTCCGAGAATGATTTGGAGCTCTTGCCTGGGTTTAATATAGCAATTGATGGAAGAGTGAGCAATAAGAAATCTTCGTTAGCATCCAATGCAAGTACTGTTATTGTTAACAATGATAATAGTAGAGTGGTATTCTGCGAAGGGTATCATCATTGTTGTTTCCTGACAACAGAGGACAGAGCTCCAAGAACATCTACGGTAACAGAAAACGTGCCTGTAAAAGTTTCTGAGTTGGGCAATACGCTTAAAAGGTGGTTGTCGGAGTCCAGCGTTGATTACTCCGGACTGAGTAACGAACATTTCATCAATGTCTTAAAATATTCTCATCCGGGGGAATATGCGGACTACTGTAAGTTGAAGGACCTAGAACAGAAGTCATATGTAAACAGAATGAAGAATGTTATTCTGGGAAAGGAGGAGAACAAGACTGATGAATTTTTAGAGGAAAGGAAGAGGAAGATGTCTTTGGAGAATAAAACAGACACTTTAGTGACCAGGTATATTGAAGAAGTTGCCGTTAAACATCAATCAAGACAGCGGACCCGTTGGTCTAATACGGAGCCGGTGGAGCTGATTATTAAGGTTTCAGTTGTGGAGGAGCATCAGTTTGCCATTGTATGGAAAGCATGTGAGCTAACTCCAATGAAAAAAGATTTGAATGTATTGAACAGCAATCCTAACAGCCTAATTGTCCCAACATGTGGGAAGTCAGTTGAATTACTAGCCATCAATCCTGAGCATGAAAGGTTATATAAAGTGGTTGTCCTCAAGTCGGGAGAATTGTTGGTTTTCATTCACAACTTCAAAGATTCTTGCCTGCATCTGTACCGTTGTAAGTTTGGTTTCAATATAAACAACACATATCCTATTCATACAGTTAGGAGGGGATTCGATCTGTTGGCTGTAGAAGAATCTACCCGTTCTATGGCTTTGTATGGAAAAGACAATAGCAAGATTGCAATATATAAGTTTGATGAATCATTTCGAAAGGTCTATTGGACAGGTGTTGATATTAATCTCGAATTATTTAAAGGGAGCAAAATCATTACATGGATGCATTTAATTCCTGGGAAGATGGAGCTGCTCTTGGTCGACGACACAAACAGGGTGAGGGTGGCAGAAATCCGTGAGAAGCCAATGATGAAGGCAAAGCATATTTCTCTTCCTTTGCAGCAGCTTCCTTTGAAAGCATGTGTTTCTGTCGACGGTTTTTTCTTCATCGTCTTCAGGCAATTGCAATGTTCAGGTGATGATGTTGATGATGTTGCGGGAAAAAGCCATGCAAGCCGTGGGTTCGTGCTCGAAATTTATGTTTTGGGTGATACTATGGGGCACTTGAAAACAATCCCTTTGGATGCACAAGCAAGCAGCATATCTGATTTGGAACAGATTGGAGCGAAAATTACTAGCTTTGGATCACAAAATCAACTTTTAGTATATAGCCCTCTAGATGCTCCTGGTTTTATCACTTCCTATTTGATGAAAACTGCTTTAGCCAAGGAAGTTGTGCAGTTACAGCAAATCAGTCAGAGTAAATCTCCTGAAGTGGAAAGGGAAGAAACAGAAATCGTTGGGTCATGCCCATATTTGGGATACATATATCACATTTTTGACAAGTTTGCAACATCTCCTGCGTTGTTTCCAGATTATAAGAAATTCATCACATTCAAAGTGGTACTAGAAAGCAGCAGATCAGATCCCTCCATTGGAAGGGCGTGTATCAGGTATTTAGAAGCACTTATTAGACAGCTCAAGGCTTCTAAAGATAAAGATTTTTCAAATATGAAGATTCACTTTCAAGTCGATAATGTAGAGAATCATCTCATTTCAGTTGCAGCAGAGGAACAGGGACTTGTGAAAATGGGAATGTGGGTTCGCAAGCTTTTATGCCTCGTCCCCATTCAAATAGGTCGTGCAGAAAACAATGCCATGGTAGCTCTCAAGGATGGACTGCAAATACCCCCTGAAATTAGCTACGTGGACAGCGTATCACTATCTAATTCTATACGCTTTGGGTTCTATGATGCTGTTCTCAACAGTTGGAACGGTCAAATAAAGGTTATATCGTCAATGGGAAAGCAGAGCAGCGGAAAGTCATATTTGTTAAACCATCTATCAGGGTCTCTACTTGATGTTGCAGGGGGCAGATGCACCGATGGTGTGTGGATGACTATCACAACAGGCGAAGACGTAGATGGACAAGGGGACAGCAGGTACTTGTATGTGGTCTTAGACTTTGAGGGACTTGGCAGTTTTGAGAGAAGTGAACAAGAGGACATGCTTCTCTCTGTTCTCAACGCTGCTGTCAGCAACCTCACAATATTCAACAAAAAGGTATGTAATTCCCGACTTCAAAATTATTTATTGGTTTTGCTTTAAATCCTTGTTTCTTTGAGCCGGTGCAATGAGTTGAGGGGCGACGGAATCCAGTTCATGAAAAATAAAACATAGTTTTCAATTTCTTTCTTCCCGGTATATAACAGGATTTTCACTTAGATAAGGACACAGAATCTGCTTTCAGCCGGTTCCAGAGTGGGATCAATCTACTCAAGCCGGACAAAAAGTTGTTTAAAGGTCTATTTTACATTGCCATCAAGGATGTGGATACATCCGATGTAGAAGAGCTTGTACAAGAATTTTTACAGAAAATCTCTCAGATATGTAGCAAATCTCAAGACAACTTCATTTTAAAAATGTATGATGGAAAGGTCCAGATTGCTGCTATGGCTCCTTATAATCGATCTGATTACTATAGAGAGAGCTTGAGCGAGCTAGCAAAAACAGTAGAGGATAGAATTGATTCTTGCTATGATAATGGATCCACTTTCTTGAGGGATCTCAAGCTTATCATAGCCCAAATTGCTGCTAAAGACTGGACTTCCATTGACAGTAAGCGTGTTGCTGTCATAGTTGATATTCTAAGGAGAAATCTTATGTCTGCGGTACATATGGGATGTCTTTCTGCAAATGCGAATGAAGAAATGCAGATGTTTGTTAATTTTGACACACAGGAAGAAGTTCCAGATTTTCCTGTTGTTGTCGGTGATTTCTCATGCAACATTAAAGATTCGGGATTATATCTCACACCTAGCATAGATTCATCAAACTCTGTTACTATAAGAGATGTTTTATCTCGAATCAGGTCAAGACTGGAGATAGTTTTAGCTAAGAAAGGTATCAACCTGGAGGTATGGCATTCTATGTTTGAGAATTTATTGAAGGCCCTGGCAGAGAGAAGGCACGACAGAGTTCAACAGTGGATAAGTTCAAACACCATAGATTTTCGTGATAATGATGAGGTGCAAAGGTTACAGCTAGAGGCCAATGTAGCTCTTGGAGAAGTAAAACAAGGTCTCTCTGTTTGTGGATGCAAATGTTCCGATTGTTTTTGGAGATGTGTGCTCGAGAAAGGCCATCATGATGACCATTCTTGCATGGGTAGTCATTCATGTGCAGAAAGTTGCAGTTACTGTGCTCTAGAAGGAGAGAGCTTAAAAGTATGCAAGGATATTGCAGGGCATGAAGGCTCTCATGACTGCAAAGAGAAAAATCACACATGCAGAGAGATCTGTCACTTATTTGAAATTTCTTCAAATTGTAATGAGTTGTGTTCTCTGAGGCCTGAACACCCTGGCCAGCACAAGTGCAATTCCCCGCAACATATGTGCAAGATAAAATGCTCTCTTGAAAGCTGCAACAATACCTGTGTTGTGGCAATCGAGTCTAATCATACAAGGCATCAGTGCCATGAGAGATATTGCCCGACCAAATGCACTATAAATGGTTGCAGCAGGACATGTGGAGTTAAAGACCATTTCCATGATTGGAATCCAGATGCAGAGCACTTGTGTGGGAATGAGCATGCGTGCCCTAATGAATGTGAGATGCCTGGAATATGTGAAATCTTCACGGAGCTACTCAGACAAACCCGGGTTTTCCAGGGTCAAAGGGGATCTTTCGAGTACGAACTTGTGTCAGAGCAAAATGGCCTGCGCAAAGGATGCTGCATTCCTATTCCTCCCTTTGAAAGAGATCATCAAGGCCCTCATGTTCATACAAAAAATACAGATTCTGTACACTATTGCGACAGCAGATGTCAATCTTGTGGTTACTTCTGTCAGCTTCCAATAGATCACTCTGGCTTGCACGATACAGTTCATGGAAATATGAGAAACGTAAAATTCATTTCAGAGGGTGAAGATATTGAGATTGATGATCGAAAGTATAAATGGGGAGAGAAAGGTGAGGCCGAGATGTGCAATATGTATTGCAAGAAACAGGGACGAGGCCACATCCATTTGGTTCAATGTCCAGAGTCTCCAGACTCCAAGTGTACCAGCAATCTCCACGATGGTTCCAGGCATGCAACTGTCAAATATGGGCCTGATGTGGATATTCCCAAAGACGAGATGACTCATGACACATTTTGGGAATATGTTAGATTTGTTGATCCGTGCATCGAAGAAGAGCGAAAAGAGTTTGGGCTTTGTAATCACTATTGCAAATATGAGGAGCATGAGACACAGACAGGTGGCTCGGATAAATCTTACTGCACCGAGAAACTCTGGCACCCACCTATTAAGAGCTCTGGACAAAATTTAAGTTCTTCAGGCTACATAACTGATGATGGCCATCATTTTGGCTGTGATCATTCAAAGAATGTCCCTCACCATGTCCTTTTTGTCATTGACAGATCAGGGTCAATGGGCTCCTCAGATATGAGCCCCACTTTGGCAAAGTTTATTAGCCATAATTGTAGGCTCGGATGCGTGTATGAGGCTATTCTGAGATTTATACAAGCCCGCCTTAGAACAGTTTCTGATGATTCTGTATCAGTGGTTCTATTTGATACTAGTGCAACTGTGGCTGTAGAGATGGAAGATATGAAAGAGGATGTTGTTGACTGCCTCCTCCAGTATTGTCCTGGTGGACCAACTACCTATTCAGAAGGCTTGATTGCCACAGAGAAAATATTGATAAAAGGAGCCCGACACCAAATAGTGAACGTGAAAAAACCGGTGATTCTCTTCTTGAGCGATGGCGGAAACAATGGTGGAGGGGACCCTGTGTATTATGTGGACAAAATGAAAAGAGCAGAGCCTAGGATGATCCTTCACACAATTATGTTCGGGAGAGACCCGACAACGGACATCCTGATTGAAATGGCAAAGCAGGGAGGCGGAAGGTTCGAGCAAAGCCTGGATGAAATTCAGTTGGCTAAGAGCTTTGAGAATCTGGCTGAGAGTCTCAAACCCCAAGTTGCAGCATTGATGTAGGGCAATCAGCGCCGTGCTTTCCTTTTTGTTTGGGTAGTGTGATCATTTACTATTTGGTAAAGAGGGTGTTACTTTTAACTACATAACATTTTAATAGTCACATTACAAATAAGTTTATTGTTGACTAAGATTTTAAATTCACTCTAATATATTAGGTAGGGAAGAATTTTAAAAAATAAAATAAAACTTGAATATATTCATTCTCCATCCCCCAAATAGGATGTTTGTTATGGGAAAGTAGTTTTACATCCCAAAAAAAAATATAAAAAAAAATCGATACACTTATCCATGCATAATTATATTTAATCAATACAATTATGTTTCATCATTTTTAATTAAATAAAATAATAAATAAATATTTTAGAATTAATAATTAATAATGAAGGGTATAAAAATATTTGATTTATTGTAATATTTGGAGATCGTCACTATAAATAATTAGTAGAAAACATAATTCCCTCTAAAAAGGCTTTTATTTATTTCTATAGAATTTTTGTTATTATAATGGTCATAGTAATCAATTATCTATGCGTGTAAATAATTTTAGCCACATTTATGCATGATTGCCTTATTTCTTTTCAAATTCAAGCAAAATAATATGTGATTGTATTAAAATAAGTCGCATTGTGACCCTTGCACATCCAACTACTAATTTATGTTGATTTTAATTGTGATTAGCTCATTATTGCCAAAAGTGACACAACACCACCTTATCGACTTGTGACCATGGAAATGTGAACAATGTCTTACACATGTATGCAGATCACCCTAATTCACTTTGAATTCAAGCCAAAGCGGTGTGATTGGGGCAACATAGGTTACATTGATGATCCACACATATGAAAACACTAGTTTATGTCATTTTTACTTGCAATATGAAGGTTTATAGGCCAAAATAAACACAACACCACCATATCCACTTATGATGAGGGAAAATACAAACAATTTCAGACAAATTCATGCATGATCAACTTAATTCACTTCAAATTGAGACCAAATTGGTGTGAGTGGTATAATGTAGCTCTCATTAGTAATCAACATGCAACCAACCACTCATTTGTGTTGATTTTACTTACAATTAGGTCCCTTATAAGATAAAAGTAACAAAACAATCAAGTGGGTTGTAGTCCAACGGTGAAGATGATGGTGTAAAAGGTGTTGTCTAGCCATCCACCAAGGTACAAATCCCAGGGAATGCCAAAAAAAGATGAGGCTGAGATCATGCCCCAGGTAAATTTGGCAGAATGGATACATCTTAGTCCTTGGCACTAAGCCAAAGAAGCATTTTGTGCACCTAATTTGTGTAAAAGTAGGGTTTCAATCTTAAGAAAAAAGTAACATAACAACACCATATCCATGTGGCCAATGAAATGTAGATAATTTTGGGCAAATTTATGTATGATCACCCTAATCCACTTTAAATCCAGGCTAATGTGGTGTAATTAGGGAAACATAAGACTCATTGGTGACCTTCACACATCCAACCAACCATTTATGTTGATTTTACTTTTGATTAGGTCCCTTATGGACCAAAAGTGATAACAACACTATCCGCTTATGACCAAAGAAAATGAGGAAAAATTTGATAGATTTGTGCATGATCACCCTAATTCACTTCAAATTCAGGCCAAAGTGGTATGAATGGGGTAACATAGGTTTTGGTTTTGTGTGTATGGGTCACCAATGCGATTCAGTCCTTCATGCCAAAATCCACACAATATCAGGTCATATCCACTTATGACCAAGACAAATTCAAATGTTTTTGGGAACATATATATGTGATCACCTAAATTCACTTTGAAATCAAGCTAAAGTGGTATGTTTAAGGAAACATGGGTCGCATTGGTGACCTACACATATCCAACCACCCTTTTATATGATTTTTACTTAAGATTATGTGGATTACAAGTCAAAAGTAACACAATAATGCTATATTTATTCTTATCTAAATTATGGGGATGTGATATTTCCAATGTGTGCCTTAACAATCAGCATGAGACATCAACCCCTTTATATCTATATGGCGCTACACTATATATAGTATGCCTCTATCATGTTACATGTAGCCTCTATCATGTCTCGTGTATATATGAGATACACACATGAGATGAGTTGTCTATGAGTCATGAGACATGGTTATTGTCTTGAGATAGAATAAGGTTAAGGTTATATAGTTATAGTTAATGGAATCACAATATTAAATGGACCCACCACACCAATACAACCCAAACGTAATGAATCACATTAAATTATGTCAAGTGATTGAAACAAATTATCATATCAATAGGGAAGGTATTATCCATCAGATCATGTTACCCATACCCATTATTTTATATATCACATTAACATCATGTTACATATAGAGATGAAATTGGTATATTCTATGATATGGATATATACTGCATCACACAAATATTTGATGCCATGTCGGGCATTGTGCACATTGGGTCACTTTGGTCATACCATACACATTGCATATGCAATATAGTATCATTGATCATTGATAGACTCATTTAATGGATATAGCGAACTATATATAGTCAATATCATGGATAGTCCTTGGTTTAGGCTATCTCTATTCACTCTCAATCAATATATAAATGCATATGTGGGGTGGGGACATTAATATATATTGTGCCAATTAAACTATATATTATTCTAATACTAATGAAACTCTATATCTATACAATGGAGGGTAGTCACATGATTATGTCATTTTTCATTGATGAAAGATGGTGCCACCAGATCATTCATTATTATTTATTATAGTTGAATGATTTGATCACATTATGTATGTAATATGATTCACATTGATTCATTCACTTGGCAAGGACCTACCCTGTATAGATATGGGATATGGATATGGCATTGATTCATTGTGGCCATAGCTATATCTAATGAAGTAGGGTGGAGTAATTGGTCAACTCATTAGGCCTATGAGCTGAAGACTACTTCAATAGATGATTTTCCTCTACTCATAATGAGGAATAAATTGTAGCATGCTTTCTCTTGCATCAAAAAATTGCTTTAGGGAGTAAACATTAGTAACTATAATGCACAACTTTTAAACCATGAACAAAATTGACAAACTGACTTTGTAGTCACATCTATATGAGAATATAAACTAAATAATATCCTTTATATACTCCATATTTTCCATTTCACTCTCATGGTTAGACGCATCCGTTAAGATAGACTTCTCATTATTGAGGAGAAAAATAGTCAAAAATGTTGCACATAAACCAAGAGGATATAGAAAAACTATAAGATCATGTAATTGTACACAAGATTCATTTAATCATCCCCCAAATGATTATCTTCCAATAAATAATAGGAAAATTTGGTGGCACATTTTGTTGGGCCCCTTTTTGTAGCAACCACATGGACCATGCCAATTGCACCTATCTCGGTGAGAGGTAACCTTTGGAATCATGACTCCTCTCTTGTACATTTTAGCGCCAGTTGGAGGAGTCCCTCAAGATCCCATGCTAGCTAGTAGGTAGTTGTGTGGCACCATATTTTAAAGGACAACCTTGCCAAGACTTGTACATGATGGCTCAAGAAGCATGGATGTCAGAGAGTAGAGCAGGTGAGATAGCGACCCCCAAGAGACAACTCAACATAAAATATGCACTCATGTAACCTAGACAATATAGTGGAGCCAATGAACTTGTAACATTTCATCTTGCCTGCACCCATCTGACCTGGCAAGGAGATGCCTAATTACTTATAAAATAAGGCTTATAGTTGAAGAACAAGGGAGAGGTGACTAAGGAATGGAGCTCTCACAAAATGAAGAGCCAACCTAAGTATTATAAAATAGGCATTCAACTATATAAACCAATCTCGACTACGAGGCTTTGGGTATGAATAGTGATAGGAAAGAGCATATGCTCTATTTTATATCCTAAACTTTATATGTTAACTATGAATCAATGGGGATATGTGTTGAAGAAATGAAGTGTTGATTCTAGCTTGATAGATAGTGCAGTAATATGTTTATAGATTAATCTTATGATAGTAATGATATAGTTCTTCATAGGAATGTATTGTGATATGGAGATTTCTCACTGGTAACTAATGGCATCCTTGTGCCATTTAGTGACCTCAGCCTACTTATAGATAGATCAAGTGTTGAATATTGAATGTGCTAAGACTCTAATACCTACACCTAGAGCACTACCCTAAAGGATGAGCCATTAAACCCAAGTCATCCCTAGGACTCGACTAGGTACCTGAATGACCCCTAAACTATTGTTCAATAACTAGCACCTTTAAAGGCTTAGCCTAGCTAGTCATGAACCTGCACACTAGGTTTTTTACCCAGGAGAAGGCTTGTGCTTAATGAACTTCCCATAAATATCCTAGCACTAGTAGGTCTCCTAACCTGTCTTGCCCATGACTAAGTCCCTTTGAACCCCAAGTTGCACCATGTTGCAACTAGCCCAATGCAGGTCTAGTCCCTATGCTATTACGCTTTGAGTGAGAGTAAAAGGCCTACGTATTGTGTGAAACTGATGCTAGTGTTGTTATGTGTTAATTATTGTGGGCCAACCTTAGTATGCTCTTTCCTAGCCCCATCAAGTCTAGAATTGACTTAGTTTGTAGCTAAGTGAGTGTATGACTAGTACAAAAACTACTATCATAAACTTTTCTACAACATTTTGGTTCCATTGTTGGGACCCATGTTGAATTTCATTGTTGTAATGGTGTAGTAGAGTGATACTTTGACTATGACTCAAGAACATCGAGCATGGCTAGAGAAAGTGGAAGATAGTTTTTTGTAGAAGCATCCTACATGTAAGGAACATGAGTCGAGAAAATGGGTGCAAGATAACCTATATAATGCTCTATATGAGGTGTTCTTTTATGAACTACCTAAGCATGTGTATCGATGGTTGGCTGCCTACACTACTACTAGAAGACGAAGCTCTAACCTGTGAACTAGGAATTTGACTAAGAAGAGGAGATTAATATTATGTTAGTGACAAAATGCACAAAACAAATTGACAAAGAACACACTAAGCTAACACCTTCATGCCTAGTTACTAGGGTGAGATTGGTAACAAAAACAAATGAAAAACACAACTAAAAAGTAAGGAATAAAACACAAGAATTACTTCACCTTCCTTGGATGCTCCAAATGCCTTTGTAGTAGTGGCTTGCTTGGTTTTGTGCTCATGAAGTCCTTGGCAATGGAAGCTTGTCTACCTCCATCTCTGTTTGGCACCTTTGGCTTGTGGCTTGGTTTGGATTGGAATCAATTTGGCATGGTAACACTAGTTACATGAAGCTTTTGGAACCAATCGTGCATTATAACTTTGCACAAATTAAGCTTAAAAATGATGTTTATGGTCTCTCTATTTATAGATTTTTGAGATTGATCAGAATCAACATGAACCATTCATCCTAAGATGAAGATGTGTGGTTGAGGATTAATTTAATTTTGAAATTAAAATTGATAAATAGGCTCATTAATATCTGGGATAGAGGAGAAATTAAGAGGCATGGAGGTTATTGATGAGGCATGGAGGGCATGAATCCTCATATTTATGGCATTTATGACCTAGAGATGTCTTCCCAAGAAATGAGGTCACCTAATGATATAGATATTCAAGATTAATTTCCAAAAAAATTATTTAACAAGTTTCCATAGAATTTTTTATTAGGCTCTGATTTGGTTTAATTAGCTCTTAAGCATATTTAAACACTTTGTGCACAAATTACTCAAATTGATCAGAATGCCTTGTTATTGGTCCAAAATTTTATTGGATTGGAATTGGAAGGCGATGTCAGATGCATTGGATCTATTATCCCATTTAGGATATTATCAAAATAAAATAACAAAGGCATGTGTCTTGTGCAAGAGATTTGATAGGAAAGAGCAATCCAGAGCACCTAGGTGCAAAATTGGTATTTTGACTCAGAATGATCTAATCTGGCTCATAAGTTGAATTGCCCTATTTAGTGATACCCTGGCCAAAATTGCCACTTGAATATGTCAATTTTAACTCATTTAATGCATTTTAGTGTTTTTAGGCCAAATTGTGCACTTTAGATGGAAATTGGTCAAAAGCTTAGTTGGAGGTTATTGGTGGCTAGATTTAGGTGTCTATAGTTTGCCCCTATTTGGGAAGGCGTTGCAAGCTATAAACACAATAATGTCTTCTCAAATAATGAGAAAAGGCATGTATGTCAAAAAGAAGATGATAGTTGAAGAACAAAGCTCCAAATGGTTTTGGGAAGCTTATGATGATGCCCCCTCAAGGGAATGGTCATCACATTTATTGATGGGCAGCCCCTCGAAAAGAAACAGGAAGAAAGGTGGAATTAACTTGTGGTTGAGATTAATCCAAATAAGAAAATGCTTGCAAGCATTGATGTAAAAATGATATTGATTTGCCCAAAGGAATTTATAATCAGGAATAAAATTCAAAATAATGATTTTCTCATAGGTGGTTATAATCATTAAGCAGACCTAGATTGGCTAAAACTGATGGTTCCCCAGTTAGGGATGATTAGCAAGCATAACTCAAAGATATAACCTAGAATAAAGATTAAATATGAGAAGGTGCAAAGTGATGAAAGAGATGGATAGAGGAATAAGATTGATCAATGTGAATGATTCATTTATACCTACTAATGAGGAGATGTTCATCTTGATTAGCAATGATACAACTAGAATGGTTAATGGGTTGATTTGATCAAGGGTGGGATATAAGTATTTGCTAAGGTGCCAAGGAGAAACTTCTTTGGCTCCATTGATTGTAGACCTTATTTAAGCTAAATTTTCTTGTAGCATGTGATAGTAGGCATCATGATAAAACACCATGAAGACTTAACCAAAATATACATAAGGACTGACTCTCGGTCCAATAAACACTCAAAAATAATGTACCAATGATAAAAACCATGATGAAAATGTTGAAATATGAATATGGATGGACTCAAGAATAATGTGCTCCATGAATCACCCAATGAACACATATAGAATGAGTCGAGGCAATAGTGTTGAAAGCAAATAAATAGGTAAGAATATAAACAAACAAATAAAACACATAAAAAACACACAAACAGACAAACAACTTGAAATAAATAAACAAACAAAAAGCCTGAGAACAAAATCAAAAGAAAGCATCCTAATAATGACTGTGCCCTAATAGGGTAGATCGAGGATAACTAACTAGGATTATATAGGACAAATGTTTTTGGATTTTTAAATATTATGAATGTTTTTTATATTTTTGAGGTATCTTAACTCGTTAGAGAATGACAAGATACCTACTCAAAAAATAGTGAGAGCATATGGAAAGGGGGACTGAGGTGACCTCAACATGAATTGAACATGACTTACTTAGTCTTGAAATGACCTCAAGTCATAGTAATTCCATCCACACAAAAGGTGGGAAAAAACCAACTAGGTCACAACAAGTTCTCAAATCCAGCAAATGAAAAATCAAATGAAAATAGTAATGACAAGGTGATGCAGCAATGCATGATAAACAAGTGTTGCCATTAGTTTTCCCATAGGTGGTTATAACTAGGATACGATGGAATAGGTCAATGATACTAATTTTCCCATAGGAAGTTATAATTAATAACAAGAATGGTGAGACACTGATTTGCCCATAGACAGTTATAATCAAGCTCACATAAACAAACTTGATAGGATGAAAGATATCTTGCCAGATCAACTATCACACTAATTTCATAGACTGTCATTGAAACATGATTAGATTTATTATTGAAGCTTGATCAAAATCCTCTCACAAAAGGTGTAGAAAGAACCAAATAAACCAAGATCAAAATAGGATTGGGTAGGATGACTAAAAATAGGCTTTGGTCTAGATAGGAATAGAATGATAAGATGTATAAAATGGTAAGAGGGTTTGCCCCTAAGTGATAGGGTGAATATCAAGAATATGAGATAATGGCAAATGGATATGTAACAATGATAATGGCATGGCACATGTTTTTATCCTGAATGTGGTTTTTGATTCTATTGTTTCTGTTAATGGGGAGATGCATGTCGTAATCAATAAATGATATAAATAGAATACTTGATCATGTTATTTTCTAGTCCACATCTCATCTGAATAGTTACTCTATCAATAATTGCCTATAGATTGGGTTGTCAAGAATGTTTATGTGATCTTCGTTGGTTGTTTATTTTGATTCCTTCAAACATTGAGACAAGGTATCTTTGTAGCCTCTACAAAGGAAAGTGAGACCATGGATGGTAAATAGGTAAAAATAATGGATGGTAGGTTTTATTATGAAATGGAATGGTAGATGATAATGGAATGTGAAATGGTTGGGAAATAAATGATGATCAGGATGTTTAGTCATACATAATGTTGTTGATGCCAAATTCAACATAACTTTGGTTGTGGTGGGGCTAAAGACTTGTTTTCTCGATAGAACTACCAATTTCTTTTGTTTTTTAGGCCTGAGAGTAGCTACTATCTAGTTAGGTTGTAGATATGAAGTTATTTTGATTTGATATTTGATTTTGTCTTCATCAAGTAGTGAAGAACTTTTATGCTCAGCTATTGGTGCCTCAAATAGGTTTTCACCAACAAAGTTATCTTGATTGTCCCATAGTACCTTCGAGAAGGTTTCACTAAGGAATGTTGACTTTTGAATTTAATTGTCTTCTAGTGCTTCCAAAAAAGTTTCACTAGAAGATGCTAAGTTATGACTTTGATTATTCCTTAGTGTCTTTGAAAAGGTTTCACTAGGAGAGTGTTCTTCTGCTACATAAATGTGGTCTTGGCCTCTTTGATCTTCTTCAACTACTATGTTTCCATAGATGTAATTTAATAAAGTGTGATTCTATCTATCCCAATTGACACTTGTGAGAGATGGAATGTCAATGATATGGCTATTTTGGTTGATGGTAATGGCCTATGGAATGGTAATGGAAAGGGGAGAGGTTGCACAATCTTCATAAAATATATTAGGATAACTTGTGTCAAAGCTAAATTATTCATCCTAAAAATTTGTAGAAGGATCACAAATGTATTCAAATTGATCTTTAAGGCATGCATAACCAATGTTGTAACAATCATGAACATATTCTTCTTCTAAATATGATTCTAACTCAAGGGAATCCAAATCTGATGTTGACACGGATGTGAATTCATATTCTAATGGTAAATCTGATGTTGGTTTAAGAATAAAACTTGAATCTAACTCTGATTCTTCATCTGATTGGTACTATGTTATAATGATGTCTTGTCGAATATTTGGTTTTGGATAAGTAATGACCTATGATGGCATAACGGGATCCACAAAAACTAGTTTGTTAGAGTGGGACTCCTCTAAGATGGAAAAAAGGTCAAGAGATGAATCCTCATAAATCGGATTGTTAATAGGAGACTCTTAAAAAATAGGCACATGGTCGAGCTAATGATTTTCCCAAAGGTGATTATAATCATTAAGAAGTGACTTAACAAAGACTGGGTTATTAGTGTGAGACTCCTCAAAAACTAGGATAAGATCAATAGGTGATTCATCAGGTAAACTAGGAATTTGACTAAAAAGAGGAGATTAGTATTGTGTTAGTGTAAAAATGCACAAAAAAAATTGACAAAGAACACACTAAGCTAAAACATTCATGCCTAGTTACTAGGGTGAGCTTGGTAATAAAAAAAAATGACAAACACAACTAAAAAGTAAAGAATAAAACACAAAAATTACTTCACCTTCCTTGGATGCTCTAGATGCCTTTGTAGTAGTAGCTTGCTCAATTTTATACTCATGAAGTCCTTGGCAACGGAAGCTTGTCTACCTCCATCTCTCCTTGGCACCTTTGGCTTGTGGCTTAGCTTGGCTTGGAATCAATTTGGCATGGTAACACTAGTTGCATGAAGCTTTTGGAACCAATCACGCATTATAACTTTTCACAAATTAAGCTTAAAAATGATGTTCATAGCCTCTCTATTTATAGATTTTTGAGATTGATCAGAATCAACCTAAATCGTCTATCCTAAGATGAAGATGTGTGGTTGAGAATTAATTCAATTTTTTAGAATTAAGTTTATAATTATCCTCATCATGACATTGGAAAAAGGGGTAATTAAGAGACATAGAGGGTATTGATGAGGCATAGAGGGCATGAATCTTGATATTTGTGGCATTTATGGCTTAGGGATGTCTTTCCAAGAAATAAGGTCACTTGATGATGAAAATATTTAATATTAATTTCCAAAACAAATTATTCAAAAAGTTTCCATGGAATTATTAATTAGGCTCTAATTTGGTTTAATTAGCTATTAAGCATGTTTAAGCACTTTGTGCAAAATGACTCAGACTAATCAGAATGCTTTGTTATTGGTCCAAAATTTGACTAGATTAGAATTGGAAGGAGATGTCAGATGCATTAGATCCATTATCCCATTTAGGATATTATTAATAGTAAATAACAAAGGCACATGTCTTGTGTAAGAGATTTGATAGGAAAGAACAATCCAGAGCACCTAGGTGCAAAATTGGAATTTTGACTTGGAATGATCTAATCAAAGTTAGCTGGCCTATAAATTATATTTCCCTATTTAATGATACCCTAGCCAAAATTGGCACTTGACTATATCAAATTTCAACTCATTTAGAATGCTTTAGTGTTTTTAGACCAAATTGTGCACTTTAGGTGGAAATTGGTCAAAAGCCTAATTGGAGGTTATTGGTGGTGAGATTTAGGTGTCTACAATTTACCCCTGTTTGAGAAGGTGTTACAAGCTATAATCACAACAATGTCTTCTCAAATAATGAGAAAAGGCTTGTATGAAAAAAAGAAGATGATGGTTGAAGAACATAGCTCCAAATGGTTCTGGGAAGCCTATGATGATACCCCCCTTAAGGGAGTGGTCATCACATTTGTTGATGGGCAGTCCCTAAAAAATAAACAAGAAGAAAGGTGGAATTAACTTGTGGTTGAGATTAATCTAAATAATAAAATGCTTGCATACATTGATGTAAAAAAGATATTGATTTGCCCAAAGGTGGTTATAATCAAGAATACAATTCAAAATAATGATTTGTCCATAGGCACTTATAATCATTAAGCAGACTTGGATTGGATAAAATTGATGGTGACCCAGTTAGGGATGATTAGCAAGCTTTACTCAAGGATATAACTTGGAATATATATTAAAGATGAATGGGTGTAAAGTGATAAAAGAGATGGATAGAGGAATAAGATTGATCAATATGAATGATTTAATTGTACCTACCAATGAGGAGATGCTCATCCTGATTATCAATGATACAAATAGAGTGGTTAATGGATTGATTTGATCAAGGGTGGGATGGAAAGATTTGTTAAGGTGCCAAGGATAAACTTATGTGGCTCCATTGATTGTAGACCTTCTTGAAGCTTAATTTGTGTAAAGTTATAATGCATGATTAGTTCCAAAAGCTTCATGTAACTAGTATTACCATGCCAAATTGATTCTAAGCCAAGCCAAGCCAAAGCCAAAGGTGCCAAGGAGAGATGGAGGTAGCCAAACTTCCATTGACAAGGAATTCATGAGCACAAACTGAGCAAGCCAATCAAAGAATACTTTTGGAGCATCAAGGAAGGTAAGAAATGTGTGTTTTCTTGCATTTTAGTTGTGCTTTATTCATTTGTCTTTCTTTACTAAGCTCACCCTTGTAAGTGTTGACCAATTTTTAGTCTTATAAGCTAAAATTGGGCACCCCCTCCTTTTTATTTACAAGAGTCATTCAATCTATGTTCTAGCTAGTTCATCCCTTAGCTGCATTGTGAAAAATGTTCTCTGTCAGACCATTTCCCATGAAAAAACCAAGTGTTTTCCTCTTTTGCTTGCCAAGTGAATTTTTGGTTTGTCAATTGACTTTACTTGTGAAAGGTTTATAATCTAAGTTACTTGCAAAACTTGATTTGGTCTTGACAAACCAAATTAGGTTTTCCAAACAACTTTACTCATAAAAAATTCATAGGTCAAACTGTTAGACAAACCCGATCGGGTCTCTGTAGTGCATTATGAGTTTTATAGACCAATTTAATTATAAAAATTCATAAGTAAAGCCACCTGAAAACATCAATTTTTTCTTGCTAGACCAAATCAGGTTTTCTAAATGGCTTTACTCATTTGTATTATAAGCAAGAGTTGATGTGAAACTCGAAGTAGAAGCTTGTAGGAAGTTTGAATCGATCTATCAAGAAGGAATCGGGTTTACAAAGTGCCCCAAATAGAAAAAATTATGAATTGACAACCCAAAATAACCTGATTTGGTCTTGGATGCTTAAAAAGGCAAGTGAATTACTTAAGAGGGTTTTTCATCAGCATAATGGACCTAGTGGAAAAGTTGAAGGGTCATTGTAGAAATTTTAAAGGGTAAGTGTCTTTTCAGAGGGCACTCAGGCAAAGAAAGAGGACTTGTTCACTTTTTCAAAGGGTTATTACAAGATTCCTAAAGGGTATATACCCTTGTATAGGGTACTTAGAAGTGAATGGGACCTTTAAAATTCTTTTGAAAGGCAAATTTGGACTCAAAGTGTCCTTGCAAATGGGCACCTGGGTAGGAAATGGGACCCTTTCAACTACCCCAAAGGGCAATTTGGAGGCCAAGGAGCTCTTAAGGGTAAATTTAAAGCTCAGATGGCCCTTGTGAAGGGAAAAATAGGAAGAAGCCAAAGGGAAGAAGCAAGCAAGGAAAGAAATCATGGAACTTTTCCTCAAGAAGTTTGCCTCAAACTTTTGTTCGAGATGACCCCCCATTGAAAGCCCAAAGCTAAAAACTCGAAGATGAAGAGAGTGAAAAGACAAAGATAAGATAAGAGGAAACTAAGGAAAAGGAGAAGTCAAAGTAAAGAGACAAAACATAGGTAAAGACAAAGCAGAAAAGACAAAACTCAAAATAGTTCTAGCTACTGACAAAACAAAGGGCAGAATTAATGACCACTCAGACCAAGACAAGTGGCATAGATAACTCAGTAGAAGGAGTTAATATATTTAGGTAGAATATATCTCTACTAAAAACTAATAAATAGATTGGTTTTCAAACTATAGAGGAGATTAGCCCATGTTTTCATGCTTCACCATTAATGCACAATTAGTTGCACCCAGCATTAAAGAGAGCATGGTCTAGCCACAATAACTTGGGGATGGATTTATTAGTTGCTAGGAGTATCCCATGCTTTTATAGGCTCAAGATAGAAAAGGTAGCATCTTGGACATCTAAAACATGGCTCTCCCAATGCAGTTCGAAGATATGATAACAATAATGGTCTCTTATTTCAATAGATGTTTAACTCAACATCAGTATCCATTCCTATTGATATTAGCCATCTTGTTTCTAGCATTCTATATATTTGTAACCTCTCATTTGAGAAAATAGAGCTCTCATCTTGTATGGCAAATCCCTACATGAATTTACCTTGGATCAAGACATAAAATTTTTACCTCCATTTAAGTTTGCACTTTTGCATGTCTATGGTTTTATCTTGTATTAAGTCATTTTATTTCATGCTTTCACAGAATGATTCAAGCATGTCTAGTGTATTATGAGTTCTTCTTTTTTAGGCTAGTAAAAAGTGTCCACAAAAGAGTATAGTTGCATGTGAACATGATACCATAGTATGTCTTAGAATAGCTCTGGTAGTTGTTCCTCCCTATATCTTTATAGGACCCCCTAATGAAACATTGATGCATAAGAGTTTCACATGTCAAAAGAAGTGTATATCAGCTTGTTCTTGGTGTAAAGTGTATTTCAAAGTTGATTAGACTAACCTTTTTAGTACATCACCACTTTAGTTTAGGTTCTAATTTTAGTATTTATCTCCCTTTTCATCTCCCCCATTATTAGCAGTATGAAATCTAGGGCCTCAAGGTGCATTAAGGGGAGCTAGTCCCTAATCTAGAGATTCATCCCTCATGTTTGCCACCCACAACAAGAGGGATGTCTCCATTGTGTCGTGTGGATGAATAGAGCTAACCCTCCCTTCATAGGGTAAAATCTACCACATCAACAATAACTAAGCATGAAGATGTTAGTTTAGTGTGTTTTTGATTTGATTTCATTCACTAACATAATACTAATCTCCTCTTCTTAGTCAAATTTCTAGTTCACATAATAGGCTTCCCAAAACCATTTGGATATTTATTCTTCAATCATCATCTTATTTTTGTAATACAGGCCTTTTCTCATTATTTGAGAAGACATTGTTGTGCTTATAGCTTGCAATGCCTTTCCAAATAGGAGAAAACTATAAACACCTAAATTTGGCCACCAATAACCTCCAATCAATGTTTTGACCAATTTCCACCTAAAGTGCACAATTTGGCTTAAAAACACTAAAATGCATTAAATGAGTTGAAATTGACATATTCAAGTGCCAATTTTGGCTAGGGTATCACTAAATGGGGCGATACAATTTATGATCCATCTAACTTTGATTAGGTCATTCTGAGTCAAAATACCAATTTTGCACCTAGGTGCTATGGATTGCTCTTTCCTATCAAATCTCTTTCACAAGACATGTGTCTTTGTTATTTATTGTTGATAATATCTTAAATGGAATAATGGATCCAGCACATCTGATATCACCTTTTAATTCTAATCTAGTCAAATTTTGGACCAATAACAAGGCATTCTGATTAGTTTGAGTAATTTATGCATAAAGTGCTTAATCATGCTTAAGAACTAATTAAACCAAATTAGAGCCTAATCAAGAATTTCATGGAAAAATTTTGAATAATTTGTTTTAGAAATGAATATTGAATATTTGCATCATCAAGTGACCTCATTTTTTGAGAAGACATCCCTAGGTCATAAATACCACAAATATCAAGATTCATGCCCTCCATGCCTCATCATACCCTCCATGCCTCTTAATTACTCCTTTTTGGCATATATGCCTTTTATCATTATTTGAGAATACATTATTGTGCTTATAGCTTGCAATGCCTTCCCAAATAAGGGCAAATTTTAGACACCTAAATCTGGCCATATGGCATACATGCCTTTTCTCATTATTTGAGAAGACATTGTTGTGCTTATAGCTTGCAATGCTTTCTCAAAAATGGCACTTAAATATGTCAATTTCAAGATGTAATCATGGATTTAGGTGTATTCAATAATTATGCTAAAAAAGGGTAATTACATGTAAAGGAGGGCATGCATCCTGATATTTGTGGCATTTATGGCTTAGGGATGTCTTCTTAAGAAATGAGGTCACCTGATGATGTAGATATTCAAATTTCATTTCCAAAACAAATTATTCAACAAATTTATATGGAATTATTGATTAGCCTCTAATTTATTTTAATTATCTCTTAAGCATGTTTAAGCACTTTCTGCACAAATTTCTCAAATTGATTAGAATGCCTTATTATTGGTCTAAAATTTTATTGGATTGGAATTAGAAGGTGATGTCAGATGCGTTGGATCCATTATCCCATTTAGGATATTATCAACAAAAAATAACAAAGGCATATGTATTATGCAATAAATTTGATAGGAAAGAAAAATCCAGAGCACCTAGGTACAAAATTACCATTTTGACTTGGAATGATCTGATCAAAGTTAGCTAGACCATAAATTACATTGCCCTATTTAATGATACCCTAGCCAAAATTGGCACTTGACTATATCAAATTTCAAATCATTTCACGTGCTTTAGTGTTTTTAGGACAAATTGTGCACTTTAGGTAAAAATTGGTCAAAATCCTATTTGGAGGTTATTGGTGGCTAGATTTAGGTGTCTACATAATCCAAAACTTAGAAGCTTTGGTTTAAAGATAATTCAATAAACAAGAACAACAAAATTGTAATAATGCTATCTATGAGAAGAGAAGTTTTATTTCTCAAAATTGAAAATACAACATATTAATTTATATGCATTTTGAAGGTATTAGGAGGATGTGGAAGGTCACCAATTTCAAGGGAGATTAAGTGGTTCAACTTCCATGATTCATAACAATACAGAATTTAAGGAATTACTATTTTTAGATTAAACTACTAAAATTGAAATTTAGAGCACTTATATTTGGTTTTTAGAGGTCAAAACATACTAAGAAAAACTTAGTTCCATCTCAAGACATTCCCCTCATTCTTAGCTTTCCAACGGTTCAAATGGGGAGTCAAACAGAGCTATGGTCCAAAAGTTATGCCTTCCATAAGTTTTACCACCAATTGGGGTAGAACCGTCACCCAAATTATCACTTGAAATGTTGCTTAGATCACTACACATCATAAGTTGACTTATAAAAAGTGGCTAGTTCAACAAAAACATCTTGGATTGGTTGGTTTTCTTGGCTTTAATTTTTAACGAGTTAGAAAATACCAATTTTGAACACAACTTGGTCTTTGAATGATTGGATCGATTGAGGTTTAGTTGGGATTGGTATTGGATGAGGAATGAATTTTGGTTGGATAATGGTAGGGCCTTGGGGAGCATGATTTATCACATGAGCCAAAATAAAAAAGTCATAAAATGGTAACTATAGGGCATTATGGGGCTTGATTTCTCACGTAAGCCAAAGGACTAGGTCCTATAATGATGAAAATGTATTATAGAGCTTAATTACTCACACAAGCCAAAGGATGAGGTCTTGGTATAGAAATGATTGGGAATTATGGATCTTGGTTGTTTTGACAAGCCAAAGGATGAGGTCTTGGTATGAGAATGGTGTGACGTTGTGGTCTTAGAATAAAAATGGTACGATATGGTGGAGCCTGATTACTCACATAATCCAAATCATCCAATTCTTCCTCATAAACCATATCATCCCAATTGTGATTTGGCCCATAAGTTGGTTCTTGACTGTGTTCCACATATTGCTTATTATAAAGAGGGTATGGATTTATATCTCAAACAACATTATCTATAGTTGGGTCTTCAAAGTCCTCCTCAAAAGCCTCTTCATACCAATCAAGGTCTCGAGTTAGATCATAAGTCAATTCATGAATTTGTTCTCATGAATGATTATTATGAGGTGGATATAAATCTTCCTCACAAACCATATTATCATCATTGGGGTCTTGATTAAATCCATAAAAGTCATTTTGTGTGGCTATTCTAGCATAAGTTGGATTATATTTGACTCCAACATAGGTGTAGCTAGACAAATATACATAAATAATGAAAACCCTAAAAATAAAAAGGCTTAGAGTTTTACAAGCTCCAAAAAAATTGTCTAAAAGACAAATGGTTCAAACTTGGTCTAACTTGGTTGAAAGGGTGGAGTTGTATCTCCAATGTGGTCTAAAGGTGGAGCTATATCTCCAAAATGATTTGTGCTAAGACTTAGCATAAAATAGTCTAACATCAAATGTCAAATGTCAAATTTCATACACACAAAAGGTCAAGTGTCTGAATAAAAACTATCATATCAAAGGTCTAAGTCAAAGTGTTCCAAATAAGGTCTAAACTAGGAAGCGGAAAAGTTGAGTTACTAGGTCTTTTGTCTAAATGCAACCTTAAAATCTAGACTTGAAACAAAGGTTGATGTGATTTGATTTAATCTAACAAGTTTGGAAACAAATTTGACATAGACCCGACACACAGAATCAATCATAAACATGATCAGGTGGCATAAGACATAATACAAAAAAGGCTCTTTGAAGAAAGACTATGTTTTCCCAAATAAAGACACTAATAATGATAAGGATAGGTACTAAACAAACAAAGCATCAATAGTTTTCAAATTTGGGTAATCGATTAACCAAAGTTACGAAACTCAAAAGAGAAAGATCTATGTATCAACCCCATGAATTAAGGCTTAAACAAAAATCAATCAATGTTTGATTCTAAACTTGACAAGGCTAATTGAAAACTCAACATTGAAAACTAGGATTTGACCAAACAAGCTAGACAAGATTGGACAACATGACAACACAAGACAAAGGTTCAAATGGTATACACAACATGGTTTGAAATAATGGTTTTCAATACTAGTGAAGCAAGTCTTGAAAAAAATTGAGCAACCTAATGGTGTAAGCATGCTTGAGTGATGTGATATATGTTATGTTTCAAAAGACTCAAAGGCAAAATGGGTTTGACATGTTTTGGGTAGCATAACACTACCCTCCTCAACTCAAATACATTGTTTTGACATGGCTTATGAACAAACAAAAAGTTTTTATTCTTAAAACATACCAAAAAAAAATGACCAAAATACACTAAGTATAATTGTCCAAATCTTAGCAATGGTATGGTAATGTGGGGTTGAATAAACTAGCAATATTTCAAATGTTTATAGGGAAATCAATTGCACAATGACTTTTATGTCAAATGATATAAAAGACAAGCATGAAAATTAGGTGATTGCGGCATTGGATAGTTGTAAAAAGGTCCAATCCTTTTTACAACCACTGCATCCTATTATTCACTTGGTGTAGTGCAATGTCTAAATATAGATACATCCTGTATGCAACTCCAATGGAGTAAGTGAAGTCAATGCTGGGAGATGAAACCCTGGGTCAAAGCTTCACTAAAGAACTCATGGGAGGTGATGAAGTCCCCCTTACAATCCAAGATGCAATGAAATGAAAGAAATCATAAAATAGAAAGAATTTAGGGTCATGGCAAGGTCACCTAAATTTTTATGAGTTTTTGGGGCTTTAGACAACTTTCTTTCTAAGCCTTGGACTAGGCTATTTGCAATAGGAATGACACTTTTGATTCTAAGGGTTCCCTAAAGGGGATAAATGGAAGAGATTACATGTAACACCCATCTTTTTGCCAAAAAAATATAATTTAATGAACTAAGTGAATAAAAAAATCTTGGAAAGGTGATTTCATTTTTAAGCCCAAATGGAAAGGTGTGATGGTGTTCTTTTGACCTCTTGGTCTTAATTATAAACTTTGAAAACATTCACCATAAACATCTAATTTTTTTTGTTAAACACCAAACCAAGGTTCCTAATCCATTTTAAATCATTCACAAGGTGATTTAAACATGTTTTTAGCAAATTTCAATCTTGGTCCTACAACAAAAATGTTAGTATGTCCTTTAGCCTTGAAACTACTTTGGGTTTGAAACAATGAACTTGAAAAAAAGAGCTCTCAGGTTTGTATTTTTAAGAAAAACATAGTGACCGATGTCAGTTATTCTAACAAATTATGGTTACACTTACTAACTAATGATGGTTATACCAATAGTGACTGATGATGGCTATGCCAGTCGATGATGGTTTTACTAACTGATGATAGTTACTATGTAAACCCATGACAAAGAAAAATGATAAAACAAAGTTAAAAAATCAAATTGAAAGAGTTTTAATGATTCAAATGAAGATTTTAAAGTTGCATAATGATATTTTTCATGTTTGGGATGCATATATTCCCACCATACATGCCATTATATGAACTAGGAATTTGATTAAGAAGAGGAGATTAGTATTGTGTTAGTGACAAAATGCACAAAACAAATTGACAAAGAACACACTAAGCTAACACCTTCATGCCTATTTGATAGGGTGAGCTTGGTAAAAAAAACAAATGACAAACACAGATAAAAAATAAGGAATAAACACAAGAATTCCTTCACCTTCCTTGGATGCTCAAAATGCCTTTGTAGTAGTGGCTTGCTCGGTTTTGTGTTCTTGAAGTCCTTGCCAATAGAAGCTTGTCTACCTCCATCTCTTCTTGGCACCTTTGGCTTGTGGATTGGTTTGGATTGGAATCAATTTGGCATGGTAACACTAGTTTAATGAAGCTTTTGGAACCAGTTCATTATAACTTTGCACAAATTAATATTTAAAATGATGTTCATGGCCTCTTTATTTATAGATTTTTGAGATTGATCAAAATCAGCCTGAACCATCCATCTTGAGATGAAGATGTATGTTTGAGGATTAATTCAATTTTTTAGAATTAAGTTTATAATTATCCTCATTATGACATTGGAAAAATGGGTAATTAAGAGGCATGGAGGATATTGATGAGGCATGAAGGGCATGAATCTTGATATTTATGGTATTTATGGCCTAGGGATGTCTTCCTAAGAAATGAGGTCACATGATGATGTAGATATTTAATATTCATTTCCAAAACAAATTATTCAAAAAGTTTCCATGGAATTATTGATTAGGATCTAATTTGGTTTAATTATCTTTTAAGCATGTTTAATTCCTTTGTGCACAAATTACTCAGATTGGTCAGAATGCCTTGTTATTGGTCCAAAATTTGACTAGATTGGAATTAGAAGGTGATGTCAGATGCATTGGATCCATTATCCAATTTAGGATATTATAAAAATAAATAAAAAATACATGTGTCTTGTGCAATATATTTTAAATAATGGTTTTAGTAAGAGCAATGAGGACTTTGACATACCCACTTACTTAGGTGATTTTGACCCAATCATGCATGTGTGATTATGTGAAGAAACCTGGACCATCTACAATGAGAATGTGCCAAAAGGAATATGGGTACATGCCGTATTGATATAGGAGAATCATCATGTGTATAATTTCTTTTCATTATATTTGGTTGAGTCTAAGTTGTTTAGACATGCCTAGTTTGTTTGCCCTCCAAAAACTATAGTGTTCAAATTTTCAAATTTTCAAATATGCTTATTTGGCTTGTAATAAGGCCTAAAACATGTATAAAGGCCATGTTTTTATGGTTTGGTATCAAAATTGTTTTAGAGATCATGTATTACATGATCTTAGGATTTTTAGGCAAGATTTGCAGTAGTTGTGATGTCTTTTATTTAGAAAAAGTTGTTACTCTATTCTTAGAGTTTGTTTTCTTGAGTCTAGAAGAGAAGGTTTGATACTTAAGTAAGGTTTGGATATTTTTGTGAGGATTATTTTGACCAAAAAGAGATGTAATATGTTTATTTCAATGTGGAATGAAGGTATGATGCATTGAAGAACAATTTTGAGTGTTTTATTCAAGGTTTTCTATGGCTTGTGCATGTAAACCAGGCAGGGTAACAAGCTCCAACTTGATAGTCAATGCATAGAGGATTATTTTGGTTACTGTAAGTGCTCAGATAGTTAGAGGAGGTAAAAAAATGCTAAACCATATTTTTTTTTATCCTTTGACACCTTTAGATGAGCCTTGAGATTTCAATTTTAGTGTTGGCTGGACCTAACTAGGGCTTTATTGTTCTCACTATCCATATGGTGGAAAATACTATAAATTTATAATACATGTTATACATGGATCATATTAAAATATCCAAAGTTTCAAGTTCCAATTCCATTGGTAAGACCACTTTCTATCATAACCCTTATTTATATGCCCTGTTTACACAATTTGACCGAGATAGTGAGATTTAGAGGTGGTTTAGGGTTTCTAATGGAAACATATTGATTTAGAAAGCTTATAAATGTCATTTTAGATGTCTCAAAAGTTTTTTAGAGTCTAAATACCTTCTAGGTCTTCTGTATCTCCAAAAATAAAGTGTCCTAAAGGTCTAATTAGGTCTGACATAGTCCATATGACTAGTCTTTACAAAGTAACCATATACAATTTTTACATATGTTGTCAAAATCCTTAATGGGCACTCAAATTATATATATTTTATGGGACATAAATGTTACAGTGAAAAATATGGGGAAAACTTAATCAAAATAGGGCTACAAGCCCTTGATCCTATGTGTAAGGCAAGAAAGGTCTTATTTCCTATTATACTTCTTTTGATCATCTAAAGGAGTATATATAGGTATAAGTAGTATAGATAGGTTGAGTATAAGGTGTATATATTAGCATATATAGATTACAAGTATTTCTTTATAGTTTCATGTTGCATTCCAAGTTTAAGTGTCTATGCATTGTATGTGTAACAACCAATCATGCAACTTGAAAATTTGTCAAGTGTCTTAGCCAGTCTAGGAGTAATTTGAGGTATTTATAAGTGATCTTAGGGTGAGACCACTTATACATGAATTTTAAGATATAAGTTTGAGCATGGTATATTGTAAATGGGATGCACCATGAGACAGGGAACTAGGAAATACTTAAGGAGAGGTTCATGCACACCTTCTCCTTTTCATCACAAAACTTAGAGTTACTGGAGCCACTACAAATCATTCATAGGGTAGTGTTTAAGGATAATACCATCCTAAAATATCACCTCAGTGAAATGTTTGTAAAGAAATAACTATCACTCTTAACATTTTTTGAAACATAGGTGCTCAATAGGACTCCAGTGAGGAAGATGACAAGACCTAGAAAGAGTGCAATTAGAAGGCTCTAATAGGAAGGCAAAAAATTATGCATATTTTGGATGACAATGCCCTAGATGAAGATGATATGATGCATCTTAAAATTTAAATAACTAAGGGGACTCAACAAGTTGAAGATTCTCATTAAGATAAAAATGAACCCTATCATGTGCCCCTCAAGACCACTAAAGTAGACATCAGCACAAAAGGTGAACTAAAGATTTCCACTATAGGTACTTACTAGTCTCAAGTAGATATGGCATGAATTATAGATCTCTTGAATGAATTTTAGGACTTGTTCCTACATAAATACCAAGACATGAAGGGCACTCACCTTTCCCTTAAAAATGAGAATTAAGCTAGTGGATGGTGTGAGGCCAGTCAAGAATCACTCATATTAGATAAATCCCAATCTTTGTGCTAAGGTAAAAATGGAGATTGATGGAATGCTAGTAGCTAAAATCATCTACCCTATGCAAAAATTTGAATGGGTAATCTTGATGGTCATCAACATCAAAAAGGATGGGTTCATACAAATATGCATCAACTATAAACTATTGAATGCCACTTGTGTCAATTTTCCATTCCTGACCCCATTCACCAATGAGGTCCTAGATGGAGTCACAGGCTAAAAAATCTACACTTTCACTGATGGATTTTTAGACCACCATAAGGTGCAAATCAAAGAGGAGGATAAGCCCAAAATAACCTTTACAACTGAATGGGGTTGTTTCACCTACAATGTGATGCCCTTTGGACTCAAGAATGCACCAGCTATATTTTCTAGGGTAGTGATCACTGCTTTCAAAGACTTTATACATAAGTTCCTCCAAGTGTATTTTGATGACTAGACTATGTATGGTCTTGTAAAAGACCACTATGACAATATATAATTCATTTTTGAAAGGTATAGATAGCTCTAGATCTATTTGAATCTAAATAATTGCATATTTTCAACTCTACTTGGGACATTATTTGGGCACATCATCTGTAAGGATGGTTCGCTTGTTGATCTAGTGAAGATAGCCATCACAATCTAGCTCCAGACTCCCTCAATATATAAGGATGTTTGCAGCCTTTCTAGACCATTATGTCTACTACAAGAAATTCATTCAAAGCTATGTTAAGATCATAGTGCCTCTAGAGGAGATATTTCACAAGGATGACCCATTCTACTAGGGCAAAGCATAAGAGGAGGACTTTGAAACATTGAAGCTAAAGTTGGCTAGCACACTAGTTCTATAATTTATAGACTAGACTACTCCTTTTCATGTCTATATTGATGCTTCAAGCTTTGCCATTATCACTATATTGGCACAACTAGGTAAAGGTAAGTTAGACCACCACATCTCTTTTGTAAGTAGGAAATTGGCATAGGCAGAGCAGAATTACACCACCATCAAGCATGAGGTGTTAACAATGGTCTATGCCTTACAAAAATTTAGGAAATACCTATTGGTAACCCCATTCATATTTTTCATAGATCATGAAGTGCTCAAGTACTTTGTGAACAAACATGTTTTACATGGGTGCATATGTAGATGGATTGTTCTCTTCCAAGAGTTCCATTTATTTGTTATCATTTAGCCTAAGAAGCAAAACTTGGGGCCAAACCATGTATCCCACATCAACTCTAGTGATACAATGGTGCCAATTGAGGATGACATACTAGACATGCATCTATATAAAGTCTAGACATCTATGACTGTCTAACAAAAATTATCAATGTACTAATTGTGACACAGTGGATTGCACTTAGGGTAGGAGGCCGAGCTCCTACCTTCCACACGTCAAAATGGAAACCCCCTCTCACCTGTGGGACTGGCAAAGCTAGAGGGGAGAGTCTCTAGGTAAGGGCTAGTTCCCTTTGATGCATCTGAGTTATTCCAATAAGTGCTAATACATGTATATAGATATATAATGGGGGGTGAAAAGGGAGAAGGATTACAGGAAAACAAAACCTACTCTGAAGGGGGTGATGCACCAAATGATTCAACCTACTCACACTCACACTTGAAGCCAGAGAAACACATATGTACACTTCAAACTGGTAGAAGGACCAAGCTGTAGGAAACTTAACAGGGAGGCTTTAATGGAATACAAAGAAAATAGGGACTCACCATAAATGCTGTGAAAGGGCACATTGTATGGTAGCTTCTCTGTCTCTGTGCTTCTAGGTACAGCTCTCCTTATCACCTATAGGAATGACACCTTATAGACACCAGGTGTGTTGGTGTTAAACCTATGGAAGCATTAAGAAGTAATGACTAAACACAGAACTAACACTCAAACACACACATAGATACCTAACCAGAATAGAGGTAAAAATGTGTTTATTGGTTTCAAGTGTAAATTTGCCAAGGCTTCACTTTGAAAATGTGAAAGATCCCTTTTTCAAATGACAAGTCTAAAATATATAGAGGAAGGAAGGAGGCCTTTTGGCACCCTTTTTACAAATGACCACATATGCACTCTGATCATTGGGAAGATCAAGCTACTTAAACATCAATGAGAAATTATGAGCTGCGCTATTTGTCTACTTGCAAAACTACTCCTTCAAGGTGATTACATGGCTTGTCTACTCATTAATGTGAAATGAAGAAAAATGGGTCACACCATTAGCCATTTGCACCTCCTAATGATCAATTTGCAGACACTAAATCAACTACTAGAGTAACTTCTTGAATTGGTACCTCCCTTTGCCACTTGGACTATTTACTTGTTCCTACACTTGGCACTTCTCTCTCTTTATTTTTTGGACTCTTTGTCTTCTTCTGGCTCCTTCAACCCTCGAGGCTATCTTTTGGTAGTTGCTTAGGAAATTTAAAAGCAAATAACTATTTTACCATCTTAAATTTGACATCCGCACACTTGTCATCATTTGAAAAATAATGGCTAATCCATCTTCTTAAAGTTGACGGCCCTCAAGACGTTGTTGTCCTTGGCGAATTCCTTTGGGCCTTTTTTGCAAGATTTTTCTATGGGCTTTTTCTCGTGGACAAAAAGTCTATGAGAATAGGTCGCTTTGACTTCCCTAGGTCCTTTCTTCATGCTAGCGGCCTTCCTCCAAATTCCTTCAGACAAAAATTCCAAAGGATTCAATGTCTTAAGAGTTTCTACGCATTTCTTGAAATCCTTCGACTACCTTCGAAGTGCTCCCTGCCCTCCACAAGGGCTTTTGAACCCATAACTACCCTCCACAAGGGCACCTACCCTTTAGATTTAGGATGCTCCCTTGAACCAAGCCATTTAACTGACCAGTTGAACCAAAAATGGTTTAAAGGTTCAATGGTTCAACATTGCGTGCCACTCATTCATTGAACTGAGCCTTCGAACCTGCCGCTTGAACCAAATGCATTGAACTAAAGCATTGAACTTGTTAATTGAACCAAGTCATTGAACTAATTGATTAAACCAAAAATGGTTCAATGGTTCAATGCTACATGCCAATCCTTTATTGCACCAAGCCTTTGAACCATTCACTTGAACCAAAGCATTGAACCAATCTATTGAACTGGTTCAATGGTTCAAACAATTGTTGAACCAAGGCACCGAACCATTTGATTGAACCTGTCGATGAACTTGCTGATGAACTGACTGAGTGAACTAAATGATTGAACCAACCAATGATCCAAGTGATGAACCAAGGTTGATGAACTTGAGCTTTGAACCAAAACATTAAACTCTATCATTGAACCAAAGTGTTGAACTTTGCCAAAGCATTGAACCAACTACATTGAACCAAGCCTTTGAACTGAGCCGATGAACTTAGGCATTGAACCAAGGCATTGAATTGGTTTAATGGTTTGAAAATGCTAACCTTCCTTGTGAATTTCTAGAGAAGAGTTTAAAGAATTTTTATAAAGCCTTACACTCTCTAAACTGGTTCTTCATTAGCCAAAAGATTACACCTATAGAGTTTGTAAAAAACCTCACTGCTGAGTTCGTAGGAACCCAAGCCCTGTAGAGTCCGTAGAAAATCAAGCCCTGTAGAGATCGTAGAAATAGACCTGCAGAGTCCATAGAAAATTTTTGGACTTGTGCAAAATCAAAATGAATTGCCCTAAAATAATAGAGGAAGAAGGGGACTGATTTTTAGCTTGTTAGACCAAAAAATGGTCAACAAATTGGTGACTCCCAGGGGAAGCATGCTTGTTATGCTTAGAAGCCAGCTGCCTCAAAATCCATTAGGCACAGGGTCAGATTATAACTTAAAGATTAACAATAGCTTTGATAAATTCTAGAACCAATCATGAAGATTTACCTCAAAAGGAAATGAAAACACACACAAAGCTAAGAAAACTACTAACATGTGTAGAAAGCACTTAGGAAAACAAGAGAAAAGTGAGGGAAATATATACATGATGAAAAGGGACTCAGTGGTAGTGCTTAAGATGTATCCCATTAACTGGGATATTTAATTCTTCACCATCCAACTTGGAGAGTTGGAATGCATTATGCTGCTTGCACTGAGTGATTACGTATGGGCCACTCCATAGGGCATTGAACTTCGCATGCTTTCTAGGCTTAGCTCGGTCTTCATCCCATTTCAAGATAATGTCTCCTTTAGAGAAACCTTTTGATGAAGATTTCTCATTGAAGTGTCTCTTCACTTGCTATTGGTGGCTGTTCATAAAAGTGATAGCCTGGTTCCTTGTTTCTTGGAGTTCCATCAGCTCACATAGCCTAACTTCCATGTTATTTCCTTCTTCTAATTACAGCTGGCGAGGTCCAAGGTTGGAAATTCAAGTGAAATAGGGAGCCTAACTTACCTTCCATAGATGAGTGTGTATGGCGAGTTGCCAATTGCCCTCCTCGAGGTGACCCTATTTGCCCACATGACTATTTTCAACTTGGCATGCCAAGTCCTCTAATTTTCCTCCATGGTTCACTTGATGATCCAAATTAGGTCTTATTTGTAGACTCAGCCAATCCATTCCCCTGTGGATAGTAATTGGATGAAGTGCTAAGATATATACCATATCTTAGTGCCCATTCACTTGTTTTGGTTCCTAAAAAAGCTAACACATTATCTAATATTATAGTTGTTGGAACCTCAAACCCTGCCACCAGGTCCTCATAGAAATCTAGGACTACACTTTCATTTGCCTCCTTTAGAGCAACAGCCTCTACCCATCTTGTGAAATAATCCATGGTGGTTAGGACCCACTTGTGTCCAACACTGGAGGGAGGATTAATCATCGCTATGAAGTCTAGGCCCCATTGCATGAATGGTTGCTCCACCTAAATAGGCTGTAAAGGCATGGTAGCCAACTATTGCTTCCCATAAAAAAGTGTGCACTTTTGGAACTTTCTTACCCAGGCATGGGTATCTCTGAAAAGAGTAGGCCAAAAATAGTGAGCTCTCATTATTCTTGCTATAGTAGCCCTAGGAGCAAAATGACCACCGGCTGGTCCTTCATGGAACTCAGACATCACCCTATCAGCTTGACTTGAGTCCAAACATCTTAAAAAGACTCCTGAGAGATCCCTCTTAAACAACACTCCATCAATCAGGGCATAAGGGAGACACTGAAGTCTGAAATACCTTCTCTTGGTCCTATTAAGTGAGTGTGGGCACTCACTAATGAGAAGGAAATGCTTCACATTTGATGTCCAATCCTTCATGACAGTTGGTTCTTCTACTATAGCTACATCAAAGATTAGTAGATTGTCCTCCTTTTGCTGCTTAAAGTATACAACAAGGTGTTCACATAGGCCTCTCCCTCTTACCCATTTGGTGATCTTGATATCTACATCATATTCCATCACCTTAGTGATCCAACCTGCTCTCTTCTCATTTGGGTCTTGATTGACCAAGAAATCTTTGATGCCAGGATGTGGAACCATGAGGTGGATTATGCTATTAGACATCACGTGTCTAAATTTCTTTAGACTCCATATGACTGCCAAGACTTGCTTTTCCACATATGTGTATCTGACTTCAAAACTTTCTAGGCCTTGGCTAAAAAATGCAATTGGCTGTTCAAGGTTATCATCACTTGCTTGGGTAAGCATAGTGGAGATTACCTCTTCATTGCCGAAGGTGTAGAGGTTGAAATCTTTGGTGAAGTCAGGGCTGATCAAAATAGGAGCCCAGTCTATGGCTTGCTTGATTTCTTCAAAATTTTATTTTATCTGTGTTATCCATGTGAACTCCTCACCCTTCCTCAGCATAGAGGTCAATGCCTTGACCATCTCCAAAAAATTTGGGTTAAATTTCCGTATGAAATTTATCTTACTGAAGAATCTTTGCAGGCCTTTCTTGTGCTTAGGTAAGGATAGCTCCAGGATGGAGCAAACTCTCTCTGGATCAATAACCAAACCCTCTGAAGAAATAATGTGACCAAAGAGCTTCCCCTTGTGGACCATGAACATGCATTTCTTAAGATTGAGAGAGATACCAAACTCTCTACACCTCTCAAAGATTTGCCTTAGGTGTTTCATGTGTTGGCTCGCTTCTTTGGAGAAAACTATCACATCATCAAGATATACTAGCACAGTCTTATTTATCAGGCCTTGAAAGGCCATGTCCATAGCTCATTAGAAGGTGTCACTAGCATTAGATAGTACAAAAGGAATTTCCCTATAAGCAAACATTCCCCACTTGGTTGTGAAGGCTGTCTTGTGCTGGTCACAGTCTTACACCAAAATTTGGTTGTATCCTGAACACCCATCCAGGAGGGAGAAATGCTCACTGCCTGTCACCATCTGAAGGATCTGCTCCATGCTTGGGAGAGGATAATGGTCTTTCAAAGAGACTCTATTGAGGTCTCTGAAATCAATGCACAGTCTAATCTCCCCATTCTTTTTCTGAACAAGAACAAGATTGGCCAGCTAAGAAGATTGTTTGATTAGAAATGTTATCTTAGACTCAATCAACTTGGTGAGATCCTTCTGCATGAGAGGTTCAATCATTGGGTTGATAGGCCTCTGCCTCTACTTGATTGGCTTGGCACCTTCTTCTAGCTCAATGGTATGCTGGGCCAAGCTTGGGTTAAAACCCTTCAAATCATTGTACTCCCAAGTGAAGATATCAGCAAATTATTGGCACAACAAGATGAAAGCCTACCTTTCCTATTCTGTGCACACTTTTCTAAGTGTAAGCAACTTATCCTTGAATATTTACACCTTCTCATGATGCTCCTCCTTTGTTGCAATGCACACCTTGTCACTTCTCAATTGGTCATTTCCATTGAAGATACTCTCTAGAGTGACCAAACCTTTGGGGAGCTTATTGTTCTTCAGTTGAATAATTTGGCTACCATATTGCTACTGTAGTTTTGCCTAGTTTTTTGTAGTGAATTCTACTTCTTCTTGTAGGAAGAGTGCTATTTTCTGATCACTATTGAAAACCTGTCAGTTGGTGATCTTGTCAAGTATAGGTCGGATCACTACTTTCAAGTGACGTGAGCTGTGGTCTCAGCCTATTTCCTGAGGAATATCAAACTGGGCACCAACTGCTACTAGCCTATCTGCTTGCTTGTTCCATTCTCTAGGAATGGAGGTAATATTGAAAGTGAAGAAATTTTCCACTAAGTCCCATACCCTATGTTTGTAGGACTTCAGTAGAGAATTCTTCATCAAATTATGGCCTCTTACCTAGTTGACAACTAGCTCACTGTCACCAAACACTTACAGCTCTTTGATTCCTATTTTCCTTGCCCACTCCAAACAATGGATGAGGGATTCATATTTCACAATATTGCATGTTCAAGAAAATTAGAATTAGAAGGCTGAAAAATACCTCTCTTTTGAAGGAGAGACCAACACCGCTCCACCACCAGCTCCCAACTTACTTTTTAAATCGTCAAAGAATAGCTGCCATAGACCTGAGCTTTCCTGGCTGGCTTTCATTAGATTTGGTACAAAAGTACCCTCTTCATGCATGCAATATATTCCAAGGCCTGCCTCCTCTATGAATTTGTAAGAATCATACTTGAAGTTGTCACTTCCCCATTCATCTAAGAGCAGGTTTGCAACTCCTTCAAGGGTAGAGGATGGAGATTGGTCTACATGGAATTCTTCTTGGTCAATGATGGTGTAGCTGACATTTGTTTCCTTAAGTGAATAAGGTTCTAGATGATCTTTATGGAGTGGTTCGGATTCAATCTAGACTTTAGTCCCATACTTGGTTCTAAAAACTAAGCAGATGGCAAAGTAAGGAGGGACATCTGACACTACCATGTAATGGAGGATTGAGAAAGTTAGGTAAGCGTGCAATGTCAAGCTCAAACCTCTTACCACCCCAATTGTATTTTCTAGAGTTCCATCCAGCTTTAGGACTCCCTTGGTCATTTCTTCGTATTTCAAGCCTAGCTTGTTGGCTATGCATTTGGGCATCTCTGAGGTGCTTGCTCCACTATCAATGATGTAATTGTGCACCAAGAAATATCCTATGACCAAGGACACATAAAAGGGAAGAACATTTTCTTCTTTCTAGGCCTGACCTGAGGTGGAAGGCTGTCCATTCATCATCAAAATATTATCAAATTTTGCTAGGATAGCTTGTTCATCTAGCTCGTGTAATTCCTTTTGCAACATGTCCTTTTGCCCTGGTATTGATAGTGAATCCCACAAGGAGATGTTCATGTGCAAGCTTCTTCATCTGGTCAACCATGTTGACTCAAGGGTTACCTTCCTTCAAAATTTCTTTGGAATTATTTACAGCCTAAGGTGCAGGCCAAGGAGCTAAAGGTACAACTGACGGTTTGAAACTTGGGACTTTTTGATTTGTGTGTGATGAAGAAGGTGTTACTGACGTTTGGGAAGTAACCTGAGTTTATTTCATTACTCTCCTTTTGAATCTTGTGTTGGCTGCAACACAATCAACCTAATTTTTTACAACACCCATATAATTGACTGAATAGAATTCTCCTTCTAGATGATTCATGAGGGTAGAATCAGGCTGGGCCTGACTGCTACTCATGATGGGTTGCATTGGAGCCTCGAAGACTTGGGAATGGGTGGCTACCTGATTATCTTGTATATTTGGGTAATAACCCGTCATTTCATTTGTATAAATAGCCTGCTCTTGACCATATCCCATGGTTGAACAAATTGGTTGTTCCTACACTTGATTGTTTTGAATGGGCACCATGACCTTAAATGATGAAGGAACACCTGGGTTGTAGCCTTGGAAGGGTCTGGTCTGAGTAAGCTAACCTTGTCCTTGATTATAATTTTGGAAAGTGGGTCTAGGAGCTTGACCATACTGTTGGTATCCTTGGTTTGGTCAGTTGTTTTGAGCTTGCTGCCTTTTAAGAGCCAGAAGTTCATTTGGCATACTTTGCAATAGACTCTTAACTTCATGAAGCTCATTGGATTGAGTAGCAGCTGGTTTCTCAATGCTAGGTAGATGAACTAATGTGGGAGCAGCGATTTGAATTGGAGGCAAAATTTTAGGGAAAAGTGGCATATGGGGTCTAGGAGCTATTTTTCTAGCTTGTACTAGGCAATTTTTAGCTACTATAGCTATTTCATAGGTAGCAAGCAGCACATGTCCTCCCATGGATTATATCATAACAGTGATATCACTATTCAATGCTCTTAACTAATACAAAAAATCATACCTAGGATTAGGTTTTACCAGAATGGGGATTTTATCCCATGTCTTCTACAATTGAGCGTTGAAATCTTGCATGTATTCATGTGGGGCTCTTTTCATGGTAGTCAACTGCTCAGCAAGTGAGACGTGGTCACTCTTTTCTCCAAAATGGTCTGTCAAGTGAGTGCCCAATTCATTCTAGGAACTGATTGAATTTATAGTCAAGGTCCCATACTATTCAAGATCTTTGCCCTTGAGAGACAATGCCAACAATCTGATTGCAATATTTTCCTTAGTGACATTGTGGATATTGCAAAGGTTAGCAATATTTTTGATGTGTTCGATGACTGTAATGGGCCCCTCTCCATTTAAGGAAGGCACACTTTTGAGGGCTGCTCCTAGAATTGGGTCATAACATTGGAGATTCAATGGACTTTGATCATGAAAAGTCACAAAGGGAAGTGCCATAGCTATGATGGGGTGTAACTGCGGCCCTACTGTGTATGTGTTCTTTACAGTAGGTTTGGGAAGGTGGTTTGCTGAATAAGGATGGGTCCTCTCAAACCTGAGTCTTTTTGCTAAGATCAAAGGCAACTCAATGAAGTCAAAAGGAACACCCTTAGAAGTAGATCATGTGGTGACTTTAGGCATAGGAAGTCAGACTGGTCTTTGATTAGAAAATGAAGTTTTCACCAGTGGAGTCACCAGATGCTGAAAATAGTTGATTTGTTATAACAGGATCAGTATCAATCTTGAAAATTTACTAAGTGTAAAAACTGAGTCCCACCGGGCATGCCAAAAATTGTTGATGATGTGGATTGCACCTGAGGTAAGAGGCTGAGCTCCTGCCTTCCACACATCAAAATGGAAACCCCCTCTCACCTATGGGACTAGTGAAGCTGGAGGGGAGAGTCTCTAGGTAAGGGCTAGCTCCCTTTGATGCATTTGAGTTGTTCCAATAAGTGCTAATACATGTATATAGATATATAATGGGGGGGGGGGTGAAAAGGGAGAAGGATTACAGGAAAACATAACCTACTCTAAAGGGGGTGATGCACCAAATGATTCAACCTAATCACACTCACACTTGAAGCCAGACAAAGACATATGTACACTTCAAATTGGTAGAAGGACAAGGCTACAAGAAACTTAATAGGGAGGCTTTAATGGAATATAAAGAAAACAGGGACTCACCATAGGTGCTGTGAAAAAACACACTATATAGTAGCTTCTCTCTGTTTCTATGCTTCCAGGTATAGCTCTCCTTATCACTTGTAGGAATGACACCTTATAGACACCAAGTGTGTTGGTGTTAAACTTGTGGAAGCATTAAGAATCAATGACTAAACACAAAACTAACACTCATACACACATAGAGATACCTAACTAGAATAGAGGTAAAAATGTGTTTATTGATTTCAAGTGAAAATTTGCTAGGGCTTCACCTTACAAATGTGAAATATTCATTTTTCAAATGACAAGTATATAATATATAGATGAAGGAAGGAGGCCTTTTGACACCCTTTTTATAAATGACCACATGTGTGCTCTGATCATTGGGAAGAGCAAGCCGCTTAAACATCAATGAGAAATTATGAGCCACGTCATTTGTCTGCTTGTAAGACTATTCCTTCAAGGTGATTATGTGGCTTGTTTACTCATTAGTGCAAAATGAAGAAAAATGGGTCACACCATTAGCCGTTTGTGCCTCCTAATGATCAATTTGTAGATACTGTATCCCTTATTGGAGTAACTTCTTAAATCGGTGCCTCCCTTCACCACTTGGACTATCTGCCTGTTCCTACACTTGGCACTTCTTTCTCTTTATTCTCTGGACTCTTTGTCTTCTTCTAGCTCTTTTAGCCCTTGGGGCTATCTTCTAGCGGGTGCTTAGGCAATTTAAAAGCAAATGGCTATTTCATCGTATTAAATTTGAAATTTGTGCACCCATCATCATTTGAAAAACAATGGCTAATCCATCTTCTTAAAGTTGATGGCCCCCAGGATGTCACCATCCTTGGTGAATTCCTTCAGGCCTTTTCTATGAGATTTTTTTGTGGGCTTTTTCCCATAGATAAAAATTCCACGAGAATAGGCCGCTTCGACTTCCCCGAGTCCTTTCTTTGTGCTAGTGGCCTTCCTCTGAATTCTTTTAGACTTTTTGTCTGAAGGAATTCCTTTGGATAAAAAGTCTGAATGATTCAATCTCTTAAGAGTTTCTATACATTTCCTAAATTCCTTCAACTACCTTTGAAGTGCTCCTTACCCTCTACAAGGGATTTTGAACCCAGAACTACCCTCTGCAAGGGCACCTACCCTTCGGCTTTAAGACGCTGCCTTGAACCAAGCTGTTGAACTGACTGGTTGAACCAAAAATGGTTCAATGGTTCAACACTATGTGCCACTCATTCATTGAACTGAGCCTTCAAACCTACCACTTGAACCAAATGTGTTAAACCAAAGCATTGAACTTGTCAATTAAACCAAGGCATTGAACTGACTGATTGAACCAAAAATGGTTTAACAGTTCAATGCTGCACGCCAATCCTTTGTTACACCCAGCCTTTGAACCATTCACTTGAACCAAAGTGTTGAACCAATCCATTGAACTGGTTCAACGGTTCAAATAATTATTGAACAAAGGCACCAAACCATTTAATTAAACCTACCGATGGACTTATCGATGAACTGACTGAGTGAACTGAATGATTGAACCACCTGATGAACCAAGCGATGAACCAAGGCCGATGAACTTGAGCTTTGAACGAAAACATTGAACTGTGCCATTGAACCAAAAGCATTGAACTTTGCCGAAGCATTAAACCAACTGAATTGAACCAAGCCTTTGAACCGATATGATGAACTTAGGTGTTGAACCAAGGCATTGAAATGGTTAAATGGTTTGTGCTAACCTTCCTTGTGAATTTTTAGACAAGAGTTCCAAGAAGTTTTATAAAGCCTTGCCCTCTCTGAACTAGTTATTCATTAGCCAAAAGATTACACCTATAGAGTTCATAGAAAACCTCACTGCCAAATCTATAGAAACCCAAGCCCTATAGAGTCTGTAGAAAATCAAGCCCTGCAGAGTCCGTAGAAATAGACCTGCAGAGTCCATAGAAATAGACCTGTAGAGTTCGTAGAAAATTTTTGGACTTGTGAAAAATCAAAATAAATTGGCCTAAAATAGTAGAGGAAGAGGGGGACTGATTTTTGGCCTGTTAGACCAAAAAATGGTCAACATTAATGTCTAGGCTTGCACCCCAGACCTTGTCAACTAAGGAGGAGAAACAACTTATGATTCATGTCACCTACTTTTAGCTCATTGAGGGGGAGCTATACAAAATGAGTAGAGATGAAGTCTTGCACTGATGTGTTTTAGAACACAAATGAGACTCCATCCTATTAGAAACACTTTAGGGTATTTCAAGAGGCCATTACATTGGAGATGCACTGATGTACAAGGTATTGCAGTTAGACTTGTGGTGGCCAAGCCTATTCTAAGATGTAAAAGAGTACACTAAGTCATGTGATGTATGTTAGTGTACTAGAAAGCCCAACTATTGAGATGAGATGCCTCCCATCCCCATTATTGCCTAATAACCATTTAAAAAATGGGCCATTAACTTTATTGGGCCAATTAATGCCCTCAACATGGTGCATAGGTGCAAGATATGTTTTAGCAGCCACTAGCTTTTCACCAAGTGAATTTAAGCCATACCAGCCAAATACTGTAAAGTTGTAAAATACATGTGCTTTATATAGAATAACATCATAAGTTGGTATGGGTGCCTATTGAGTTTAACTAGTAACTAGGGCACTCACTTCATCAATGAGATGATGTACATAATTTTGATTGAATACATGGTGGTGCACCACAAAACCACCCCTATCATCCCCAAGCCAATGGTATAATTGAAGTATTCAACAAGATCTTGGGAATGTGCCTAAAAAAATATGTGAAATTGGTCACAAGGATTAGGATGATTGATTTTTAGTGGTACTTTGGGCATACCACATGACTTACAAGAGCTTGAATAAGGCTACACCATATTAACTAGTATTTGGCACTGAAGTAGTTCTACCCATGGAATTCATGGTGCCCTCATTATGAATTGCATAGATTGGTCTCTTAGATGACCAAGAATATTTAATCACAAGGTTGGAATACTTGGATCACTTAGATGAGAAGTGTGCCCAAGCTAAGTAGACTTAGTAGATCTAGAAGGCACATAAGAAGTGCTAGGATGATAAGTGCATCAAGCACAAGAAGCTAATGGAAGGAACACTAGTGTTGCCTTATGATTCCAAGTACTTAAAGCACCCAAGAAAGTTGAAATTAAGGTGGATGGGCCCTTATATGATCCACCACATATTGGAGATAAGTGCATGTAAGTTATGAATGCTGTCTAGTGAAATGCTCCCTAGGCATTTCAATGGAAACTGATTGAAACCATATAGGAAGTAAGATGGCACTCATGCCATGAAAAAACCAACTTATTAGTCACAAGTCAATTAGGAGTAAGCTGACCTAGATACTATTTGGTACAAGCTAAACCATTATTTTAATTATTTTGTTTGTCTTAGGTATAGTGTATAGAGGCAATAAGCAATGTGCAGTAGATGTAAGAACTTATGTGTTAGTAATTCACATATAATTCCAATCAGGTAAGTCAAACACTTGTTCTCTCTAGGGGCATGAAGCCAAAAATCTAAGTGGTGAGAATGTGAAGATTACCAAACCAAGTGTAAACAGAAGCTACATATATGTAAGATGAGTAATACAAGACACTTGAAGGCCCAAAAATGAGCCACCCTAGCGCTACCTTTATTCCATAATTTTAAGAAGGCACATCGATTGATCTACCACCATAAACTTAGAAGATAGGAAGTGAAGAATCTCAACATAGTTGAGTGCAAGGAAGCAAGTGAATATGTACAATAAACTAGTGCATAAGAAAACTAGGATAGGAGATAAATCATTGGAGGGCGAATACAAAGGACTCATATGGGGTAGGATAGGCCAAGGAAAGATGGCATATAATAAATTGACCAAAGTAGAGAAACATGCTTGAAATAGAAGCATAAATAGAAAATAAAGTGGAATTGAGGAGGTTGAATCATGTACATGTGAGGTGATGCACCCAGGGTACCACTAGGAAGGTGAAGGTCATGCTAAGATACACATGTAGAAGGAATTCATCTAATACAAGTGGAATCCACCTCAAAATGAGTGGGAAGTGATCATTTGAACCACATGTCACCTCATCAAAAATGCCATTAGGAACATTCAATAAGGTGGAAGTGGTGGCACAAAGATACACATTTAATGTGTACAAAACAAGACATTTTCAAAGATTTCATAGATTTTTGTGTTTTTCAAGAAATTGAAGTGCCTACACCATTAAACCTACATTAATAATTGTAGTTGACAAGAGAATTATATAAATTAGCAAGTAGATAACTTGACTAGGTTATAAAGTTTATTTTAACTTAGATTTAGAGCAATCCTAAGCACAAACTAGAGAGCTGCAGAGAAAGAACTCTGCCACAGTGAGAATTCGACCAATATAGGCACCTAGAATGAAAAGAATCACATTGAGGAATGCATTCACAAGGAATCTAGTGTGAAGGGTTGATAATAGATTATTGTGAAAAAAACTGAGTTGAAATGAGAAGTATTTTAGGCTACCATTAATGGCCAACAAAGCTCAAAGTTAAGAGCATAATTGAAGATTCTATGACTACAAAAGTGTCAGTCATCATTTGAGGCTTCGGAAAGCCACACCTCCTTAGGTTAAACACAAGATACTTTAGGATGGTGAAGAAGCAAAAGGCCACAAGCTCTACATAGGTTCAATAGGAACCCAAGTGCGTTAGAATTATTAAAGAGGCAGTGACCACCAAAACCAAGGCACAACTAGTCAAGGTAGATAACATCATGGATATTGATATCAAGTTGCTAACTAATATATCTTATTAGTATATACAATATCCCCTAAAAGTTCTTGTAAAGGAAAATTGGTGCTATTTAATGCATAACTAACAACTCAAGGAGTATAACCATCAAATGTTAAGTCACTTATAGGACATGGCATAGGATTTGATGGTAGACATAATGCATAAGACATCAGAGGGTGATGCCTTGTTTGATGTCTCAATTCAAGACAAGCGATGTAGGAGAATATATAATAAATTCAAGGAGGAAAATTTGAGTTCATAAAACATGAAATTTCAAATGATGTTATAGTGTGAAGTTAAATTCAAATTCAAATTCTTATTTTCCTTTCAAATTATGTTTAAATTTCAAACCTTTACCTTGAGAGTAAATGTAATTTTCAAAAGTGAAAAGGTAAAATTAGTAAGATAATATTTCCCATGTTGGAAGCTTGTTGAGAAAATAAAGGGAGTGGTTGAAATATTTCAACCATAGGATATTAGTTTAAACAATCTTCTCCAAATTAGCATGTTGTTGTAGATAACAAATCTTCTTAATTGGCTTTAGAGCCCAAGATGAGCGGAGGAGAGAGGAGACTCTTTCAAAAAGAGTAATATATGTTTATTTTTGAATTGATTCAAAAGAAGATTAATGTGAAGAGAAGAGAGGAGAGATAGAGAGGATATATCATTCAAGGAGAGAGAGAATTTAAAGATAAGGAGAGGAGAAATAGTGGGGGAGGACCTCACTCAAGAGATGTAAGAGTCAGGAAAGGGAGAAGATTTGATGTGAGGACAAGAACATGTGTAGTTGAAAATAAGGATTTGAAAGCCATGAATCATAGAATAATTGAATTTTAAGTCTCATTTTTTATTAATAAATAATTAATGTTGATTCCATTTATAATGTAATGCAAATAATTATTTCCCTTGTAGAGTTCTAGTCTAAAACAGTATAAAAAATGTCTGCAGGCCTGCGTGTGTATCTATATAAAGCCTAGGCAAGGAATGATCATATTATTGCATGATAAAATGATAAAAATATATTATTAAACCATTGAATATATTATTTTATGACAAAGAGGACTAAACAACTATGAATGTGTAAATATTCAAAGAGCAGGATATGTGAGGGTGTTTGAAGCATAAACACAATCCACTATCAATACTAGATCCATGTGAAATTTGATGAATGGAAGTTATAGAAGTATAGTGTCATGTAAATATGTTGAGTGAGAGTTAATATGAAGATAAATTGGATTTATAAACCCTGTAGATGCTTAGAGATCACAAAAATTGGCTCTCAAGCCTGTAGATGACAGTACACATGCAATAAGAAAGGAGTTTGTGTGTTTTTTGAGACAACTACTTTGGTGTAAGACTTTTATAAGTTATAATAGGATATGAATATAAGGTAAATTTTATTTTAAAGTTATATATACCTTTTTAATCAAGGATATGATGCAACCCTTGACAAACCAATGCGCACTGTCATAGAAACACAGTGAAAGTAACTTGACAAGACCTTGTTAGGATGAGTAGAGAATATTTTAAGCCTAGTAGATGAATGGATAAGGTGGATGTCATCTAGGAAGATCATAATAAACAAATTGGGACCATTTAAATAAGATAAAACACACATAGTTTCATTTAGTATGCTCTTGGCCTGTGAAGGCCCTTGAAAAGCCCTAAACTAGGGTTTGGCCTCTAGAATGAGTTTCAATTGTTCAAAATGCATGAAAATTTGTAATTTTTCCCATTGAGATGTTATTAAAATATTTGAGGTGGTTTCATATTGATACATTATGGAAAAGTATGAAAATATTCCATTGTAAGTGAGTTCTAGGTGTATGCATGGAAGAAAGAGTAGTCCTATCTAGGAAAAGTGGTTTTATCCAAAGGAGGGGTGAAATAAATGTTTGATTAACATATAAGGGACTAATGGGTATCTTAAGTTATATTTTTTTTGGATATAAATTCCTTACAATGTCATGGACAAGGATCTTTGTATGAGAGGAGGGTTAATTAGAGTAAGACCTAAAGAAGGAAGTACCAATCCATACAAAAGAATTACATATAATTTTTAGGTATGTTGTGTAAGAGAATAATGGGTATCCATAAGTGTTTTTAGAATTTTTTTTGAGTTAACCTAAAAAAATTTATGACCAATATACATATAAAAAAGGGCTATAAGGAAAGATGCACAAGCCAATAGGTAAACTAAGAATCTATAACCTTCTACCAAAGGTTGAATGATTTAAATGGGTATATATAGATTTGTTAAGGTTATGAAATGTCTCTAAGAGTTTATATTGAATCAAGAAGTTATTTTTCATAAGTTAAGGTTTTTAATCCATAATCAAGGTTTTACAAGAGATACTTGTGGGTTGACATTAATTTGGGTATTAGAGTTAGTTATCGGAGCTAGGATGGACATTAGTTTTGGTATAAGAGCTTGAAGCTATTGGGATTTTATAATATTTTTATGGTGATTTATAATGAGTTGCTATAATATTTGGAAAAAGGATCAAGAGACTAGGGTGCAATAGACCTAGGTGAGATCTAAGAAATTATCAAAAGACCAAAAAAGGAGAAAGGCTTGGGTGAGACAAGTGGACTAAAAGACCTAGATGAGGAATTGAAGAGACTAAGAGACCAAGGTGGAAAATACTTGGGTGATGATCGTAGAGATAGAGATATTATTGATAAGAATGCAAAGTAATAGAGTACATGAGAGCACTAAGGAGAAAGAAAGCATCCAAAAGAAGAGAGGTATGAATAGTAATGAAATTGATAAAGAGATTACCAGTTTGAAGAAAGATATTGTTAAGTTTGTAGATAAATATGAGCCTTGGATGTATTTGAATAGGAAAGCATGGGTATGGCCAATGAGGAAGAGGTTAAAGTGGCCAATAGATCTCCTAATGAAGAGGAGAAAAAGGCAAAAGGTGATTTCCAAGAAGAGTGAAGATCATAGAGGCTTGAAGAGTGTAGACAAGTTTCCAAGTGAGAAACAAGAGGAGAAAGAGATTGTGAATAAGGTTCTCATTGAGGAGAATAAGAGGAAAGAAGAAAGAGAAGATGACGTGCCAAGAAGAGCATTTGAGAAGATGAGAGTGTTGGTTAAGAGATCACTCATGGGGACCTTGTGGTCTCTTGTTTTTATATCTAATGTTGTCTTTGTATTGGTCATTATAGGTATAAGTAGCATTATTAAGGTAAATATAAAGGATTTTAATAATGAAGAGATTGGTGCAAGAGAAGACACCAAGTGCACAAGTGAATGTGCAAAAGAGAAGGAAGAGTTTGCTGCAGTTGATAAAAAAAGAGAGATGCATTATTTAATGCATGAGGAAGGTGTTGAGGACCCTATACAAGTAATAAAAGAGATGGAAGATGAATATGACTTCCATGATGCCATGGAATACCAAGAAAAGGCAAGAGAACAACTAAGCATAGAGGAAGAGAAAGATTGCTCCATAGATTAGTCCTACAATGAGGCAAATGAGTGTTTAGGACTTGATTATGATTTCTCATATGAAGAGAAGGTTAATGATATGCAGGTGGATAAAGAAAATAAAATTACATCCAATGACAAAGGATCAAGGACATGGATATGTAATGTTTAAATGGTGGAAGAAGCATACTCCCAAACAACAGGAAGAGTTGGTACAAGAGCATGGGTATAGGATGTCTAGAAGGCTTGAGAAGTCAAATGATATAAGAATCAAGTATGGGTACCTAAGAATGAAAAAAGAGAATAATAATTATGTGGAGAGGATATTGAACAAAGGATTCCATGGATGAAGATGGAAGCTAATGTAATCAACCAAGAAAATGAAGATGAGATGGTGAGTATGGAAGAGGCATTCCATGAAGACAAGAGGTTCGTGAAGTACACCAAAGAGGTAAAAGGTAAATTTTTTTTATGATGATTTTTTTGAGTCATTTAATGATATATTTATGGTAAGGGAGGAATGGAATGTGTATATGAGGACTAATATGCAACAAGGAGAGAGTTTCAAATGGATGGATGATGAGGGAAGAGGTGAGTATGTAACAAAGCAACACCTCATTGAAGGCAAAGAAAAAAAAGATGGCTTCAAGAAAAGATTGAAAAGAGTAAGGAGATAAAAGGTAATGATGTTTAAATTATTTTTGATAAGTATATTAATGAAGGAGTTGATTTGTAAGAAGACAAGCCAAGAAAAGATGGAAGGAGGTACAAGACAAGTGAAAGACAAGCAATCCTCAAGGATGATGAGACCAAATTTGATGAAGAAAATGGTGAGATAGATGAGACCTCACTAAAGGAGGAAATTAGAATGCTGGAAGAGATATTTGGTCATCCAAGAGAGATGGATACAAGCATAAACCATGATGAAGACACCATTGGTGAGAGTGAAGCAAGAAAAGAGCACACTAAGGTGGCAAAGGCAGTTTTGAACAAAGAACAAGAAAGTGAAGGCAACCAAGAGACTTCATGGTCTCAAGTTTTTACTTATAACATTGATTTGGATGTTTTTAATGTAGATTTTGAAGATATGAAGATGAATGAAGTCCATATCCCAATGGACAAGCTCTTGAACCTAGAAGACAAAGAAGATCTTGAAGACACATATGAGGATAAAGCATGGAGATGGGAGATTGTAGTTGAGAAAGAGATGAGGAGAAGAACATAAAAAAGAGGAAGAAAATAAAGATGAAAGGAAAAGACTATCAAAGACAAAGACAAGCATTGAAATTAATAACAATACCTTGGGATCTAGGCATATAGTGAAGGCTAAAGCATGGAGGAAACATCTCATTTGAACTAAGGTTCAAATCCTTTTTGCAAGGAAAGTATGATGGAGGAACACATAAAATAGCTTCATGGAGGAAAAGTTGAGGTTATTGTAGAGTAATTTCCTACTCTACATTGTATTTAATTTATTTTTGGTTTGAATGCTATAATTTTGGTTCCTGCACACATTGGACGTCGTAACAAAATTTTGAAGCAGAGGGCTGGTTCATTTTGACTAAGTGTAGAAGGAGAAGCGGAAGCTGCCAAGCATCACCCTCTGGTAGCAGATCCCTTTTCCCCTTTTTGTTTCCTTCATCTCATTTTGCCCAAGTATCAAATTTAAGTGAAAGTCACCATGTGTCGATTTTTGGGAGACAAATATGGATAGCTAGCATCCTTTGAATGCCTTTTTGTAGCTTTTGGGAAGGCCATAGAATGTGCCACATACCTAATAACAACTAAGTGAAATGCACCATGTGCCAACATCTGTGTCTCATAGAGACACCCATGTGTCCTTTGACAAGGACTTCCAACAAACCAAGTAACATAGCGAGTGAAAAGTGCCAGATGGCCATTGCAGAGGCCCTAAACTACCCTTTTGACGAAGCAGCAGAGGTCACCACGTGTCATCATCTAGGAGACTTTGGTCCAATGATTTTATTCAAAGCACATAAAGGTGTCTTTTCATTTTTGCTTAAGTGCTAAAGTGCAGTGGAGGCTGCCAAGTGTCACTCTCTGGGTCCCGCCCTACTCCATCCCCAAAGAAAGCGGAAGGCACCATGTACCCCCTGAAGGAGAAGCAAAAGATGCCACGTATCTTCCTAGGAGCAGCGAAGGTCACCACGTGTCAACCTTTGAGAGACCACCTTTGAGCCTAATTGCCAAATAAAGATTGTGGTGGGTCCCAAATAATATTTCAGATGGCTGAGGAAGTGTTGAGTGTCAACAAGTGAAGACTGCCATGTGCATCCATCCTTTCTTAAGGGTTGCCAAGGCAAAGAATGCACTAAATTTTATTTCCATAAAGCTGCAAAGTATCGAGGAAGTGGGATGTGATTGGTGTTGAAGGCAGAGCTTTCCTCAATGAAATATAAGGAAAGTAGAAGTAGCCAAGTGTCATCCTCTGGTGCCTTCTAGATCAAAAGGAGAGAAATTTCATAAATTGACTAAGTGTCCTCATGTCCATCTATCTGCTACAACAGAGATAGAGGGAAAATAGGTGGAAGTTATTCTTTGTAGATAGAATAGTGCATTGGGTATATTTTTGGGGCTTACAAGTATTAAAGATGTTGTCTATTTGTCCTCTAATAACAGAGGTAGAGTAGACAATTGAGCAGCCAAACATGGATGGAATGAAGAATTTTAGGCACAAAGAGAGGTACTAGACAGGGATCACCATGCTGCAGTCAGGGTAGTCCTTGATAAAGACTAGGATACATCCAAGGCATTGAATGTACCATCTGTTTTGTCCCCTATGAGTGAAGGATAGAGTAGAATTACGTGGGAAAGAAAGCGATGTAAGGAGACACCCGAAGATATATAAGAAGATTTGTAAAAATAAAAAAGGAAGGAGGAGATTTTCATAGTTTTAGACTTTCAAAGTTTTGACCAATAATATCATTTGATTTTATTTCATTCTCCTAAGTTGAAAAGTTTATATGACTGTGTGTGTTTCTGCATCTTTTGTATGACTGAAAGATTCAATAAGAAAATGGAACACTATGCCCTTGTTGATGTTATCTGTGTCATTTGCAAAATAGTCTATGCTGTAGATTTTCTAGTGCTGTGATTGGAAATGTTATTTGCTTTTGTCTCATTTTTTGGAGTATGAAATTCTACATAACTGTGCGTGACTTTTACACCTCTTATGTGATTTAAGGATTCTATTAAGAAGATTGAACACTATGCCCTTATTGACAATTCCTGTATCTCAGCAAAAGACTCCCCTATTTTGAGCCTCTTTTTCTATTATTCCAATCTTTTACATTGATCATGCACTTGTCTACTCTTAAATGTAATTGAATCATATAATAGTCTCACTATGCTCAAGTTAGGATTAGGATTACACTCAGATGCATCACCATAGTTAGGTTTTAATTTCTACATTTTGCATTTCTATTTAGTCTCCTATCCCTTTTCCCCAACACCCATTCAAAATAAGAGGCCAACTTCTCTCAAATATGGAGGTTGTTTCAAGCCACATTATCCCATAGCTTGAAACTTCCCATTGTTGATTGGTTAAGATATAACACAATTTTACATCATCAATAATTTTTTGGCACGCCTGGTGGGACCAGTTTTGAGGGGTCTTTCAAGACCGCATGAACCAAAGAGCTACGAGGAGTCAGAGTTGTGGACCAGTCACTAGATCACAATTTGTTGCAAATCTAGGTATTTTTTTGCCACCTCTAGTAATCAATCCAAGAAGAAGAGCTAACCAGTTCGTTCCAGTACCAAATATGGGAGCCAATGTTCCCCCAAGAAATTATGCGAGCTGGAACACTGGTAGCCCCTTAATCCTCCCAACACCACCAGTTGTTTGGGGCCCTATCCTAGTAAATGCTCTAAAATCTCTGCCCAAATTCAGTGGGCAAGACTCAAAAACACCCGTGGAACATCTTCAAGATGTATCAGATGTCTGTGCCATACACGGTGTCATAAAGCAAAATGTGGCCCTAAGGTTGTTAGCATCCTCATTTAAAGGGAAGGCTTTAGAATGGTATCGGTCTTTGACCCCAAATACCATTTATACATGGGATCAGCTTGGAGATCTATTCTTTGAAAGATTTGTAGAGAAGGGTGATAAATCTTACTTATTACAACAGTTAATCACCATTTAAAGGGGACCACAGGAGGACATGATTGACTTCAACACCAGATTCTAAAAAACTTGGGATAGAATACCTATTACAGCTAAACCACCACATGGTATGGCCATAGTATTTTATCTCAAGGCTTTAAATTCAGATATATCTGTTATGATTCAATCACTGGGAGGACACACTTTGCCAACAGCTTACGACCTTGCAGTCAAAGCTGAGAATCATTTAATCAATGCTGGAAAATTACCTCCAAGGCCTCCCATGCCTATGTTCCCAGAAATTACCTTACCCTTACCTCAAGAAGTTCTTAAAGTTGTAAGCCCACCTATGTCTATGTATGCTTACACCCTATCATCTGCAAAGCAACCGGCCCCTGCTCAATCATCTGAGATGGATGATATCAAGAGTATGCTAAGGACATTCTCTAATGAGCTGATTAATATGAAGAGGTAGTAGAATAATTTCCCTAAGCCCCCTTATCAAGGCTATCAAGGAAATAGGTATTTTTCCTAACCAAATCAATATCAAGGCCCTCCTAGACAAACCAACCATCAACTAGCAAATCAATTAGTTGTTGTTCCCACACCCTCACAGACCATTCTTCCCAACTCAAATAGGGAGATGGTTCTAGGTCAGAATAATTATGTGGATGATACTAATGCTTGGTGTTTCCCCTACAAGGATGCCCACACACTCAGAGATTGTCCTAGGGGTAATCTAAAACAAATGGTGGCTGAGCAGAGAAGGATGGATAGTCAGTTTGCCAGTACCAATAATAGTCAAGCCTACCAGTCTCTCGGCATGTAGAATTTAGTTCTAGTGGCTCAGATGCAAGGAATGTCCTTATAACAAGAGGAAAAGATAGCCCCTGAACATGCTTTATTCTCATGGGTCAAGGATGAAGAAGTAGTTTTCTTAAACGAAGCATCTACCCCCAAAGGCCAGTAGTACAATCTGATTACTATACTAGATCAAAGAGGAGGATGGTGGAACAACTCAAAAATGTGAATGGTCAGGTCAAGAATAATCCTCCATCTCAAGAGTAAAAAAATGCTACTGTCAGACAAGAAGTGCCTCAATCGGTACAAGATCAAGGGATCCATATCCAGATTCAAGAAAAGATGAGGCATCCTTATTCCCAAAAAAATTAGTCTTTGGGACCAATCAACATAGTGGACCAATTAAAGAAGACTCTAGCACAAGTATCTTTATGGGATATCTTGGCCATTCCTAAACAAAAGAAACTACTACAAGAGGCTCTATAAGGGCAAGTAGTATCTAAAGATGTTGTTACCAAGGAAGGACCTACTGGAAAGGAAAAGCTCAAAGACACAGTTCCTCCATAGACAATAGCCTTCGTGAACGATGCAGCACAAGTAAGTAAATCCAAGCCAAAGCCTTTCTATTTGACTCTGATAGTTGGAAAGAAACTCCTGCATAATGTACTAATAGACTGAGGAGCTAGCATGATGGTGATGCCCAAGCAAATAGCTGATACTTTAAAATAAAATATGAATCCCTTGCGAAGGGAGTTATGTAGCTAGACGGCAAAACAATGCAAACCATAGGGAGAATTAAACAACTCTCCTTGTAGTTATACACATGTCCCAACATAATTGTCAACCAGGATATAATTGTCATAGATATCCCTCCTGTCTTTGGTTTATGTCTATCTAGAGACTTTACAACAAAAATAGGAGGATATATGTCTCTTAACTGGTCTCACCTCATCTTGAGAACTAGGTACGGTTCAAAGATGAAAATTTTATCTGAACCACTATCCAAGGACCACATCACCAACGAACCAACAACAAGAATAGAAGTGGATCATGACATGTTGAATAAAGAAGAAAGGATTTTTGTTGAAGATCTAGGTGACTAGACTAAGAATGATCAAGAAGAAGAAAATAGCTAGTTATTAGCTATGATGCATAGTGACCCATATGGGAATTGTGACTCTACTAGTTTGGGCACGTATGTCATTTTTGATGAAGATCAGGAAATCCCAAATGTTTTAAGGAAAGAGGTACCTACTACTCAAGATTCAGAGGTTTGGACTTTGAATTTTGATGGGGCTAGAAGTAGACATGGTGTTGGAGCAGGAATTTGTCTTACTGCTCCAAATGGTGATAAAATTCTAAGGGCTATCTGATTCCAATTTTCTTGCAATAATAATGATGTAAAATATGAATCTTTATTACATAGGCTCTTGTTATCCCAAAAAAAGGGAATAAAGAACCTAAAAGTAAAAGGAGACTCAGAATTAGTAGTGAAGTAGATTCAGGGGAAGGTAGCAGCCAAAAATGTGAGAATGAGATCCTACGAGCATAGGATTTGGGATTTGATAGAATATTTTGAAGCTTTTAATATTGAAATAACCCCTAGAAGTCAAAACTTTGAGGTTGATAGGATGGCTCAGATTGGCTCATAGTTTAACCCAACAACTGGCCTATTGGTTAACAATGAGTCAGTAAAAGTTATAGTGAGACCGACTATCCCAGACAATGATGAGAATTGGCAAGTGTTCGAGAATGATGCTCAGGTGGTCTCTTTCTTAAAACAATCAGATGATTTTGTAGATTAGTTGCAAAATAGAATATAAGAGGCATATGGTGATTAGATTATTCAATTAAGGACTAATAAGCTCCCTAAGGGATTGATCACCCTAGAAAACTTGTTTGACCCAGAGGATGTAAGCATGGGGAAGAAAAGGTTCCAGGTAGATCAAGCAGACTATTCTAAGGTAGAGGTAAGTGATGGGAAGAGTCTAAAGGTAGGGAATTCTACAACTCAAGAAGAAAAGGAAATATTAATTGAATTGTGCCAGAAATATGACAGAGTCATAGCTTGGAGCTATGAAGACCTCCTGGATACAACAGAGACATTATCCAACACATAATAGAATTAGCCGAGGGATCTAAGCCCATCAGACAAAAATAAAGGCCAATAAATCCAAGGATCAAACCTCTAATGGTAGATGAGTTACAGAAACTTTTAGACTCCAAAATAATATTCCCAATCAAGCACTCAACTTGGGTATCAAATCTAGTCCCAGTTAGGAAAAAGAATGGAGATGTAAGACTATGTGTAGATTTTAGAGATCTGAATAGAGCATCTCTGAAAGACCACTATATTTTTCCTTCCATGGAACAAATTCTACAAATTGTGGCTAGATCAGAGAGGTTTTCTTTACTTGATGGTTTCTCTAGGTATAATCAAATATGGCTAGCTAAGGAAGACTAGTATAAAACTGCTTTCACTACCAAATGGAGGACATTCACCTATGTGAAGATGCCATTCAGCTTATCAAATGCAGGAGCCACCTTTAAATGAGCTATGGACATAACCTTTGGCGAGCTTATAAACAAGGTCATCCTGGTCTATCTGGATGACCTCACTATTTTCTCAAAAAATGCTGATGATCATTTTGATCATTTAGAGTCTATCTTCAAGAAATGCCAGGATTTTGGGATATCATTGAATCCCAAGAAATGTATTTTTGTTGTACCTCAAGGAAAACTATTGGGGCACATAGTATCTAAGGGAGGGGTTTCTATAGATCCTGAGAGAATCATAGCTATAATGGGCCTACCTCTTCTAGCTAATAAAAAGGCAGTCCAGTCCTTTTTAGGGAAGATCAATTTTGTCAGTAAATTCATATTTAATTTTGTAGGTTTGGTTAGACCAATGACACTCTTGCTAAAAAAGGACCTGGTCTTCAAGTGGACCATAAAAGGAAGGCAAGCCTTTGAAGGGGTCAAGAAGGCTATCTCGGCAGCCCCAGTGCTAAAAAACCCAAATTTTTCCAAGACCTTCGTGATGTATGTCTATGGAGGAGAGTCAAGTATTGCTACTATCTTAACTCAAAAGAACAACAAGGTAGAGGGAGAACACCCAATAGCCTTCTTCTCAAGAACTCTCAGAGAGTATGAGACTAGGTACAATTTTATGGAAAGATAGGTTTATGCCATGGTAAAATCCCTCAAGAAATTTAGGCATTTGATATTAGGGAATAAAATTCTGATACTTGTGGCTCACCCAAGTGTTAGGGAATACATCATGGAGGGGGAAATTACCAAGAAAAGAGCCAATTAGAAAAATTAAGATCCTTGAATATGATGTAGAGGTTAGACCCACTAAGCTGGTTAGAGGCAGGGGGTTATGCCAATATATAACCCAAGAGCTTGAAAAGATGTCACCTGAGAAAGTAGATTCAAAAGGAGAAATGGAGACGGTGCTAAAATTGCAAGAAGTTGATCAAGAATCTTGGGTCATAAGCAAGATTCAATTTATGAAAAATGGGATTTATCTAAGAGAACTCCCTTGAAATAAGAGAAGATATTATAGGATACAGGGAGTTCATTTTGTCTTAATTGAACAGGTCCTTTTTAAAAGAAATTATGATGGAAAATTGTTAAGATGTGTAGAATGGGCTGAAGCTCAAAGGATACTACATGAAATGCATCATGGAATATCTGGGGGGCATTTTTCTACAAAGACCACAACCATAAAGATAAGTGAGGCAGGGTATTTCTGGTTGACTTTATTTGTAGATTGTTATCAGCTGGTTAGAAAATGTCGATCCTACCAGTATTATATGGGAATGAGGAGGAATGCAGTCGTGCCCCTTAGTCCTATAGTCATCAATGAGCCTTTTTCTTAGTGGGGTCTCAACTTCATCAGAATGATAAATCTAGTGTCCAACATGGGTCACAAATGGATATTAACTACCACGGACTATTTCACCAGATGGACTGAGGCAGTTCCACTTAAAGAAGCAATAGAGAATGTGATCCTAGATTTTATAGGAGATATCACTACTCACTTTGGGGCTCCTCGCACCATCATATCAGATAATGCTAAAGCATTCTTAGGGTCTAAAGTATTTGACTTTGCCTTAAGACATAAAATATATCTAAAAACCTCATCTAATTATTACCCTCAAGGTAATGGTCTGGCAGAATCAACTAATAAGAACCTAATAAGACTCATCAAAAGAATAGGGGCTGATCATCACAAAGAGTGGCATAAAGTGCTTAATCTAGCACTATGGGCTAATAAAATCATGCCCAAGCATGTGATCAAAATGTCTCCATATGAATTGGTATATGGAAAGTCTACCGTGATTCCCCTAAGCTTGGAAATCCCTGCTCTTCAATTGATTAAGCAGATTGAGATTGAAGAAAATAGTCCCATGCAGGTCAAACTCACAAAACTTCTAGAGGTTCAGGAAAAGAGAGATATGGCCCATGATTCATTGATCAAGCATTAGGGAATGGTTAAGAATTATTTTGATAAAAGGACTTCAAATCCTAATTTTGGAGGAGGCTCAATTATTTTAAAGTGGGATGCACGGCCTGCCAAGCCAGGTCAACATACCAAATTCAAAGCACTGTGGACTGGTCCATATAGAATTCACATGTTCAAATAGAAGAATTCTTTTGAGCTAGAGTCGATGGAAGGAGAACCTGAAGAGATTCCTATAAATAGAATCTATTTAAAGCATTTCAATTGATTTGGGTCTCTCATGTATTATAGTTAAATAGTTTCCCTTTCTCGCATTGGTTTTCCATTTTTTTCCCACTTTGCTTTTTAAATAAGTGTTTAAACATATGTCGACGGCTCTTTTGAAGCTGTAAGTTTCATGATTTTGATCTAGCAGGAGTCAGGTTCTTTTTGAGCAGGCTCAAAAGCCCTGGTGGTCACCAATAACTCTAGAGTAATTTCTTACTCTACATTGTATTTAATTTATTTTTGGTTCGAATGCTGCAATTTTGGTTCCTGCACACCTTGGATGTCACAACAAAATTTTGAAGCAGAGGGCTAGTTCATTTTGACTAAGTGTAGAAGGAGAAGTGGAAGCTACCAAGCATCGCCTTCTAGTAGCAGATCCCTTTTCCCCTTTTTATTTCCTTCATCTCATTTTGCCCATCAAATTCAAGTGAAAGTCACCATGTGTCAATTTCTGGGAGATGAAGATGGACAGCTGGCGTCATCCGAACACCTTTTTGTATCTTTTGGGAAGGCCATGGAATGTGCCACATACCTAATAATGGCTAAGCAGAATGCACCATGTGCCAGCATCCATGTCTCATAGAGGCACTTGTGTGTCTTTTGATAAGGACTTTCAATGAACCAAGCAACATAGCGAGTGGAAAGCACCAGATGGCCATTGTGGAGGCCCTGAATTACCCTTTTGATGAAGTAGTGGAGGTCACCACGTGTCGTCATCTGAGAGACTTTGGTCTAATGCTTTCATTCAAAGTGCATAAAGGCATCTTTTCATTTTTGCTTAAGTGCTAAAATGTAGTGGAGGCTACCAAGTGTCACTCTCTGGGTCCCTCCCTACTCCATCCCCAAAGAAAGCGAAAGGCACCACGTACCCCCAGAAGGAGAAGTGAAAGATGCCATGTATCTTCCGAAGAGCAGTGGAGGTCACCACGTGTCAACCTCTGAGAGACCACCTTTGAGCCTAATTGCCAAATAAAGATTGTGGTGGGTCCCAGATAATATTTTAGATGGCTGAGGAAGCACTGAGTGTCAACAAGTGAAGATTGCCACGTGCATCCATTCTTTCTTAAGGGTTGCCAAGGTAAAGAATGCACTGAGTTTTGTTTCCATAAAGCTACAAAGTATCGAGGAAGCAGGCTGTGACAGGTGTCAAAGGTAGACCATTCCTTAATGAAATATAAAGAAAGTAGAAGCAGCCAAGTGTCATCCTCTGGTGCCTTCTAGATTAAAAGGAGAGAAATTTCATAAATTGACTAAGTGTCCTCATGTCTGTCTATCTGCTACAACAGAGATGGAGGGAAAATAGGTAAAAGTTATTCCTGGTAGATAGAATAGTTCACCGGGTAGATTTTTGGGGCTTATAAGTATTAAAGATGCTATCTGTTTGTCCTCTAATAGTAGAGGTAGAGTAGATAGTTGAGTGGCTAAATAGGGATGGAACAAAGAATTTTAGGCACAAAGAGAGGTACTAGATAGGGATTGCCATGCCATAGTCAGTGCAGTCCTTGATAAAGACCAAGACACATTCAAAGCATTGAATGCGCCATCTATTTTATCCCCTGTGAGTGAAGGATGGAGTGGAATTACATGGGAAAGAAAGCAATGCAAGGAGACACCCGAAGCTATATAAGAATATTTGTAAAAAGAAAAAAGGGAGGAGATTTCCATAGTTTTAGACTTTTAGAGTTTTGACCAATAATATCATTTGCTTTTGTTTCATTCTCCTAAGTTGAAAAGTTTATATGACTATGTGTGTTTCTACATCTTTTGTATGACTGGAAGATTCAATAAGAAAATGGAACACTATGCCCTTGTTGATGTTATCTGTGTCATTTGCAAAGCAGTCTATGCTGTAGATTTTCTAGTGTTGTGATTGGAAATGTTATTTTCTTTTGTCTCATTTTTTGGGGTTTGAAGTTCTACATACCGTGCGTGACTTTTGTGCCTCTTATGTGATTGAAGGATTCTATTAAGAAGATTGAACATTATGCCCTTGTTGACAATTCCTGTATCTTATCAAAAGACTCCCCTATTTTGAGCCTCTGTTTTTGTTATTCAAATCTTTTACATTGATCATGCACTTGTCTGCCCTTAAATGTAATTGAATAATATAATAGTCTCACTATGCTCAGGTTAGGATTAGGATTATACTCAGGCACATCACCATAGTTAGGTTTTAATTCCTGCATTTTGCATTTTTGTTTAGTCTCCTATCCCTTTTCCCCAACACCCATTCAAAAGAAGAGGCCAGCTTCTCTAAAATCTGGAGGTTGTTTCAAGCCACATTATCCCACAGCTTGAAACTTCCATTGTTGATTGGTTAAGATCTAGCACAATTTTACGTCATCAACAGTTATCAAACATGCAAGTTCAAATTATTTTCTAGTGTGAATTTGAATTCAAATTCAAATTCTTGTTTTCCCTTCAAATTGTGTTTAGATTTCAAACCTTTACCTTGAGAGTAAATGTAATTGTCAAAAGTGAAAAGTTAAAATTATTTAAGAGAAGATCTCCCACATTGTAATCTTGTTGAGAAAATAAAAAAAGTGGTTGAAATATTTCAACCATAGGATATTAGTTTAAAAAATCTTCTCCAAATTAGCATGTTGTTGTAGATAACAAATCTTCTTAGGTGGCTTTAGAGCCCAAGATGAGCATAGGAGAGAGGAGACTCTTTCAAAAAGAGTAATATATGTTTTATATTGGAATTGATTAAAAATAAGAGTAATGTGAAGATAAAAGAGGAGATATAGATAGGATATCTCATTCAAGGAGAGATATAATGTAAAGAGAAGGTGAGGAGAAACAGTGAGGGAGGACCCCACTTAAGAGATGTAAGAGTCAAGGAAAGGGAGAAGATTTGATGTGAGGACAAGAAGGTGTGTAGGGGAAAATAAGGATTTGAAAGACATAATCATATAATAATTGAATTTTAAGTCTCATTTTTTATTAATAAACAATTAATGTTGATTCCAATGATAATGTTATGCAAACAATTATTTGCCTTATAGAGTTCTGGTCTAAAATAGTATAAAAAATATATGTAGGCTTGTGTGTGTGTATCTCTATAAAGCTTAGGAAAGGAATGATCATGTTGTTTGATGAGAAAAATCTAAACATATGTTAATAAACCATTTAATATTTTATTTTATGACAAATAGGACTAAATAACTATGAATGTGTAAAGAGTCAAAGATCAGGGTATGTGAGGGTGTCTGAAGCATAGACACAGTCCATTGTCAATACTAGATCCATGTGAAATTTTATGAATGGAAGTTATAAAAGTATAATATCATGTAAGTGGGTTGAGTGAGATTTAATATTAAGATAAATTGGATTTATAAACCTTTTATATGATTGGAGATCACAAAAGTTGGCTCTCAGGCCTATAGATGATAGTGCACAGGGAATAAGAAAGGAGTTTGTGTGTTTTGTGAGACAATTGATTTGGTGGAATAATTTTAGACATGAGAATAGGATATAGAGACAAGGTAAATTTTATTTTAAATATATATATACCTATTTAATCAAGGATATGATGAAACCCTTGACAAACCCCTGCTCACTGTCATAGAAACATAGTGAAAGTAACTTGACAAGACCTTATTGGGATGAGTAGAGAATATTTTAAGCCTGGGAGATGAATGGATAAGGTGGATGGTATCTATTAATACCATAATAAACTAATTTTGACCATTTAAATAAGATAAAGCACACATAGTTTCATTTAGTATGCTCTTGGCCTGTGAAGGCCCTTGAAAAGCCCTAAACTAGGGTTTGGCCTCTAAAATGAGTTTCAATTATTCAAAATGTATTAAAATTTGTAATTTTTTCCCTTGAGATGTTATAAAAATATTTTAGGTGGTTTCATATTGATACAATATGGAAAATTATGGAAAAATTCCATTTCAAGTGAGTTTTAGGTGTATGCATGCAAGAAAGAGTAGGCCTATCTATGAAAAGTGGTTTTATCCAAAGGAGGGGTGAAATAAATGTTTGATTCAATTTTAATGGCCTAATGGGTATCTATAATGTTTATTTTTTTGTCTATAAATTATATACAACATCCTAGACAAGGAGCTTTATATGAGATAGGGCTAATTAGAGCAGGACCTAAAGAAGGAAGTACCAATCTATACAAAGGAAGCACATCTAAGTTTTAGGTATGTTATGTAAGAGAATAATGGGTATATATAAGTGTTTTTATAATTTTTTTGAGATAACCTCAAATATTTTATGGCCAATACATAGATAAAAAAGGGCTACAAGGAAAGATGCACAAGCCAATAGGTAAACTAAGAATCTAGAACCTTCTACCAAAGGTTAAATGATATGAATGGGTCTGTATGGATGTGTTAAGGTGTATGAAATTTATTTAAGAGGTTATATTGAATCAAGAAGTTATTTTTCATAACTTAAGGTTTTTAATCCATAAGCAAGGTTTACAAGAGATGCATATGGGTTGACATTAGTTTGGGTAGCAGAGTTACTTGTCTGAGCTAGGATGGACATAAAAGATTTGAAGGCTATAGGTGAAACTCATCTAGTTCATACTTCATAAAACTATATGAACTCATCTAGTTCCTACTCTCATGCATCCATGAGGACTACTTTTACTTTACAGGGTGATGCATGAAGATCTCACCATAGTTAATCAAGAGGATAACTGGGATACTAAATGCTAGATAGGACATCAATTGAAGATGTATGATGTAAAGGAGGTGTAACACATCTGTAATCTCTTCATATACTACAATGGGGGTTTCATGTTCCCTATTAACAAGTGTGAGAACCCTGACATGAGGGTAGCAATGTGCCTCATGAGCTCTAAGTTATGTCTGGGTGATTGGTGGATAGATGTGTCAAAGGTGTATCTCTACATGGCCTATCACATTATAAAAGGCATCTAATTTAATATTTTTAAGTTAAAATGCACTCAAGTGTCATAACACCAAAGGGACCTTCAAGTGGGGGTCCATCCTTATCTTGATCATGATGGAAGAGATCAAGATATTGAATGAGAGTGAAGACAACTTGTGGGTATTAAAAAAACACCATGAATCTCCTACACAGAAGTATAAGGACTACACCTACCCCACCAACTTTAGCCCAAAATACAAAACACTCATAATGGATTGATGTGATCATTACATCAAAGCCTTTAGACTGGAGTAGTACATCACTTAAGGCCTCCCTTAAATCATGTTTGAGATGATAGTATTTGCTATAATGTAGTACTAATACATCATATACTTGTTGTTAAAGGACAAACATATGTTGGGATGGTTGAATTTCCCCTTCACTTTATTGAAAAAATACTTAAAGGATGCACTGCAGTAGCATAAGAATAAAAATGTGATGGAGGATGTGATCAACTAAAATTAATACAATAAAAGGGAATAATAGGAATAGTGTGATGTAGATAAGGAATTTTAGGCACCACATGGGTGAATGTGAACATCCTTAGCAAGAATGAGATACACTAAACAAGTGGGTGAGGATAAGAACTATCAACATCAAGGACATAAGACCTTCCAAATAGTGAACACAAATCTTGGTAAAATAAGTGAACTGTATAGATCATCCCATGAATATTATATGAATGAAAATTAAAATGGATCTTACCTTCCCACATAGAGTCGTTGGACTATCGTAAAGATTGGGTACTTATGTGATAAGATAGGTGGCACTATAATTATATGATATAATAAGACCTATTACCCTAGTTTACTATCCTACCATACCCTAATGGTCCTTATCTTTATCATGAGTCTAATTGTGGAGTTTGAGATTTAACTAGGATAAGAGATGTGCAAAATATAGATCACATCTTTTGGTCTGATCTAAATTTTAATAATGTATTCACCTTTTTGATCATTGCCTTTTTATTGTACGATATGGATTTTAAGTCTTTTAGATTTCTATATTCCTCCTCCATGCAGATTCATAGAACCAATCATGAGTGAAGTAGGTGAGGAACACAATAGAGATTACACTTGATAACTATACAAAAGGACCTAGAGACCACAATGTCTTAGACTATTATACTTGCCCAAAGTAAGGGTGAAATCTCAAAACTAACTTGTATGCCTTAAAAGAAAATAAATAAGGGAAATATTATGATCACGAGGGATCCATCCATGTAACAAGTGTAAAATCATGAATATGCTCATATTTGATCACAAGGAGGGAAAATAATGCTCCAAAAGGGGTGGGGTTATGTTATCATTATCGTGTCACTAAGGAATTCTTATTAACCTACAACAAATCTAGCACAATCTCTAATTAAATTAGTAGTCATGCCAAAAGAGGGGGAAGGTAAATGGTCATCCCAAAATAATGGAACACAAAGCACGGCCTAATAATCACAAAAAGACTAAGATAAAAATGTGATAAAATGAAAATGAATAAAAAACTTGAAGGTTTTACCTAGGAAAAAAATGGAAACAAAGGCCAAAAGTAATGTGATATAAAAACAAAGAACAAAAAAATAAATAATAGTGTAAGTAGATTAAATAAAACCAAAGAACCACAAAGGAAACAATGGTATAATTAAAATGAAACTAAATGAAATAAAATGCAAAAACAAAGAAACATGAGACAAAAAAAGAAGAGAAAAAATATGTTGATGTCTATATCAAAGATGAACATATTAAATACAAGCCTATGTGTCTCAAAAGGTTTTTTAAAGTTGAGTTTGTTTGTTATAATGTAATGTAGAAGAATAGTGGGCATCATAAGATGCCCCAAAGGGTAATTTGATGTATGGATGGGAATCACAAGATGCCCCAAATTCTAAAGGGACATGTGGGTGGGCATCATAAAATGCCCCAACATGTGATGTGGAGTGAGGTGAAACTAAATTGCTATAATGAATTATATTGGGTTGGTTGATGCATTTTGATAGAACTTGATTGTTAGAATGAATTGTTTTGGGTTGGGTGATGCAATTTGATGAAACATGACTATTAGAATGAAAAATATTAGGTTGGCTAATGCATTTGATAAAATTGAACTATTAGAATGAACTATATGAGGTTGGACCATGATTTTGATGAAACAAAGTATTCGAATGTACATTATGTTAGCTGATGTAGTTTGATAAAATTGGACTGTGATATTGAACTATATTGAGTTGTCCATTGTACTTTGATAAAAGTAAACTATTGGACTCGAATGCATCAATCTGATTGATTCAATTTAATAAAACAAAACTTTGATAATGAACTACATTAGGTTGGCTAATGTAGTTTGAGATAAGCAAATGTGTTGATATGTTGGATTTTAAGAATGTTAAAATTGACATGGGACATGTACTAAATATCTAAATAGGTTTATAAGCTAAAATAGGACCATTTATGATGCACTTTGGAGTAGGCATTTAAACTAGGTACTCATTGGGTTTACTTGACCTAATAGGTTGAGGTTTGATGAATGTAACCACCTATTTGATGTCATTCATGTTAGTTACCCTTTCCATATTACTGTAGGAAAAAATAACAAGTATGGTTTTGACAACATTATAAGATGATTTTGGATTGGGATGGTGTTAAAACTGATCATTAGGTGGTTAATGTTGATGTGATTGTGATTCATTAGATTGGGTTTGAGAAACTTTAAGATAGTATTGTTAAAGTTTTTGAGTAAGAGTGTCAAGATTGAAATGTGGACTAAACAAAGAGGTAAGAAAAAATCATTGGAGATAATGATAATTCTCATGATAATGACCTATCATAGCATGCCACCAACAAAACTTATTAGGATTGAGCCATTTTGGAGGAGTTTTATAAGAGTTAAATCTCATGGATTTAGAAGGTGTCATTTTTATCTCGACTTCATAGAAACTCAAGGGAGGGTTGGTAGGGTTTTATTTTTTTTGGAAGATTCCTCATTAGGTTTTGGGGGAGGATTAATTTGAGATAAAATGGTATCAATGACATTAATTGATGATTCTTTATGAGATGATTCAAATTGTCTCATAAGAAAGTCCTACTTTTTTGCTTGATTTAAAGCCTCTTATAAAGTCTTAGGGGAAAACATATTAACATTTTATTGAAGAGGAGATTCAATACCGATGACAAAGAGTTTGTAAATATTATCATCACTCATGTTATGATCCACTTTATGAGTTGGAATTTTATCATTTGATGAAAGTGTGAGAAATTTCAGTAGGAAGTTGTTTAGCATTGATGAAATGGCTAAGGCTATTTTTAGGAAGATCATTATGTTGAAATTATTTAACTAGAGCATTGACTAAATCCTCTAGTTGTGTGATGGAATGTCAAGTATGTTGATTATACCATTCTACTGCATATCTTGTAAAGGTTTTTTATAAAATTTTGGTAATAAAAAAAGTATTCGTTTGAACCCATTACTTATATATATTTCCAAAATACTTAAGGAACCATGCATGATCTTTAGTCCTATCATATGTGGTAGTTGGAGATATGTTTCCAATGTCTATAGACATAATGAAAGAGGCTACAGGTTCATTTTAAAGATGTTGAAGAGTTTTGTTTTGAATTGAAGGTTGGGAATAAGGTTCCCACTAGCATCTCTAAGAGGAGTAAAATAATTATGATATGGTTGATTCAAATGAATCGAGGTTGGCTAGCCATTTGAAAATTTTAGTTTTGTATTTGGATCATTTGAGATCTATTAGAAACTTTCACAAGGGTTATTTGTTGGACTATTTGTGCAAGGATTTGAGTTATATCAATAGGTGGGTTTTTATTATAGGTATTAGGAGGGGATTACTATAATTTTTATTTGAATAAATATTCCCAACATTAGTATTGGTTACCCCAAATGTGGTAGAATACGGGAGGTTTTTAAATCCATGGTTCTTATTAGGTGTGTAAATGGTATCATCATCAAGATTCTTGAAGAATTGGGAATCATCCAGATAATTAGTTTGATTTATTTCAACCATATTACATTGTGATGTAATAATGATAGGTGCTCTTATTATGGGTGAAACAAGAGGATTGGGAACATTAGTTGTAATAGGTGAACATAATACGAGGTTCTAACTATCAATGTAGATTTGTTGTTGAGTTTATAACTTATAGGTTTATAAGGTGTAAAAGTGGTATAAGGTGTATAATTTATATGATTCTAAATTTGGATGTAAGTATTTTTTGGATCTAGTATACGGTATGAGGTAGACCAAAATTTGGGCTGAGAATATCTATAATAATTTTGAGAAAACATGCACTATGAAGAGTTGTCTTCCATGGTGGGCAAGGAAGGAAGAAAAGAATAACTCATGTAGGATATGTATTGGTTGAGAATGTTAATAAATATCCTAAGAGGTGACATCATGATGATTGATGAATGAAAAAAATGATGAAAAATAATTGATCATAAGAAATTGACTATATTAACCAGATTGATATAGTCAAAAACTGAAGATGAAAATAGATTGTATTAGTTTCATCGATACAACTTGGATAAAAAGGTGGTGCCATTTGGTGGATAAATAAAAATTAAATATATCAACTAAGCCAATGTGATTAGGGAAGACATAAAATTGTATCAGGTTGGCTATAGTAGATTATTGAAAGGAAAACTACGATAAAACTCTATTATGTTGGTCAATGCAGATTATTATAATAAAAATTGGGGAAATTTTGTATTGGGATGGATTATGTAGGTTGTTAAAATAAAAATTGAGAAAAACTATATTGGGATGGATAATACAGTTGGCTAAAATAAAAACTAAGATAAAATTATATTGGGTTGGTTCATATAGTTTGTTGAAATAAAAACTAAGATAAAATATTATCGAGATGGCCGATACAGTTATATGAAAGAAAAATTGAGATATATTGTATTGAGCTAATTGATAAAGTTACCTAAAAGAGTGAAGTCAATGGTTTAATTCAATTTGGGTTCACCAAACCATATGCAATGAGTTAGGATTGATCTACAACTATCTTATCTAAAGATCCATACTCATAGAATGTAAATCAAGTAGATCCCCTTAATACTTACTAAAATTAGGATATGACCAATGGATCTGCTAAACTTGACAAGGGTGACATCCACAACATGATGTCAATTGAAAGGGTTCCAAATTGTCTAGGAAATCAACACAATACAATATCTCTAACTAAGTCTCTATTTAGTAATTAATCGAATATCAAAATGAGGTAATGTAAGTAAAGTAAAGGCTTTAAAATAAATTATAATGGGCAAGGTGCCATGGTAGGCAAATGGGGGCCTATGCTACCTATACCTAGGTATATAAATGGAAAGTTTGAATAATCATATATTTACTCTAAGTTTAAGTGTAGATATAATTAAAACAAGGAGATATACATTCATTAACTAATCAATTATGTAACTTTTATCTATCAAAAGAAAAGAGCTAGGGTTAGAATATAGTTACCTTGAATAAGACCTATCGAACCTCAATCTCTCCCTTAGATAATGATGTTTTCAAGATATTTTTGTGGTTTTAAAGATATTAATTTATGAATCAAGGTATAGGTTAAAATGACCCCTCCTATTACATCCAAGACTCTAAAAGATAATATTTTCCCTCTAAGACAAGATCTAAATAATAAATCCTAAAAATGTAGGCTTAAAGAAAAAATGTGATCAATAGTAATTGAAAATAAATATATATGATTTATTGGAAGGAAAGGGTGACTTTCATTTATAGTGGTCAATAGTCTTAATCCATCCCTAAATTTTAGTCGATGGCATTAACCAACTCGATGTACTTTAAAAGGAATCGACTAACACAAAATAGTATCAAGCTAGTTGATAGTGTAGGACTTTATCTACCTAGTTGATATAATATAAATGATGGTATTAGTCGTACCAACACCATGAGATAATATTTAAAATGTTATTATTTAGGCCAATGTCACAAGATAACCTAGAAATTGTGTTGAAACAAGCAGTATATATAATAAACATTTAAGTATAAGTTGGCATTTAGGTATGGAGATATACTTTCTTATACTTTAATTTATACTTTATATATATATATATATATATATATATATATATATATATATATATATATATATATATATATATATATATATATATATATATATATATATACACACACATATATACTTTGAGGATGTTTTAGTGTGGTTTAACTCTAGGGTTTATAATTCGAATTATAGGTTTTGTAGGGTTAGACTAGATTTTATACTTAGTCATATTTCAAGGTTTTAGGATTTTAAGAAGACATCATAGGAGATAAATTCATAGAAACTCTACAGAAGTTTGACTGATAGTAAGAATGATGTGATCATGACATGGATAACATGTATCTCAAAGCATGCAAGGCCTACCCACTCATTTATTAGTGCACCCTTTAAGGCATGCACTTAGAGAGCTTGAAGTTTGATAGGTTGTTGTAAGATAAAGATCCAGTAAATGATAAAAGTGAAAAATATTATGGTTATACAATATCCACATAGGGGTGAGAAGTATTCTATTGTGCCTAATGATTAGGAGAAGGTTCATTTAAAGTATTAAACTTATCATTTCCATTAAGTTGTGTTTGTGACTCTTATGTAGATGTCTAAACATCAATCATTTTTTCATCTACTAAACCATGTATCTCATGTCATAAACTGATTCATTTGTTCATCAAATGTATACCTTGAAGATAGTCATAATATAAATTAGTTTTTAATCCCTTGGAAAGATATTTAATCATATCAACCTATTTTTTGGTAGGGAAGGCTATAAGGTTTCACTTAAGTAACTTTTTAATACCTTATGAGGAGGTTGTATTAAATGTGTAAATTTCCTCTTTGGTCATGTTGAAAGAACAAGCCGATTAGTTGGCTATGAAATTATGTTAATTGTTTCTTTCCTGTCATTTTTATTCCCATTTAATTTTTATTTTAAATTTGGTATACTTGGAAATTTTCCACTATGAGTGCTTGTTGGGTTGGGCCCATACCTTAATTAATTCATTTCAAAAAAATTAAAATCTAGATCCTTAACCATGTGACATAGATCATCAAATGATTTAAACGCATTAAACACAATATATTAATATAAATGAGGTAGAAATATTTGCTTGAAAATATATTATAATTCCTTATCTACCATTTGAATTTTCATATTAGACGTTGTATTCTTGTATTAGAGCATGTAATCAATGATAAGCTAATTGTATCCTTGCTTGTTTTTTTTTTAATTTGAGCATATGACATCTTCTCACTAATGTTAATTAATAATTGTGTAAGAAACAAGTCATCTAATGGGTTTAAGGAATGACTAGATTATAAAGGGAGATAATTAAACTAATGTAGTGCATAATCCTTAAGATCTCTTGGAAACAAATTAGTTAATAATTTATCACTAGATGCATAGTATAAACATGTTATGTGAAAGGCTCAGAGATGTTCTGGATCACCCTTACCATCATAAAATGTAAGCTTAGGTGACACAAAAGTAGTTTGTTAAATGATAAGCTTCAATACCAAGGTCTAATGGATTATTTAATAACACATGATAATTAGTGGTATAGTCCACTCTAGAGGAATTTTGTTGTAACTATGTAACCTTATTCTGAATCTCAATAATTATTTGCACTAACTTTTTAGCAATAGGCATAACAAGTTACATAGGTATTATATGATTTGACATTAGTATAAACATTTAAAGGTATGAAATTATGTTGTGTAGGGATAACCATCATAATCTGATGAGAACTATTTATTCCCCTGATACCATGGGTGGACATCATGTGTAGCAAAAGGTGAAGACATGGAATTAATCTTATTAATAGTCTCAACACATAGTGTAGAATTATTACCGCAAAATATGTATTAATATATGTAATAGGCTCATGTTTTTGCTACTCAGATGCAATAACCTTAACATCATTATTATTTTTAACTTCTAGGATTGTTTGTAACATTGTATTAAAATCATATGGATTCATTCTTAGAGTGCATAAATGGCTACAACTTGGTTATGGTCAACACCACCAAGGTAATCTAGATGTATGTCATCATCATGTTCATTGTCTTATTCATAAATGGTTTCTAGGTGTGGCATATTATCATTAGAAATATTAAGTATTTTTATGCATTCATTGTTAATTTTTACATCAACAAAAGGAGGAATATCATCAAATTTATTCATTTGAAATAAGCATGATTGATCTAAATAAACTTGACTACGCTCAATTTCAACACTACTTAGTCTATCACTTCACCTTGGAGGGATAAGAGATTTAATATTCTTAGGTAACATAGAAAATGATCATGAAAATTAAATTATTCTACAATGAGAGAAAATTGGAATTCTAGTCTAAAAATTTAGAATTAAATACCAAAATTTGAAGTCCTAAGAAAATAATAAGAATCCCTAAAGAGGTTTGAAAGGAGATGCGTTCATCAAGAAATAAGTATTTTTCCATATAATGAAGAGAATGAAGAAACCTTTTGGGGAAAACTTGACCCAAATCCACTAGATGAGGAAGAAGAAGAGAGAGAGGATATGAGTAGAAAGAGAAAGGAAGTTTGCATCACCCTTATTTAAACCTATAAATAAAGATCCCATTGTATTATTTTAGACAAAATATGGAATTCCATACTGGTTAAGAAAGGTTAAATTGGACTTTAGGGTACAAAATATTAAGACTCAAGAGGAAAAGTTGAATGTATCTCCTTAACATCTAGATGTTGTTATCCACACTTGGGGAGAGAACTAGTTTTATATAAATATTAAAGGTGACTTTTTGAACTTATCAAAAGTGTTGAATAAGAGAGTTGACCATAATGATACATATTATACCTAGTTAACACACCTATTTCATAGAGATATGTCTAGGGAGGATTATACAGACAAATTTCAAGTTTTGGAGTCCAAAGCCAAACTCTCTTTGAAGTTGATGGGGAAGATCTACATTTTAAACTTGTGAGTTGAGATTAAAAAATCTAATAATATTTAAACTAAAATACTCTAAAATATATATTATTATAGTTAGAAGAGAAAAAAAACATATTGAATCCATGAAGAATTAAATGGTTGGAAGTATTATTCATAGATACTTTACTTGGGATAATAAATACAAATACCATATTTGTGAATCTTCCCATATGTACGCTATTATAAACTCATATCATAGGTGTTACAAACCATGTAATAGAGGTCATGTTTTTAGTCCAAAAAAAAATTATAACTCAGATTTGGATAACAAGTGAGGCCCAGAGAACCCTACTTTAGTGTGTGATCATAAATATTTATCTATTGTTTCAGTAGAAATGGGAGAACCATCTAAGTCACTTTAAATAATGATAGAGTTGGAAAATCTAGATAAATTCAATTTATATTCCCATGTCAAGAAAACCTAGGTTTTGGTCATGTTAATCTGGGAAGTATACTTAATATTTTCAGTAAGAAATAAATCTAAAGATTATACCTTCATTTAGACAAATATAAAAGTTTCCCTATTTGGTTTGAAATTATTTTATACATTTTTAGGATTTAATGTGACCATAATAGCATATACTATTAAAAAAATTATATTACTTAAGACATCAAATCAATAAATAAATCAAATTTCAATTAGTCAAATATAATAACTTATTTATTTGAAACACCAAATAAAATATGTACTTAGAACATTTTGGGTCTATGGTAAGTTATATTCATCAACAAAAATATGTAATGGGCCAATGACTGATTAGATCTAAAAATAGATTTTATGGGTACATTGACAATTCTACTATCTTGGGATAGATGTGCAGTGTGACCCTATTTGATATAGTGTATAACTATCCACTTTATTTTTATAGATATATGATTGTGTTGTCCACTGCACCTATGTCTGATAAGGATGTCTATGTGTTTTATTTTTATAGTTTTTCCTTCTCTTTTATTTAAACCTAGCTATTCCTTATAGGATAACTATAAAATTGTAACAATGAGTGAAAGGGAAAGGTTGAGATAATCTTGTCCACCCATTGTGACTAATTGTTTCCTACATATCTAATACTCTCATGAGGGAATCAAATCACATGTAGTTATTCTACCTATTTGGGTGTGTTAAATCTTGTGTAATACTAATATGATGCAATATTTCATATGGATTTCAACACTTGATAACATGTGACTTGACCTTCAAAAAGGAGAATTAGACTTAGATTATGGATTTATCATGTAAAGGTTCTCATATTTGGGAGATTTTTAAGAGGTTATTATCAATGTGTATAATATTTTCTAGTCATAGGGAGATCAATATTAGTTGAGTTAAACTCTTTGGCTTGATATGTTTACATAGATGTATTTTTGGTTGCTTTACTTTGAACCAAAATGTAAAATGTGTGAACTAAAACTTATTGACAATTTGAATTTTGAAAACTAGTTGTTAAAGTGTGCAAGGATAAGTCTACCCTAAGTGGACAAGGCCATGGTGGTGGAATTATTATAGAGGCACATATTAGTCCAAAAAATATGAACTATGGCCTGATGCCAAGAAACAAGATGAGACTGATTTTAAACTATTTAGGAAGAGACTATAAATATCTTATGTAAAAATAATAATGATTTGGAAGGGTTAGGTACATATATGAGAGAATGGCTAAGATTAATCATGAATAAGAGTCATTTGGTTATCATAAGTCAAGTAGGTTAAGGTTAGGTAAAATTAAACATTTTCAAGTGTCTAATACCAAATATGAATGTTGATATTAAGATATTTAAGTATTGAATGCATAAGAGCAATCCATAAAGTGGATTTATTAGTGGAAAATTATGTCCTTTAAAATAAATTATGAGTTTTTGATATTAGGATTGTGGATGTTGCTTTATGGGTTCAATATTCAAACTCACTTGTAACATCCTCCACCAATCATTAATATCAATTCTTGACCTTCAAGTAAGGGCACGATAATTATAGTATCAATTCTTTTTCCACAATGGAAACCAAAACTATCAATTCTAGTCATATGAACAAAAATTTGAATATGGGGTGTTTTGGCTTTATGCCTCACCTTTACAATATTAATGTGGAATCAACTATCTTAGATGAAATTACTTGAGGTATTCCAGAATTGCTATGTAAATATAAGGTACTTTCTAGGATACACCAAATAGCCTATCATCATCAGGGAATTAGAGCACATTATTGAGATTGACTTTACAAAGGGGCCAATGATGGTACACCCTTATAGATATATTAATTTTTAACTTTCAAATATAGATAAATTGATCATTGAACTCTTGAAGGCTAGTACCATTTTCCCTAGTAAGAACCCATATGTTGTTATAGTGGTACTAGCTAGGAATAAGGATGGGTCATATAGATTATGTATAGATTAAAGTTCCTAAAAAAATCATAATGGAAAATAAATTTCAAATGCTAAGGATTGATGATCTTAGTAATGAGTTGCATGGGGCATATTATTTCTCAAAAGAATATCTCAGATTGGGATACTATCATATCCCAATTTGAATTCAAGGATAGAATAAGATGACCTTCATATGCATCAATGTTTTTGCCAATTTTAGGTCATGAATTTGGGTCTAAATAATTCTACAACCACCATTCAAGAATTGATGAACAATATATTCAAAAAAGTCTTTCACAGTTCTTGTATTATCTAAGGAGAATCCAAATGCCAAGGCTTCTATGTGGGAATTCACAAAGGAAAATTTGGAACACCTTAGTCACATAATTTATATTAAAGGGGTTCACACCAACCTTGTAAATATGAATATCATATGTGACTAGCCTGTACCCATGATTCTTAACAATTTTGGTGTTTTCCTAGGATTGATAATATTTTATAGAAGATTCATGAGGAACTATTCAATAATATCATGCCTCATGACTAATATCACTAGGAAGGATTCCTTTAAGAGGTCCACAAAGGCACAAAATTATTTATATGATCTAAAATTAGCTTTGGAGTGTACTCCATTTTTACCAGCCATTGATTTATCAAAGTCTTTTGTCAATAAATTTGATGCCTTTAAATCTGGACATAGCATAGTTCTATCTTAGGATGACCACCCAATTGCATTTAAAAGTAATAAATTTAATGAAAATGAATGAAATATGTCCATGCATAGTAAAAATATGCATTCCATGCTACATGAAACTTCCAAAGGACATCAATTTCTTTTGGGAAGTAATTTCTTTGTTAAAATTGACCACCTTAACTTTAAGAACTTGTTAACTCAAAGGCTATGAACAAAGGAGCATCAAAAATTAATTATTTACCTTTAAGCCAATGAATTTTAAATTATTTACAAGAAATGAAAGTATAACATTGTGGCATATGCATTATCCCACCTAGAAGAACCTCCAATATTACATGGCATGTCCATCAGCCAACATGTTTGGAAATATGGCCTTCTACAGTATTACTTAACTCACCGTACCTCAACTAAACTCATGTAAGAAATTAAATATGGGTGAAAGGTGAGTGATTGGTTAGTTCATAATGGAAACATTTTTTTCAAGGATGCATTTCCCTGAGTGATAACTCTCCCTTTCTTCAAAATGCACTATAAAATGACCACACGTCTCCATCTATAGGCCATGTCAAGTTCCAGAAAATGTATATAAAAATAAAAGGTAAATCTATCTATAAATAAATGATGGTAAACATTCTAAAATTTATAACTAGGTGTGATATTGGATAGTGGAATAAGGGAGAGTGTATTCTTTTTCCATGTCTTCTACAACCAAATTTGGTTCCACAAAAAAAGTGGAAATTTGTGTCAATGGAATTTATCTCTGATCTTCACAAATCCAAGTGTAAATATGAAAATTTTATTGTTGTAAACATATTGAAAAATCATGTCATTTTCATTCCCACTAAAATTTAGGGAGAAATGGGCTTAAGATTGGAAAATATATATTTCCAATACATGTTTAAACTACATATGATCCCTAAACAAATCATCTACAATTAGGATTGGATTTTTTGAAGTAATTTTTGGTAGGAGATACTTTAGAATTCATGTGTTACATACAATATGAACACTAAATACCATACCTAAACAAATGGGAAAAAAAAGATGGTGAAAATTTGGTTGGAAGGGTATTTGAGAATATATGCAAGGGATAAGTAGAGCAAGTGGGTATAATGGCTAAATTTTGTTGACTATTGGTACAACACCACATACCATATAACTACATAATTTTCATTATTGGGGGATTTTCTCCTTATTTTTGTTTGACTAAATACTAATCATGTTCCCAAAGGAAATTAGGAATCCAATTAACTAGCATGCTAATAAATCATATGAGTAGTGACCTCACGTTCTCCCCCAAGGCACACAACCTATATTGGTTCTCATCAATTCTATCACATGATGATGGTTAGAATTTATATACACTTAAGAAACTAGGTTAGTACATTTAGTTCTCACTACTTATCCATGTTATTTACTCCATACATTCCACATACTTATATTTAATACTAAAGAAATAGATTAACCCATATTAGAGTTTGTATAGAAAAGTAGGGATTCCATTTATTTCATTTGAAGAAGATTACAAAGATATATCAACAACATTTCCTTAGTATTATCTCTATCATTGTACACATCTAAACTTTTATAAATAAATATAAGGGGTATTTATAAATAATCCAACCCAATTTAGGTTACATCATTAATACAATAGATATGACTAGCTAATGACTATTTCAAAAAAATAAATCATAGGGATCCATTGCAAAAAATACTTTTATCTCAGGTCAAACAGTCCCCATATACTCTATCTATGCTATATATCCATGGTCATTTTACTCTTCTCTCATGAAATGGTGCTAGATTCATGCTTGGTTAGTCTTTGATGCTTCTGTGATCTACTTTATAACCATCCCCGCTTCATGTGCCCTTGTCCAAATCTTACGCTTTTATTCAAGTCATGCATCTTTTATTTCTCCTTATTTTTTGTAACCTTTTCTCCTATAACTTGAAATTATATGCTAAGGTCCTCTACACCCTTATTTTTCATGCCTCTCTTGCATGAATTTCTCTTCCACATCATCCTTGTGCCCTTGTTCTTATGTATTATGCTCTAAAAACCTTTAGAATATATAAATACAAAATTTGGGTTCCAACATCACCTCTACTAAACTGATAGTCCATCCTAGAAAATTTTTAAGATTCCTTAGATAACATAAAATATGGTCCAACTTGATGTACTTAACATTTCAGCTCCATCAATTGGTTGAGTGTAGTCTAAATATTGGAAGTAATGACTTCCACTTCACCTCGTAGTCACTTCATATCCTTAAGTTGTTCTAAAAAATCATTTACTTAAGTCATAAAATTTTCAAGATGACAAGTTGTATCATTATTGGAATCCTCGAGCACCCCAACTACTGCCAAAACTTGCCCTTAAAGTGTTGAAAAACTAGCATTAAGCTCTTGATGATGGGTGCTTATTTATTTTTACAGTTCTTCTATATCTTGAAACACCTTGGCACATTGGGCTCTATCCTTGATATTCAACACATTCTTAGCTAATTATTGATGTCATTGTTTCTCAGGTTGAAGTTGTGATTCTAAAATTTTATTTGGATAAGCCAAGTTTACAAAAACCCATTAGCAATGGGAATAGTGGCACTTAATTTGTTCAAAAATGTTTTGTAGATGTTTATGACCTCCATAAATTACTTTATTTCCCATAGCTACTCTTGATGGGGGTTTACTTATTTTTTGTTTTCTAGAGTAGAAGGTCCATGAGTGTCTCCAGTTTAATAATGGCTTTACTTGTTAGAGGAATATCATCAATAAGTGTTGGCTCACTCTTCAAAATTATCTGATAAAGGCTTAGTGTCCTTAATTGAGATGCATCAACTACATCATGTTATCATTTGATCACATTGATTTCTTCTTCAATATTGTGCCTTTTCTCTTGCTCCTCCCTGTACATTAGTATAACCTCTCAATCTTTATATCAAAGCTTCCCAAAATCATAACTATGGAGAATGCTCTACCTAGTAACATCTAGGGAAAACATTATTAGGGCTACACATGCTTGAGTTGAAAAAAAATTAAGGCGATGCACCAAAATTACATCTAGAATATCTATTACCTTTGGGCTTGAATCAACGTTTGCCTTTAGGAGCTCAAAATGACCATCATTATATACCCATATCAAAAGATAATATGCATCTAGTTTATTCAATGGATTCATTTTTTAGTAAGTAATACCACATATATAATTGTTTATTTGGAATACCTTGATAGAAGATGGCATGAGTAAGAAGGTCATCATTACCCTCATTTACTAGTTATAGTTTTTATGTTTATTTCATAGGTTCTTCTCCCTTCTGAGAGTCACATTATAGATCCATAATTTTGGGACTCTTTTTCCATTGTTCACTTGTACCAGCACCAAGGTCCTCTACACTAGGGGATTCCCCTTTTATTTTCTCTTCAAAAGGTTTTAAAACCTCAATGTCCATCTATGGCTCCTCAACATCGTGTTGTTTTTTATTAATCTTAGGGGTGGGTTCCTTTTTAGGCTACGATGTTAGAGGAATATCATAAGCAAGTATTGGCTTACTCTTCAAAATTATCTAATAAAGGCTTAGTATCCTTAGCAAGATACATCAACTACATCATTTTATCATTTGATCACCTTGAGCTCTTCTTCAATCTTGTGCCTTTTCTCTTTCTCCTCCCTATACATTCATATAACCTCTCAATATTTATGGAAAAGCTTCCCAACATCATAAATATGGAGTGTTCTACCTAGTAACCTCTAGGGAAAACATTTTTAGGGCCACGCATGCTTGAGTTGGAAAAATTAAGGTGATGCACCTAAAGTACATCTATAATACCTATTCCCTTTGGGCTTGAATCAGCTTTGGCCTTTGGGGGCTCAAAATTATCTTCATCATTATTTATCCATATCAAAAGATAATTTATGTCTAGTTTGTTCAATGGATTCATTTTTTAGTAAGTAATACCACCTATATAATTATTCATTTGGTATACCTTGATATAATAGGGCATGAGTGGGAAGGTCATCATTACCCTCATTTACTAGTTGTAGTTCTTATGCTTATTTCATAGGTTCTTTGCCCTTTTGAGGGTCTCGTTAAAGATCCACAATTTTGGGACTCTTGTACCATTATTCACTTGTACCAGCACCAAGGTCCTATGCACTAGGGGATTCCTCTTTTATTGTCCCTTCAAAAGGTTTTAAAACGTCAATGTCCATTTACAGCTCCTCAACAACATGTTATTTTTTATTAGGCTTAGGGGTGGGTTCCTTTTTAGGCTACACTTCTAGAGACACTTCACCTAGTTCAGGGATCACCACTTTGGGTGTTAAAATCTCTAGACCTAATTAGACAAATAATTATGAGGCATCAATTTCATACTTCATTTGTTCTAAAGGTAACCCTTGGTATTTTATTGGAAATGAGGCATGCCTTTGTTGTTTGGGTTCGGACCTAGGTTGTTCCTCCTATGCCCTATTAGAACTAGTGGCATTAGGTTTGACCTTTTATTATTTTTACACGCCCTTACATATGTATGTGTTTATGGTTGAGGGAGAGGGATTATTTCTTTACCTCCTAACTTCTTGATGTCTTCTTCTAGGGCCTAAGCATATAGTAAACCAAAAATATTTTTCCTTATATGATTATCTTGAAAGGATTAATATCAATTTTAGTTAATTTATGTCATTATGTGTATGCTTATTTTCATAGATAGACATATATATTATGGGTAACATGAAACTCAATACCAATATTATCAGCATCAATGTTCACCAGGTGCACATCTTTAATGAAATTTGACAAAAGCTATGAAATATTTTGCAATGAAGGTATAGGGAAAATTGAGCCAATCTAAAAAGTTATTAGTGTTGTCCATCCATATTTGTGTGAGGAAATAATGTCAATTAACATCAAATTCAACTTGGATCCCCATATACATAATAAAATTGTTAGGTACATGGCATTTATTCCAAACAGCTTCCTTCATCCCCTCAAACCAACCGTTCACCTTCATCTTGTAAGAGGGTGTGATAGTACATGAACATGTAAATTATTTAAACCTCTCGGCAAGGGAATTATGATATGGTGGTTAGACCCACTTAAGTTATTTACAAGAATACTCTAGGACACCAATATCATAAAAAATAAGTAAAATCAAAATCAGACCCTAGGGAAGCTTGTGGGCAGGTAGTCAATGTGCCTTCTCTGCATTTTCTTCAATTCTCTCTGAAAAATACTGAGACTAGTTTTATTCAGTCCCTTTGGCCATTTGAATTAATACATAGAGGTGGGACATATCTACCTTCTGCTATTGATCCATAACCCCAATGTTTTCATGGCTAATGGCATAGTTACTCGAATGGAAGGATTTGAAAGACTTATAATGTACATGGTGTGGCCTTCTTTCTTATACTTCAGTGTCATTATCATTTCATCATTCATGTCTTTATAATTAATATTCACACTTAAATCATCTCCTAAACATAGCAACCCTTTTATTTTTTTGATATGTTGAGGGGTAAGCCTCATTATGTGCCCTTCACAGTAAATATAATCTTTATGGATGTACAAAATTAGAAAATGAACAATCTCTTGGGGTTTTCCAAAGTATGGAAGTTGGAAGAGTTGAAACACACCCACATCTTCCAAAAAATTATAAACTTTGAAATCATAATTGACCTCATTCATTGTGTTTTGGCACTAAAAATGGTAGTCTTAATACAAATCACCCTCATTATCAGATTGGCAATGATTTTAGTCAAGTACTTGATAAGTGGAAAAATTGGATTCCAAGTTGTCCACGTATAAGATTATATCAAGGTAATGCATTTATTTTATCAAAATTAGATGTGGAGGTGGTGTCATGGTAACCTTCTTCCCTATATGTGTCATCTTTGGTACTTTCCTAACATATGTCTCTTTTGTTAGCTTTGTCAGGTTATTACCTTGCATGTCATATACACTAGAACCTTCTTTTGAGATGAAAACAAGACTACCTTCCTCTATGCCCTTACATTCCTCTACTTCATAAGTGGTAGGTAATGGATATCTCCTTCTATTTGAATTCTACTTTGGCCATAACACCAACCAGGGTGCTTGAAGGTTAATGCATGGCCAACCAACTCTTTCAAATGAATATGTTTTGTTTCCTTTTTTAAAAACTCAAAATACTTTTGCTTTCCTACTTTAACCTCCATCAATGTTAGATTTAGGCATATGTAACCCAAAACTCACTCACATATAATTATTGTGGTTGTGTTTTCACTCTTCTATCTTCAAATGAACTTCACCTCAAATTTTGCTTCACTTTTACGACTAATTTTTTTGTGAAAACACCTTTTTTGTTACTTGTTTATATTTTTTTGAGCTCTGCAATCTTTAGAAGTTTTTAGTTGTAAAAATTAGAATGAGAGGCCTCTATGTATTTTATAGGTAGGAATTTTTTTTACATTAACTATCCCTCCATGCCACTATCTATCACTTAAAAAATAATACTTTAACCTACATGCCATGGCATCCATTTAACATGCTTACCATTTATGCCACTACATTGTCAATTAATGAATGGCATGTCCTTCCTTTGAAAGTTGTTGTGCCCTTCCTGTAATGCATGAAAACTATAAAGAAAAATTCAAATTTAAAATTCTATTTATGGAAAATTCATGTTCATTTTAAACCATATTTATAATGGTGTTTTCTTTGTTGTGTTCATCCCACATTATTAAGTCATGTTCCACCTCTTTCACACCTCATTCACTTTCCACCTCTTACATGCTTCTTTGCCCTGTAAGATTTTATTTGATTACACGTGATTCTTACCAACCTTTTCTTTATGTGCTTTAGCTTAATTAGTTTATCCAACCAAAAAATTTACCCCACACTAAAATATGTGTGTTGTCCTCCATGACATAACCTAGTGAGATTCATATGTCAATGTAATAGTGAGAAATGATAAAGTTTTGAATACAAGAGAACACTAAATGTAATAAATTCAATGTAACAAAAGATGTGCATCTAATGTGATTATTATTTGAAAACAAAACTAAGTCCTATACTAAATTATTAGCATACACCTTATTTATGAAGCTTAAATGTGTTACATAGAATGTTAGGGTCAAAACTAACTACCATTAAAATGGCATTGAAGGAATTGACCATCTAATATTTTTAACTTGAAAGCACTTATTGGGAGAATATCATGGATAATAAATGGACCATTCCACCAAATCTATAGTTTACCTAAATAGTACATAAACTTTGAATCATATACCAATACATGCATACCAAGATGATTTTTTTTTATTCTGATATGTTGGTCATGCCAAGATTTCTATTTTTACTTCTCAGCCCCTTGACTCTAGTGTGAATGGATGCATGATTCATCTAATTGAAGTAAAACATCCAATCAACCCTTGAGAGATTCTTCTTTTTCTAATCTACCAATGCACATAATACACAAGGAAGATACATGGAATTCCATCGAAAAGACTATTTTGATGCCAAAGATAAGGTTAAATAGAGTACTTTTGTTTAACCTTTTATATGTAGTTCAATAAGCCCATAAGACTGATGAAACATGATCATCCCAATCAATACAATTAATATTTCAGATCTTAGTTAATGTATTACCATGGACCTTATTGAAGGCTTCATCTATACCATTATCTTTTGGGTGGTATGATGTGTAATAATGAATTCATCTAAGAGGATGCATAGTATTGTATTGATAAAGTGAGTGCCACGATCATGGGTTAGACTTAACAAGAACTTATATCATGTGATGATATGTTCCCATATAAATATTGTAGTAGTAAAAATAGTACAATCTCATGTGGGTGTTGCTTTAGCCCATCATGTGAGATAATCCATGACAATAATGATATAGTATTTGATAGTTTCTCTTGAAGCAGGTTGAATGGGGCCAACAAAATCAATACCCCATTTTTTAAATGGTTCATGAAAAAGTACTAAATGAAGGGTCATAGTATCCCATCAATTTGGTTTACCTATATGTTGATAGATATCATATTATCATACATAAGCTTTGGCATCCTTGAATAAGATGGGCCACCATAACCCAACTATTAGAACCTTTATTGTTATTGCATCACTAGCATAATATCCTCCTGCAACATCCTCATATATTTCCTGATGGACTTTAATATTTTATTTTTGCATTACACACCTTTATAATACCTCATCAGATCCCAAATTGTATAGGACTTCCCCATTAAGCTGGAAGGGGGCAACACAGATAGCTAGTTCCTTCATCTCTTGGGTGTTAAGGTGGTATGACACTAAGCCTATTATAAGAAAAGCAACAATTTATTCCAATTATTTAGACATGCATGGAACTTGGAAGAGTTGAACATCAGGTAAATTATATTCTATTATGTACACTAATTTTATAGATTGAATGCATGAGTGGTGGTCTGGGCCAAAATTAATTTTGCCTAATTTTATGACCATAGAGAACTAGAACTCTTAGAAGAGGATAATCCATCAAAAAATGCATTTATGAAACAATGGATTATTAAGCAAATAATTTAGTGTTTCTTGATCTATATAGAATATAAATGGAATGGCTAATAAGTATTGTCAAAAATTATAGAATCCGTAAACCATGGGCATGGCCTCATGGTCACTAGTAGAGTAGTTATATTTAGTTGGTGTGAGATTTTATCTATCAAAGTAAATGGGATGATCAGGCTTTCCTTCATTGGGTTGTGCAAGGATGGAACCCATTTCCATGCTTTCACCATTGACATGAACATGAAATAACTGCATCTAGACTAGGAACTGGAGAATAGGCATAGTCACCAATTTTTCTTTCAGAGCTTCAAATGTTTTCTAGTGTGTAACAATCCATAATAATAGACTATTTTATTTTAGTAATTCTTCCATTAACACTGATATGTTAGAATAACCTAAAATGAACTTATAATAGTACCCCATGTGACCTAAGAAGACTTTAACCTCACATTGAGTGGATGGATCTAGGAGTTGAATAATGACCATAATCTTGGCCAAATCCACCAGTAATCTATCCTGATAAATGATGTATCCTCATAGGATCCCAAATGGCATGAAAAAAATACACTTTTTAAGATTTAATAAAATATAAAATTGATTGTAGTGCTTGAGCATGGGGCACAAATGATGATAGTGTTCATGCACTGAAACACACATGGTCCAGTCATCAAGGTAGACTAGAAGGAAATTATGGATGAAATCATTGAAGGCTTCCAACACAATTTGAGATAACATTTTTGGTGCATTATTTAAGATAACAGGTATAATATTATATGAAAATAACCCTATTCAATTTCAAAATTTGTTTTGGACTTGTCTTCTTCAATAATTTACACTTTGTGATAGCGATAAAAGACATCATTGAAAGTGTAGATATCACATCCAATAACACCTTCTAGAATTTCCTTTGTGAATGACATTGGGAAAGGGTCAGTGGCACACACCATTGAGTTTCAATGGCATGAAAAAAATACACTTTTTAAGATTTAAGAAAATATAAAATTGATGGTAGTGCTTGGGCATGGGGCACAAATGATCACAGTGTTCATGCACTGAAACACACATGGTCCAGTCATCAAGGTAGACTAGAAGAAAATTATGGATGAAATCATTGAAGGCTTCCAACACAATGTGAGATAACATTTTTGGTGCATTATTTAAGATAACAGGTATAACATTATATGAAAATAACCCTATTCAATTTCAAAATTTGTTTTGGACTTGTCTTCTTCAACAATTCACACTTTGTGATAGAGATAAAAGACATCATTGAAAGTGTAGATATCACATCCAATAACACCTTCTATAATTTCCTTTATGAATGGCATTGGGAAAGGGTCAGTGGCACACACCATTGAGTTTCAATGGCATGAAAAAAATACACTTTTTAAGATTTAAGAAAATATAAAATTGATGTTAGTGCTTGAGCATGGGGCACAAATGATCACAGTGTTCATGCACTGAAACACACATGGTCCAATCATCAAGGTAGACTAGAAGGAAATTATGGATGAAATCATTGAAGGCTTCCAACACAATGTGAGATAACATTTTTGGTGTATTATTTAAGATAAAAGGTATAAAATTATATGAAAATTACCCTATTCAATTTCAAAATTTGTTTTGGACTTGTCTTCTTCAACAATTTACACTTTGTGATAGTGATAAAAGACATCATTGAAAGTGTAGATATCACATCCAATAACACCATCTAGAATTTCTTTTGTGAATGGCATTGGGAAAGGGTCAGTGGCACACACCATTGAGTTTTATATAATCCATGCAAATGTGAATTCTACCATCTTTATTGATGTTGATCACCATAAGACTAACCCACTTAGATTCATTTATGGGAGTAATAACCCCAGTATACAACATAATATCAATTTCTTCTTTAACTCTAGTGCACAAACTAGGGTTTCTCTGATACAGTCATTTCCTCAATGGTCAAGTGCCTTAAACCAAATTGATATGCATCTTTTCCAATTATGGATACTCTTCCTTCATTTATGTGTAGTTACATGGGAAAATGTCTTGATATTCCTATAAGATTTTGATTTTTTTGGTTAACTCAAGATCAAACTAGTAATTACCCACAATGGATATTTTAGGCACATCTTCCATCCTAATATTTTGTTGAACCATTTGTAGTGGTAAAGAATATGGTTTCTACTTGAACTACATAGTATCTCTAATGTCATTTAACCCATAATCTATATGTAAATATAATTGGTAAAAATTTGGTTCTGATGGATCAGAGCTAGTACCCTCATCAACCTGATACATGACTTTTTGCTTTCCCTTACGTATCCATTTTTAATATGCATATTCATATTATGAGTCAAATTATAATATATCTAAGGTAGAAGTATCAATTTATTTAAATGTGGCCAAGTTGTCCTTAGGTACACCATGCATTTGATGTATGAAGTATTCAACTAGTGCATGATATCCTACTACCACCTGACATATTTGTTTCAAAGAGAAATTTAAATCGGCCCATCGGGAAGAAAATGAAAAAATTGAAATTAGACCACATGTGATATACTACCAGGTATATGATGTATGTACCACACCCTAGTGTAAATGTGTAGAGTATAATAAACTACATGAATACATAAGGATTCTAGTGAAAATATTTATTTGGTGGTCCAAAGTATTTCATAGGTTGTTAGATGGTATTCTAGAGAAGAAACACCATCATAACTCAATGTAGCATGAACATGGTTGTCATGGTCAACATGATAGTGCATAATGATGCACACCTGTTCCCATGTCTATAATTAGTATCGATAAGTAGACCACCATTGAGTAGTTGTTAATTGAAACACAAAGTTTAGCATATGAAAATGTTCATCTTAATTAATGTAATAATCTTTTAATTATTACAAACACTATGTGACTTCAATTTGACCATAGAATCAAGGGCATGTTCTAATATCAAGGATGGTAGACCAATGACATGAACATTTTTATGGAACTGAGTTAACTTTGGGGAGGAACATCAAGGAAACCATAAACACACCTTATAATATCATATGCACCTTTATCCCATTGGTTACAAGTAATGCTTGTAATGTCTAAAATAGACTATGCATCTTCCCATTATAATATGTCATCATGACATGTTCATTTCATTAGGTAGTGATATTATAAATTATGTTGATATCCTCATCAACATTGATGGTTTCCATAAATGGAGGTATTTGGACATTATTTGGAGGAATGACCATGTGCTAAGTGTCATTTGCAAAGCTAATATAACACATTTTGAAACATAAGTCAACATTTTTAAAATAACATCAAGGCCTAACTAAGAGAGTAGGAAGTCATCAACTTTAGAAAGCTTGATCACTTCAAACTCACCCTTAACCATGACACCTAAGATGTTAACTATGGCATATTTAAGAATGCCTATAGATAGTGAATGATTCTTATTGGCCATGAATAAAACATGGAGGGAAGGTTGTAAAGTGGGGTTCCCCATATTTTTCAAAACATCCTTTGTTAAAATATTAAACTTCACACCATGTCCACCAACATATCACAGATCATCCATCCATCAATGATTGCATTTAAAAGGACCTCTTTATCACATTTTGCATTTGGTTAGACATTAGTCTCTTATCAACGTGCATGGTCCAAATAATGATCCTCAAAATAATTTGTCATTTATCTTCACTAAGGAATAAATTTCACATCCCATGAAATTCATCATGCCCTAAGTACATGAGTATTGTAACATTTTGCATCTTAGTATACATGGTAGCATCTTTATCTTTTAAGAAATCAATTTCACCTTGAAACTCTCATAGTGAGGCCATTGTGTCATGTAACACATCTTTCTAACATTGGAATTTGAATAGTGTTATGCATGAGTTTATTCACATTGAACCTTTTTAGCATGTGGATTTGAAACAATAGGTTGAAAATGAGTGCCACTTTGAGTATTTATATTAACCTTGAGTCTAGTTGGTGGAGTGGTAGGGGGAAGTCTCCACTGAGTAATTGGATTTTTTTCAACATGTACCATACCAAAACCTTTTCATTTTGTTCTTTGGTAATAGAAACATATGAGTCAAGGCATTCTTCTAATCTATGTTCACTATTACAAAAGGTGCAAGTAGGGTAGAACATGAAATCATGTTGATAGTGGTCCAAATATCCACATTTACAACATGTCCTAGGTAGAAATCGACCACCTCATCATCTATTTACATGCCCTCAACCTTTGAAAGATTGAATCCCACTATTTTATTTTGTGTTAGTTATAAAATCTTGGCATGTAACTCATGCACATGTTTCATGAATCTCATTGATGACCCAATAGTCATTAGTATCATGGGTATATGCATCACATATCTTACAATATAGCGACACTTTGTTTTGGTTGGCATGTTAAATCAAAAGATAACTTGTTAAATCAGGGTATTCCTTCATATCTCACATGATTGTTTTAACACAACACATATATTTTTTCATGGACAAATTTTCTTGTTATGACCCTCTACTTCATAGTCAACACACCATAGGTTTTCATGAGTGTCATGAGAATTATTGACCATATGTTTCTCTATATATAAGCCATAAAAAAAAATCACCTCCATAAAGGGGATGATTCTCATGTCTATACTTCTTATAGATTTATCATGAAGGGTAGTTTATAGTGCCTCATGTGGGTCAATAAATGTCTTGTCGGATAATCCTTATTAAAAATGAAGTAATAACCCTCCTATAAACCATTGAGCATGTTGTGTTGGATTTATTTCAAATGATAGCTTAGAAAGAAGGATTTTAAAATGAGCATCATATGCATGCATAATCTTAGTGAGCTCTTTCTTAAAATCTTTTAAAGCATTAATACTTTGTTGCTCAAACTCAAGAAAGTAAAATTCTTGAAGAAAAGTAGTTTATGCATTATATTTTTAGTGATGAAACATTATATACAATTTATGCACGTGATTCAATAAGGTAGTGGAAAATTTAATTTCCTTTTTTTCAATAAAAACTATGCCCTATGCCTACCAAGTGAGTTAACACTTATGAACATATTAAACAACATTATCAACACCTCGATATTCACTAAGATGAAGTGTTATCTCATTATAAGTTATAGGTACACTAGATGGTTTCAGTGGACCTTATGGTGGCACTCCTCTAGTTCCTCCTAAACCTCATGGTAAAGGTCTGCAAATTCATCTTGAGCTACCTCCTAATCCTCTTGCACCTCTAGTAGAACCACCATCGATACTGTTTCCTATACTTACTTTTAAAATAGGAGCACCTAAAATATTAGGTTCTAAGGGATGTTGATTAGTTAGAGTTGGGCCTATATTTTTCCCACTACTTATATTCAGTCCACCCAACATTCCAAGGTTATGTATATGTCTCAAATACACTAGAAAGGTAAAGGCCAATGTTAAATTTAGTTAGCCTTGCTTTAAAATACTACTTTGAACTTGTATTCCTAGAGTTTCTTCTATGGAGTCAGCTTCAGACTCCACACTATTAATATCCTAATTTCTTATAATAATTGCATCAAACTTAGATGCATGAGTATGCACTGTGGTGGGGAAATTAGGCATATTTGGATTGGGTTCCACTATCACCAATGTTTATCTTTCATCTTTCATGTATACTTGTGTTAATGAATGAAATAGATTTTTGGTTAGGGATTACTCATTATGCATTTCTTACTTCTTGTGGATCTCATGACACTTCCAATATCCTCTTTTTTCCCTTGAGATTACTACCTATCATGGCCTTACACCTAGACTCATCATGCTTATGATTTCTCAGTTCTCACTAACTTACTTCCATGATAAACTACCAATGTATACCCCTCTATTTTCACACATGTTGTGCTACTCATGAGTGAGAGAGTTTATTTGTCTATAAGGAATTTCTCAAGTTTAAAGGCAACCATAAAAAAATTAATTTACAAGGGAAACTACCTTAGATACATTGCGCATGGTTCCTTTAGTAAATTGAACTATGTTATATCTGAATAAGAATATATAAGCATGGCACATTATAATATATATCTATTTAGTGGTCATTTCTACCACACATCTATCGTATGTGTCCAAGTTGTTTTCAACTTATTCAAGGTTGTCTGATGTTCTATTAACTAGGAAGCTCTTCATCCATAATTTTTCATGCAGTCTTATAAATATACTAAAATCCAAGCATATAAATGGATGGGTAGTTCTATAAAGAAGGTTTTATATAAATAATCATATAGATGTTGATCTAACCATCATCACGTATAAAATCCTAGTCCAATATATTGAAACACAAATTTATGTTCTACTATGCCAATCCAATGCTCAACATTTTCTAAAGAGAACTGCTCGAGCATCTTTTTACCATGACACTAATAATTACAATGAGTCCCACAAATAAAACCAAAATGTTTAGGTATTTTATCCTTAGTTTCTCTTGACTATTTACTATTCATGTGCCAAGAGGAAATGAGAAAAACAACAAGTTAGTGCACTAGCATATCATATAAGTAGTGACCTTGCATGCTCACTTGTAGCATGCAACCTATACCAATTCTTGTTGATTCTACCATGTGGTGGTGGATAGATGTAACTTTATCTACACTTAGGTTCTTGACATAGTACATTTAGTTCTCATTGCTACAAACATTATATTGTGGTTATCCATGTTATTTAATCCATGCATTCCACATACTTATATTTAATATTTAAAGAAACATATTAACTGTAATCATCTAAAATGTCATTTTAGTGCAATGAGTGTCACTTGAGATGACTTTATCCTAGCTTAGCCCTAAACCTATATTATGACCTTTCTTGATCATTTTACAACTTTTGTGCAAGTCCATCCTATTCCCAAATATATCAAAAGAAGCATTAATCCACCTCCTAGGCATATAGGCCCCTAGTTCACCAAATTTTGCCACCTGAACACTATCATGGCCCTTTACACACTAGTGCACTATGCTAATGTCCTAGGGACCATGTTAATGTCCCTTAGCTCTTTACCCATCTGACAGATATATTTACAGCTCTAAATATAATTTAGGGTTAGCTTAGACCTATTTCATATCTTGATAAGCAACCAAATGCTATATATATAGCTCTTTCATTCACTTATCCACTAGATGGAAATCAGATGAAAATACTCATAAATAGTTATGCAAATCAAGGTCATTGATCCCTATTTTGACCTAATTTTTCATATACCCATATACAATAGCCAAGAGCTCAGATGTATAGTCTCAAATCACACTCAAATCAGCACTCATACTAGCATTCACTTGCACTTGCAGTAGAACTTAGATTGGGATAACTACATTTGGATTGATGCCCTTTCAAGGCATTAGTATGTAGGAAATGATAAACACATGGGATGTTGAGGTCATGTCTATCCTAAAATACTAATGCCATTCTTTGCTACTTGTTCTCATCAAATACCCTAATAAACATGAGGCCTAAAGATTGACATAAAATCGGTCAAAATAGGGTACAAATAGGGAATTGACTCTTTCCCACTCATTTACAAGCATCTCAGGACTAGGCAAGACTCCACTCAGGGGATCACTTCCCTAACCATAGAGGGACACTATTATACCCCTGAAGACACTATCATGGTGTGATACTATCCAAAGGACCATAATTATATCCAAAAGAATTTTTGACTCCTGATTCTAGTTTATGACACTCTACATAACTCTTGTACCAAGTTTTAGTCCATCATCCATCCATCTCAGTCAATTTCTAGCTAGGTGTAATCCATTATAGTTTATTGTTATTTATAGAGTAATCAATTAAGTCAATTATTGTACAAATCAATGGTTATATTTATTGCATATTTATTCCCAAATTTATTATTCCAACACTTTAGTAAACTATATTTTTATATTCCATAATCCCCTTAAAAGTTAAATGATTTGGTGAACCCAATTTACTTTGAATAGTGCAAAAACCTTAACCCTATATGATCCTAGCGTTTATATCCTTATTTTTCCTATTTTTATTTATTATGCTAGGATTTTTAGATTTTATATACTTTGTTATAGTGTCCCTATTTCATTTTATTTATTATATTCCATCTAAAAAAGTTATATCTCTTCCTTTAAGAAGAATTGCTAGGCTTAGTGGTAAACCTATTGAACATACCTAAATCCCTTTTGTTCGAGCCTATACCATAGAAAGAGGACAAGTTATAACCCCCCTCATTGATATTTCACATCTTAATTATTTTGACTTTAATGATAATACATTAGAACATGAAAAATACAATCAAGATCTTGATGATACACAAGATAGGACTCGGGACATACTCCATCCTCTTGATGATGATAATCTAATAATTAATAAAGATGATGTATTACAAAGTTTTAGAGATAGACTTCAAAAATAAACCCATGATCATGCATAGACTTTGTAAGCTATATTGGAAATCAAGAACACATCATTTAGTCATTACTCCAATCTAATAGATAATAATATTTTTACACCTCTTATAGGGGAAACTCAGACTTTGTAATAACTAACTAAAAATAGCTAACCCTCACCAGTGTCACCACCTCTTATGACTAGTACACATCCCTCTTATTAAAACAAATAATCCATTTGGTAGGAGATCAATTATCTATAATCTAAGGTGTTACATCTTCATCAAGGTGCTACTGGACCATCTTATTCCTTGGACTCTCATATGCTCTTACATATACCTTTGGCACAACATAAAGTAATAACTCTTTTACCTTATAAATTTGTGGTACCAAAGACTACATTGTATGATGGTAAGGGTGACCTAAAGCATCATCTATGAATTTTTCATATATCATGTTTAGACTACATGTCCAATTATTGGCTTATCACTAATAATGGTTAAATGAATAGGCATTACAATGGTTCTATGATCTTCCTAACCAATCCATCACAACATTTAATCCATTAGAAGATATGCTTTTATCACACTTTTCAATCAATATCACTAACAAGGTTTCATATGCACAAGTTGCACAACTCAAGCAAAATCCCAATGAACCAATAGTTGAATGTCTTATGATATAAAACTATATTAGCAAAGCTTACTAGCCCCATAGTAGATAGAGGAATCCTAGACATATTCAAGCAGAGTTTATTATTGGCATTACATGAAACCATACTATTCAAAAAAATTCCATCATTCACATATTTACTCCATATGGTGAAATAATAGGAAGTTAAACTTCTCTTCATGGGAAAATTAGAGTAAACAACTAAATTATATTCAACTAAAAAAAGTTCTAATAAGCCCCCACATAAGATGAGGACCACTAAATATAATAAAAATTAAAATACAATGGTTATTACAGCTTCTAAGTTAGCTCCTCACATGCTTTTATCATTTCTTTTAAGGAGACATTTCACAAACCTTCTTGAATTTCCAACACGTGTTCTCCAAAAACTCTTGGAATGTAATGTCATATCACTCCTTCCCATCAAAGAGGTTGACTCAACTAGGCCTCTTCTAAAGAGTTACAATGTTAATGCATTTTGTGACTATCATAGGGAACCAATCCATACTACAGATAAATTCATTAGTTTATAGCATAAGATACAAGATTTGATATATGTTAATATCATTGATGTTGGCACTCCTAAAGAGGCAACTAGACCACAACCAACAAAAGTGAAGGCATTGAAAATATTTTAAGATCCATTTCTAAAGCACACAACTAATGAGATAGCAAGAACTTTAGGTATTCACTATAATTATCAAGCACATCCACCACCATCATTCTATCATATTCATACTATGGAAGCATGCCCTCTAAACATTTTCATTGGTGTGTATCATACTACATTTCTAGATAGACCTCTCATCACTTTCTTAGAGTAGGATATCATTAATGATTACTCAAAATTTTATGCACTATTTGTATGAGTTTACATTAATCATCATCCCATATAGAGTGTCATGGTTCACAATGGGTCAAATGTTAACATGTATACTGTCACACTCCTTCAACACTTGCGTTATTTAGAGGAGGATATTTATTAGACATATACATTTACTCATGGCTTTAGTGACCATGTTCAAGTTTCCATCAAGTAGATATTACTTCCATTATAGGTTAGTATCACAAACATGACCACTAGATTCTTAGTGGTACCTACTACCATCATATTTTACATGTTATTGGGTAGGCCTTAGATACAATAACTTTAGGCCATCCCATCCATTATACATAGATGCCTTAAGTATATACATGTTAACTAGGTGGTTAAAAGTTGAGGGCCTTCCATATGAGTATCCCTTACTTATTCCACAATCAATTACATAATAGACACAAGTTAGAACTCTATAAATAGCTTCTATTAACACACCTCCAATATTAGTTTATCCACCAATGTAGACGAGACCTATATTAGAGATACCCCTACATTAGATACATAGTGTGGATTCTAGATATATTCTCTCTACCTCTTTATCATATAAATCAGTGTTACAACATAGAGCACCCATGTTAGTCATAGTTTCTTCTACCATATAGGTCCCTAAGAACCTCACAGTTCACAAGCCTATTTAGTCAATTCTATAGTTTCATATCCCCACTCCACTTTAGCTACAGATGACTTAGTACATTTGATTCATAGATATCAAATACCTCCTCACATAGCATGGGTGGTCACTCTTTCCTTACTTGATATAAGACACCTTGATAGTGAGTCTATTACAAGACTCATCAATTTGTATGTTCCTTACACATTAATTATACATAGTTTCTCTTACCTTGATCTTTGTATATAGTTTCATTTCCATGTTACTTGTACATATATTATACTCAAAAAATACAAAAATAATATAACATATTCAAAAATACAAAAACATTCAAATACTAGCTCAAAAAATACAAATTTTAGATTGTATGCATTTCCATGTTTACATTCCTTTTATTTTCCAAATATTACATATGCTACCTATGCTAGTCTAGTTGGTTTTTATTATATATTCATGCTTAACTTGTTCTCTTTGAATGTTTGTAGATTAATATAGGAATCAAGTCCTCTTCACAAATCCAACTTTGCTATTATCTACCCATTGGGGACTCGTACATAGATACACATATTCAACACTGATAAATTTTCCCATTAGGGGCATTGTACTACATAGCTTTCAATTTTCTAGTTTACATTTTTATATGCTCCATATCATAGATTTTACATTGCTTATATATTTATATCAATCATCCTATACTACTCAGATTATTGTTTGACCAATACTACTATAGACTTAACTTATGTACATCTTTGCTCTTATACAGATTTGTACCACATGCTTATGCATACTTTCATTTCTAGCTTTCCTATTCTATATTTGATTGTGTCTCTTTGCTTCTACATCTATTTGAGGGATTTTGAATATGCCATTTTTCTATGGCTCTAAGCCAATTATTTTCATTATGTGTATACTTTGAACATGTGCCCATGTCCTTGTGTGTGCTTATTGATTGTTTATGTGGACAGTTGAACATGTCTTTCCATGTGGTTCTAAGCCAATATTTATTACTCTTTACGTGTGTGTAAATTTAAACATGTCCTTGTATGTTTATTTTTTATTAGACTTAGTGGCATATGCCCATGTCCCTTGTATTTTGTCTGCTTAGACTACTTTGTGTGCCTCAAGTATTTGTATGTATACTTTCATGTATGTGTCATAGACATGACACTTGCCTCTTATTTTCTATACTTGCACTCCGTTTATGATGCTATAAGGGACCTCATGCATCTCCCTTTCCTCATTGGGTGACTTGATGGACATCATACCCCATCCCCCTAGTAGTTACCCTAATTATACTCAGATTTGTTGGTTTATACATGCTTATATTATTCTATTTATCTTCACAACCTTGTGAATGTTATATCTAATATACATTATACATTACCAACTTATGCTTAGTTTATCTTACATTCTAATGTCATGTAGACACATATTATTTTATCACATAGATATCATATGTTTTTAGTCTAACACACAAGATGCATAGCTTTTATTTTGAGGACAATTATTGTAGAGGTTCAATAACTCCCTTCAAAATAGGGGGCATTCACAGGGGTATGTCACAAATATCAGAACATCTTAATGCACTCAGAACATAGTTTCCAACATGCAGACACATATTATAGAGCTTAAAATAAAAAAAACATAGTGAAAAATAGTCACATAGATCAGTTTTAGTTTTGCATAGAAATAGTACATTTAGACAATACCATGGCATATAGGACACTATCATGGTGTGATAATGTGCACCAAATTTTGGATTCAAACAAAATATTATTAAAATATAATGAGAACCCCAAAGATAATGGCACCAATAAGAAGGGATAGAAAAGTCAAATCAAAATGTAACATGCATGTTTACCATCATTTTTACCATCTCATAGCTCTGATTCAAGATTAAAATGCATGAGTATGATTGTTGGATTGATTGAGGATGCTTGAAAATGGCTTGATTTGGCTTAATAGATGATTGGCTTGTGTTATGCTCTCACTTGCTTATCTTTTATTAACTTTCTCATTCAGCTTCTCATTACCTTGAGCAAGTGAGGATGCATTAGTTTAATAGATTTATGGAAGGAGATCCTATGGTCATTATTCAGTTTAGATCAAGGGTGGAGGATTTTCCATGTAATTTTTAATTCCATAGAATCCTCTAGAATAGAAAATTCTAGAAAAAAAGGACTAGAATGGAGGGATTTCAAGAATTCTCCAATTCTATAAATCTCCTCATAAGGTTTAGGGGTTTAGGAGAGGCTAGTGTAGGGTGGTGGGTGGGTAGGTAGGTAGATTATTTTGGAAATTAAAATTGGCTAGTGGGATTAGGGGTAGGTTTAGTGGATAATAGGCTTGATTTAAGGCTTTAATGAGGATTAGGATTCATAAGGGTGTAGGAATACCTAAGGGGATATTGTTAATAGGTGGTTAGGTGAGGTTATGGGAATTAAAAATTCCCATATAATCGATAATTGGGGTTGGATTAGCATGAAAATGGGTTAGAGGTAATTAATGGAATAATGGGATAGGCTAAGGTTAGTGGATTATTAAAGGAAAAGTGGGGATTTTAGATAAATAGTCAGAATAGGGGATTAATTAGTGGGATTAATGACTAATAAAAGTATTAGTCGGGTCCAATGTAGTGATCAATTTTAGGTGCATACAGAGACTATAAAAGGGACTACACTATTGTCCAGTATCCCCAAAATAAAAAATTTAAGAATTGCCAAAAAAGTATATCAATTATAATTCAGGTTTACATAGTTTTAGTCATAGATTATCAAATATGCTCAGTTTATGCTTAGTTATAGGTATAATTACACATGTTTTCTTAGATTGGGGGCATCATACATGACATTATCACTCCCATTTTAGTTTTAGATACTCATACATAGATTATTATGACTCGATCCAAAATCCATATGCACAAATATCAGATTTAGGGGTATGTGCATGGCACATTATTCCCATATGTTTAGTTTAACACCATTACTATTAAATAAAATGGAATATCCATGTCATTATCCACATTATGACTATAGACACCATTTTCACTAATTTTTCACTAGATTTATGCCTAATTCTATTTGTAATAGTAGGTATTACTGATTAGTCCCTAATCTACATACCCAAGTGCCCGAGTGGCCCCTGAGTTGTTTTTCATTTCAAAGTTTGTAAGTGGACCCAAATATATCCTACACTATTTCAGTTACATCACACAGATTCAATTACATTACATATATTCAATTAGATATGCATTTACTACACATGGATATGTAATTATGAAGTCATAGCCTAATTGAGTTCTTGAGTCACCTACATAGGAGTGTTGGGTAAACCATCAGTCCAATCCAAGTTATTCATAGTTCATGATCCACCAAGTATGTGTGGATAATGATGGAGTAAAACATATCTTGATTTATTGATCCACCCACACATGAGGATTGATTAAGTAATCAATCAATCCAAGTTATCCATCATTTGATCATCATCCACATGCACACACATAGGATGTCACCAAGTTCTAGCATTGGTTTGTATACCTAATAAGGTGTATTCATTCCTTTCCTCTTTATCTAATCTCTTTACTCATTTTCATCTTTGATATTCATGTTTCTTAAGTACGTATTTTTTCTTTCATGTTCCATTTGTAAGATACACAATCAAGCATGCTTTGTAGACTCAAGCCCAGATTCATGGGTTTCACTTTTAGGTAAGTCCATATACATTTCTTTTACTTTATCCTATTCATTTTGATTTAATGAATTTATAAAATAAAAGGGGGGGTTTAGTTATCTAAAATTTCCTTTTAGTGAAATGAGTGTTACTTGATACCACCTTATCCTAGCTTAGCCCTAAACCTATCTTAGGGCCTCTCTTGATCATTTTATGGATTTTAAGCGAGTCTACCCTATTCCCAAATATACCAAAAATATAATTAAGCCTCCTCTTAAGCATATAGGCCCCTAGTTTACTAGTTTATACCACTTGGACACTACTGTGGTCCTTTAGACACTAGCACACTTTACTAATGTTCTAGGGCCCGCGTTAGTGTCCCTCAACTCCTTATGCTTCTATAGATATATTTTTGTTCTTATTGATGCCTTAAAATTATGCTTGATTTTAATCAACAATAATGGGAGGTTTTAAGCTGTGGAATGATGTGGCTTGAAACAACCTCCAAATTTTAGAGAAGCTGGTCTCTTCTTTTGTATCGAGTATTAGAGAAAAGGGATAGGAGATTAAACAGAAATGCAAATACAGGAATTGAAACCTAACTATGGCGATGCGCTTGAGTGTAATCTTAATCCTAACCTGAGCATAGAGAAACTATTATATGATTTAATTACATTTAAGAGTAGACAGGTGCATGATCAATGTAAATGATTGGAATAACAGAAATAGAGGCTCACAACAGGGGAGTCTTTTGTTGAGATACAAGAATTGTCAACAAAGGCATAGTGTTCAATCTTCTTAATAGAACCCTTCAATCACATAAGAAGCATAGAAGTCATGCACAGTTATGTAGAACTTCAGATTCTATAAAATGAGACAAAAGTAAATAACATTCCCAATCACAACACTAGCAAATCTACATCATAGACTACTGTGTAAATGACATAGGTAACACCAACCAAGGCAAGGAGCTTAAATTTCCTTAATTCATTTAGCCACATAAAGGGCATAGAAACATGCATGATTATATCAACTTTTACAACTTCAATAAATCAAGATAAGAACAAATGATATTACTGGTCAAAATTACAAGAAGTCTAAACTATCAAAAATCTTCCCCCCATTTTTTAGATTTTACAATCCTTCTTATGTAGCCTTAGGTGTCTCCTTTGATTACTCCCCTTTCCCACGTGATCTTCTCCATCCCTTACTCACAGGGGACAAATAAACGGTGCCTTCAATGTTGTGGGGGGATCCAAAAATCTACCAGATGAACTGTTCCATCTACTTGAATTAATTCCTACTAAGTTTCCCTCCATTTCACTTTGTGGCAATAGATACATAGAACACTCCATTATGTTTGAAACAGGAGAGGACACTTAGTAAATTTTATAAAAATCCTCCAGACATCAAAAAATGACACTTGGCACTCTCCACCAAGTTTATCAAAGACACGTGGTCCTCTCCCTTTCCTTGGCTATGTTGTAGTTTGATTCGGGACTCATAATAGACTCTTATGGATGGTGACACCTGGAAGCTTCTTCAAACTTTGAAGTAACTCCTGAGGCCTACCACAATCTTTATTCAGTGATGACACTCAAAGATGATCTCTCAAGTGATGACGCATGGAGGCTTCCATGGCTTCTAGGAAGATACGTGGCATCTTCCACTTCTCCTTCTAGGTTTATGTGGTGTCCTCCGCTTAACTGCTACTAGGTACATGGCATGTTCCATGGTTCTCCCAAAAGTTACAAAAGGTGTTTGGGGAACTCTGGCTGCCCAACTTCATTTCCTGGAGATTGACACTTGGTGACCTCTGCTCGAATCACAACTTAGGCCAAGAATGAAATGAAAGGAAACAAAAGTAGAAACGGACCCACACTCAGAGGACAACACTTGGTAGCTTCTGCTACACTTTGATACTTAGGCAAAATGAACCAGCCCTCTACTTCAAAATTCTACTGCCTTGCTTGAGGTGCACAGGAACCAAAATTATGGTGCTCGACTGAGAGTTTGAATGCATCGTAGAGTAAAATTTACTCTATAATTATTGGTGACCATCAGGACTTTTGAACCTGCTCAAAAAGAAAACTCCACCTCCCACTATATCAAAATTGTGAAAATTATAGCTTCAAAAAGGGTCATCGCCTAATGTTTAAAACACTTATTCAAAAGCAAAGTAGAAAAATAATGGAAAAACAATGCAAAGAAGGGAAACTATTTAACTATAATACATGAGAGACTCAAGTTAATTGAAATGTTTTAAATAGATTCCATTTATAGGAATTTCTTTAGGTTCTCCTTCCATCGACTCTAGATCGAAAGAATTCTCTTGCTTGCACATATGAATTCTATATGGATTAGTCCATAGTGCTTCAAATTTGGTATGCTGACTTGGCTTAGCAGCCCTTGCGTCCCATTTCAAGACAATTGAGCCCACTTCAAAATTAAGATTTGAAGTCCTTTTATCAAAATAATTTTTAACCATTCCCTGGTGCTTGATTAATGAATAATGGGCTATGTCCCTCTTTTCTTGAACTTCTAGAAGTTCTATGAGTCTAACCTGCATGGGGCCATTTTCTTCAATCTCAATATGTTTGATCAGCTAGAGAGCAGGGATTTCCAAGCTTAGGGGAATCACGATAGACTTTCCATACACCAATTCATATGGAGACATTTTGATCACCTGCTTGGGTCTGATTCTATCAGCCCATAGTGCCAGATTAAGAACTTTGTGCCACTCTTTGTGATGATCAGCCCCTATCCTTTTGATGAGTCTTATCAGGTTCTTGTTGGTTGATTCTGCTAGACCATTACCTTGAGGATAATAGTTAGATGAAGTTTTTAGATATATTCCATGTCTCAAGGCAAAGTCAGATACTCTAGACCCCAAGAATGCTTTAGCATTATCTAAAATGATGGTACGAGGCACCCCAAAGTGAGTAGTGATATCCCCTAGAAAATCTAGGATCACATTCTCTATTGCTTCTTTAAGTGGGACTACTTCGATCCATCTGGTTAAATAGTCTGTGGTAGTCAATATCCATTTATGACCCATGCTGGACACTAGATTTATCATCCCAATGAAGTCAAGACCCCATTGAGCAAAAGGCTCATCCACAACTATAGGACTCAGTGGCATGGCTGCGTTCTTCCACATCCCCACATAATACTGGCAGGATTGACATTTTCTAACTAGCTAATAACAATTTGCAAATAAAGTAGGCCAAAAATATCTTGCCTCACTTATCTTTATGGTTGTGGTCTTTGCAAAAAAATGTCCTCTTGATGTTCCATAATGCATTTCATGTATTATCCTTTTGGCTTCAGCCTGTTCTACACATCTTAACAATTTCCCGTCAAAATTTCTTCTAAAAAGGACTTGTTCAATTAAGACAAAATGAACTCCCTATATCTTGTAATACCTCCTCTTGTTTTGAGGGATTTCTCTCAAATAAACCCCATTTTTCATAAATTGAATCCTGTTTGTGACCCATGATTCCTAATCAATCTCTTGTAACTGTAGCACCATCCCTGGCTCTCCTTTTGAATCTATTCCTTCAAGTAACATCTTTTCCAACTCTTGAGTTATATATTAGCACAGCCCCCTACCTCTGACTAGCTTGGTGGGTCTGACCTCTACATCATATTCAAGGATCTTAGTGATCCAATTGGCTCTTTTCTCAGTAATCTCCCCTTCCATGATGTATTCCATGACACTTGGGTGAGCTACAAGTATCAAAATTTTATTTCCTGATATCAGATGCCTAAATTTCTTAAGGGCTTTCACCATGGCATAGGCTTGTCTTTCCATAAAATTGTACCTAGTCTCATAACCTCTAAGAGTTCTTAAAAAAAAGGCTATTGGGTGCTCCCCCTCTAGCCTATGATTCTTTTGAGTTAGGATAGTTGTAATACTTGATTCCCCTCCATAGACATACATCATGAAGGGCTTGGAAAAATTTGGATTCTTGAGCACTGGGGCTATTGAGATGGCCTTCTTGACCCCCTCAAAATCTTGCCTTCCTTTCGTAGACCACTTGAAGGCCAGGTCCTTTTTAAGCAAGAGTGTCATTGGTCTGACCAAGCCTACAAAATTAGATATGATTTTACTGACAAAATTGATTTTCCCTAAAAAGGATTGGACTGCCTTTTTATTTGCTGGAAGGGGTAAGTCCATTATAGTTGTGATCCTCTTGATATCTATAGAAACTCCTTCCTTAGATACTATGTGCCCCAATAGTTTACCCTGAGGTACAACAAAAATACATTTCTTTGGATTCAATGATATCCCAAAATCTTGACATTTCTTGAAGACTGATTCCAAATGATCAAAATGATCATCAACATTTTTTGAGAAAATAGTGAGATCATCCAGATAAACTAGGATGACCTTGTTTATTTGCTCACCAAAGGCTATATCCATAGCTCATTGAAATGTGGCTCCTACATTTGATAAGCCAAATGGCATCTTCACGTAGGCAAATGTCCCCCATTTGGTAGTGAAAGCAGTCTTATACTAGTCTTCCTCAGCGAGCCAGATCTGATTATACCTAGAGAAACCATCAAGTAAAGAAAACCTCTCTGATCCAGCCACAGTTTGTATAATTTTTTCCATGGAGGGCAAGGGATAGTGTTCTTTTAGAGATGATCTATTTAGATCCCTAAAATCTATACACAGTCTCACATCTCCATTCTTTTTCCTAACTGGGATCAGATTTGATACCCAAGTTGAGTGTTTTATTGAGAATATTACCTTTGAATCTAAAAGCTTCTGCAACTCATCTACCATTAGAGGCTCAATCATTTGATTTACTAGCCTCTATTTCTACTTGATGGGTTTGGATCCTTCAGTCAACTGTATTGTATGCTGGATAATGTCTCTATTGTATCCATGAAGGTCGTCATAGCTCCAAGCTATGACTCTGTCGTATCTCTGACACAATTCAATTAGTTTCTCCTTTTCCTTTTGAGTTTCAAAATTCCCAACCTTTAATTTCTTCTCAGCACTCACCTCTACCTCAAAATAGTCTGCCTCATCTACCTGGAACCTTTTCTTTCCCAGGCTTACATCTTTTGGGTCAAACAAATTTTCTAAGGTGATCAATCCTTTGGGGAGCTTATTAGTCTTTAATTGAATAACCTGATCACCATATGCCTCTTTAATTTTAGTTTGCAATTGATCTACAAATTCATTTGATTGTTATAAGAAAGAGACTACCTGAGCATCATTTTCAAACACTTTCCAATTTTCATCATTGTCTGGGATGGTTGGCCTCACTATAACTTTCACTAACTCATTGTTAACCAATAGGCCAGTCATTGGGTTAAACTGTGAGCCAATTTGAGCCATCCTATCAACGTTAGTGTTTTGAATTTTAGGAATGGTTTCAATATTGAAGGCATCAAAATCCTCTATCAAATCCCAAATCATATGCCTGTAGGACCTCATTCTCACATTCTTAGCCACTGCCTTTTCCCGTATTTGCTTCACCACTAATTCTGAATCTCCTCTTACTCTTAGGTTTTTTATCCCCTTTTTCTTGGCTAATAGGAGCCCATGTACTAGAGATTCATATTCTACATCATTATTAGTGTAAGCAAATTAAAATCGGATAGCCCTTAAAATTTTATCACCATTTGGAGCAGTAAGATAGATTCTTGCTCTAGTGCCATGTTTACTTTTGGCCCCATCAAAATTCATAGTCTAGACCTCCAAATCTTGAGCAATAGGTGCCTCTTCACTTATAACATTTGGGATCACCTGATCCTCATCAAAAATGACATACATGCCCAAGCCAGTAGAATCATAGTTCCCATATGGGTCGCTATGCATCATAGCCAACAACTGACTGTTTTCTTCTTCTTGATCATACTCGGTCTAGTTGCCCAATTATTCAACAAAATTTCTTTCTTATTTATTTATCATGGCATGATCTACTTCTAATCTTGTTCTCAGCTCATTGGTGATGTGGTCTTTGGACATTGGTTTATATAGAATCTTCATTTTTGAACCATATCTAGTTCGCAAGATGAGGTGAGACTAGTCAAGAGACATGTATCCTCCTATTTTTGCTGTAAAGTCTCTGGATAAACATAAACCAAAGATATGAGGGATATCTATGACAACTATATCCTAGTTGAAAATTATGTTGGGACATGTGTATAACTACAAGGGGAGTTGTTTTATTCTCCCTATGGTTTGCACTATTTTGCCATCTAGCTGCATAACTCCTTTTGCAATGCGTTCATAATTTATTTTCAAGGCATTAGCTATTTGTTTAGGCATCACAATTGTGCTAGCTCCTAAATCTATTAATGCATTATGTAGAAGTTTCTTTCCAACTATTAGAGTCAAATAGAAAGGCTCCGGCTTGGATTTACTTACTTGTGCTACATTGTTCACAAAGGCTATTGTCATTGGAGGAATCGAGTCTTTGAGCTTTTCCTTTCTAGCAGGTCCTCCCTTGGTAACAATACCTTTAGGCATTGTTTTCCCTTGCAGATCTTCTTGTAGTAATGTCTTTTGCTCAGGGATAACCAAGATATCCCATATAGATACTTGTGCTAGAGTCATCTTTAATTGGTCCACTACATTGATCGGCACCAAAGACTGAGTTTTTTGGAAATATGAATACATTGTCTTTTCTTGAATTTGGATAGGGATCCCTTGATTTTGTACTGGTTGAGGTACTTGTTATCTAACAATGGCATTATTTTTCCCTTGAGATGAAGGATTATTCTTGAGTTGACCACTTACAATCTCGGGCTGCTCCACCATTCTCCTCTTCGACCTGGTATAGTAGTCGAATTGCACTACCGGCCTTTGGGAGGTGGATGCTTCATTTAAAAAGACTATTTCTTCATCCTCAACCCATGAGAACAAAGCATGTTCTAGGGCTATCTCTTCCTCCTGTTGCAAGGACATTCCTTGCATCTAAGCCACTAAAACCAAATTTTGCATGCCGAGAGACTGATATGCTTGACTGCTACTAGTACTAGCAAACTAGCCATCCATTCTCCTCTGCTCAGCTACCCTTTGCTGCAGGTTACCCCTAGGACAATCTCTGGGTGTGTGAGCATCATTGCAAGGAAAACACCAAGCATTATTATCATCCACATAATTATTCTGACCCAGAACCATTTCCCTATTTGAGTTGGGGGAATGGTCTGTGAGGGTGTGGGAACAACAACTAATTGATTTGTTGTTTGATTATTGGTTTGCCTTAGAGGTCCTTGATACTAGTTTAGTTGGGATGAAAACCTATTCCCTTGATATCCTTGATAAGGAGGCTTAGGGAAAGTGTTCTACTACCTCTTCATATTAATCAACTCACTGGAGAATGTCCTTAGCATACTTTTGATATCATCCATCTCAGATGACTGAGCAGGGACCGACTACTTCACAGATGATGAGGGGTAAGTATACATAGACACAAGGGGGCTGATAGATTTTGGAACCTCTTGAGGTAAAGGCAAGGAGATTTCTAGGAACATAGGCATGGAAGGCTGTGGAGGAAGCTTTCTGGCATCAATTAAATGATTTTCATCTCTGACCGCAAGGTCATAGGCTATCGGCAAAGTGTGTCCTCCCAGTGACTAAATCATGACAAATATATCTGAATTTAAAGCCTTAAGATAGAATACTATGGCCATACCAGGTGGTGGTTTAGCCACAACATGGATTCTATCCCAAGTTTTTTGGAATCTGGTATTGAAGTCAGTCATGTCCTCTTGTGGTCCCCTCTGAATAGTGATCAATTGCTATAACAGGGAAGACTTATCACCCTTCTCTACAAATCTTTGAAAAAATAGATCTCTAAGTTGGTCCCATGTAGAAATGGTGTTTTGGGTTAAAGACCGATACCATTCTACCGCCTTTCCTTTGAATGAGGCTGCTAATAATCTTAAGGCCACATTTTGCTCTGTGACACCATGTATGGCACAGACATCTGATACATCTTGAAGATGCTCCACGGGTGTCTTTGAGTCTTGCCCACTGAATTTGGGCAGAGCTTTTAGAGAATTTTCTGGAATAGGATCCCAAACAGTTGGTGGTGTTGGGAGGATTAAGGGACTACCAGTGTTCTAGCTTGTACAATTTCTTGGAGGGACATTAGCTCCCATGTTCGGTATTGGTAAAAACTTGTTAGATCTTCTTCTTGGACTAACTACCAAAGGTGGTAAAAGAATACCTAAACTTGCAATAGATTGTGATCTGGTGATTGGTCCATAGCTTTGACTCCTCATAGCTCTCTGGTTCATGCGGTCTTGATAAAAACTTTAAGACTAATCCCATCGGGCATGCCAAAAACTGTTGATGCCTTAAAATTGCACTTGATTTTAATCAACAATAATGGGAAGTTTCAAGCTGTGGGATGATGCGGCTTGAAACAACCTCCAAATTTTAGAGAAGTTGGTCTCTTCTTTTGTATCGAGTATTACAGAAAAGGGATAGGAGATTAAACAAAAACACAAATGCAGGAATTGAAACCTAACTATGGTGATGTGCCTAATGCACTTGAGTGTAATCCTAATCCTAACCTGAGCATAAAGAAACTATTATATGATTCAATTACATTTAAGAGCAGATAGGTGCATGATCAATGTAAATGATTGGAATAACAAAAATAGAGGCTCACAACAGGGGAGTCTTTTGCTGAGATATAAGAATTGTCAACAAAGGCATAGTATTCAATCTTCTTAATAGAAACCTTTAATCACATAAGAGGCACAGAAGTCACACATAGTTATGTAGAACTTCATATTCTAGAAAATGAGACAAAAGCAAATAACATTTCCAATCACAACACTAGCAAATCTACAGCATAGACTACTATGTAAATGACACAGGTAACACCAACCAAGGCATGGAGCTTAAATTTCCTTAATTCATTTAGCCACATAAAGGGCACAAAAACATGCATGATTATATCAACTTTTACAACTTTAGGAAATCAAGACAAGAGCAAATGATATTACTAGTCAAAATTACAAGAAGTCTAAACTATTAGAAATCTCCCCCCCCCCCCACTTTTTTAGATTTTACAATCCTTCTTATATAGCCTTAGGTGTCTCCTTTGATTACTCCCCTTTCCCACGTGATCTTCTCCATCCCTTGCTCATAGGGGACAAACAGATGGTGCCTTCAATGCTATGGGGGGCTCCAAAAATCTACCAGATGAACTGTTCCATCTACTTGAATTAATTCTAGCTGATTTTCCCTCCATTTCACTTTGCAGCAACAGATACATGGAACACTCTGTTATGTTTGAAATGGGAGAGGACACTTAGTCAATTTTCTAAAAATCCTCCAAACATCATAAAATGACACTTGGCGCTCTCCACCGAGTTTATCGAAGACACATGGCCCTCTCCCTTTCCTTGGTTATGCTATAGTTTTATTCGGGATTCATAATGGACTCTTACAGATGGTGACACTTGGCAGCTTCCATGAACTTTGAAGTAACTCCTAAGGCCCACCACAATCTTTATTTAGTGATGACACTCGAAGATGATCTCTCAGGAGATGATGTGTGGAGGCTTTCACAGCTTCTAGGAAGATACGTGGAATCTTTTGCTTCTCCTTCTAGGTTTATGTGGCATCCTCTACTTAACTGCTACTAGGTATGTGGCACGTTCTACGATTCTCCCAAAAGTTATAAAAGGTGTTCAGGGAACTCTGGCTGCCCAGCTTCGTTTCCTAGAGATTGACACTTGGCGACCTCTGCTCGAATCACAACTTAGGCCAAGAATGAAATGAAAGGAAACAAAAGGGGAAAAGGACCCACACTCGGAGGGCGACACTTTATAGCTTCTGATGCACTTTGATACTTAGGCAAAACGAAGTAGCCCTTTGCTTCAAAATTTTACTGCCTTGCCCAAGGTGCGTAGGAACCAAAATTGTGGTGCTCGATCGAGAGTTTGAATGCATTGTAGAGTAAAATTTACTCTATAGTTCCTAAAAGAAATTTTGGATTAGCCTATACCTATTTCAAATATTGAAAAGAAACAAAATGCTATATATACACCTCTTTCATTCACTTATCCACTAGATGGAAATCAGATGAAAATACTCATAAACTAACTTAGAAATAATTATGCAAATCAAGGTTATTAATCCCTATTCTTCATTACTTCTACATACACACATATATAGTAGCCTAGAGTTCAAAGTATTCATATATTGAATCTTAAATCACTTTAATCAGTACTCATACTATTTGCACTAGCACTTAGATTGGGAGAACTACATTGGGCTTGATCCCCTTTAGAGGTATTGGTATGTAGGCAATGCTTAGCACATGGGGTGTTGAGGTCATGTCCAACCTAACCTGATAATGACATTATTTTAAACTTGTGTTCATCAAATACCTTATATAATGGAAACATGGGGTCTGGCATAAAATAAATCAAAACATGGTACATATAGGGAACTAGCTCTTGCCCACTCAAGCATAGGCATCTTAGGACTAGGAAAGTCTCCACTTAAAGGATCATTTCCCCAACCATAGAGGGACATTGTTTCACTCCTTAGGACATTATCATGGTCCACTAATTTTTAGAGGATTATGATTCTATCCAAGAGAGTTTCTAACTCTTGATTTCAATTTGGGACACTCTGCATGGATCCTGTATCAAGTTTCAATCAGTCATCCGTCTTAATCAATTTCTAGCTAGGCAAAATCCATTATAGTTCATTGTTATTTATAAAATAATTAGTTAGGTAAATTATTTTATAATTTAATTTCCATATTTATTGCATACTTATTCCCTGAATTATTATTCTAAAACTTTAGAAAACTAGGGTTTTACATTCCATAAATCCTTAAAAACTAAATCATTAACCCATATTAGACTTCACAAATAAAAGTAATGATTCCATTGATTTCATTTGAATAAAATTACTAAGATATTTCAATGGTATTACCTTATTATTCTTTCTTTGTTCATCTACACAACCACACTTTTCTAAAAAAATCTAATGGTATTTATACATAATACATCTCTCAAGCTACATGATTAATACAATAAAAATGACTAGTCAACTATTTTCGAAAAAGAATTCATGGAGTTTTATTACAATAAAAAATCATTTTAACTTGGGATTAAAAACATCTATATACTATTTCTATGGTATATATTTATGTTTTTGCTCCTATTCTCTTACGAACTAGTGTTAGATTCATGTTTGGTTAGTCTATGATGTTTCATAACCATCTCTGCTTCCTACACCCTTATCTAAGTCTTATGATTTTGTTTTCATCTTGTGCCTTTTGTTTCTCATTATTTTTTTTTATCCTTGTCTCTCACAACTTGATCTTCCACACCAATGTTCTCCATGCCCTTATCTTCTATGCCTCTCTTTCACGTCATTTTCTTCTACATCATTATCATGTCTTGTTCTTCCATGTTATGGCTCCAAAAACATTTAGAATATATAAATACAAAAATTGGGGTCCAATAGTCACCTTTCAAGACTTTGTTCAAGTATTAGGCACCATCACCATTAAATTAGGTAATTTATAGTGGAAAGGTCCAACTGATGGAGGAAGTTATGCAAAGGATGAAAAATAATCTACAACTATTGAGAGACAAATTAACAATGAACACCAATAGGATGAATCAACAAGAAAACAAACATAAGACATAAAATAGTTTTGAGATAGAGGTCATGGTGTTTATATGGATATAATTATATAAGTAGAAGATATTGAAGCACGTATGGAATTAAAAAATTCAATAAAAGTATTATGGGCCATACTAGGTGTGTGCAAAGGTGGGATGAGTTTCATATGCACTAGAAAACCTAAATAAGGGAAGGTTGCATGATGTGTATCATGTGCCATTTATGAAAAATAAGATATGGGCTCCATGTGGTGGCTCAACTAGAACTACCGATGACCAATGAAGAAGGCAAGGTTATGATAGATTCAGAGTGCAATGTAAGAGAATAAGAGTCATAAATATTTGTAGAAGGGAAGTGTGCATGTTCAAGGTAAAATGGAATGTTCTACCCATTCACATTTTAACTTTGAAAACAAAAGAGTTCATAGTGAAACATCCAGTCTTAAAACAACCCTGAAAAAAGAGAGATCTAAAAACCTTAATTTTTGGAGTGATAAATAAGGTATGTGTAAACTAGAAGTAAAGAGGGAAAAAACATTATTGACGTGGTCAAAAATGATGAACATGAAGGCAAGAATGAAAGATTATGATTTTGTTGGAAAATATGCTCAAAATTGAAGGGAAACCTTATGAATTAAAAAAAAAACTCATTCTCATTCATGTAATCTATCAAGTCATGCTTTATGGTAGGATGGTAAAAGATTTCTTATAGTAGGTATAAGTCTTGAGTTCCATTCTCTTAATTTAATTTTTTTCACTTTTAGAGTTTGAATATATTTGAGGTCAAAGCTTTCTAAGGGAGATTACATGTTATGTACCTAAACACAACATATATTTGTGTTACATTATGTGTGAGTTTAGTTAGCATTATTTATATAATGTTATATTTTGGATGCCTATAATTATTGAATGGTTAGGATATGAGTTATCCATGGGTTAATTGGTGATTTTATACGTTCAATACAAAAGGGGGTAAAACCCAAAAAATGTATTTTTTACAATATCAACTTAATGCAAGAGATGTTTGCCATTGTGTGAGAGTTTTGAAGTTGGTGCTCCCATATTTTTTATTTATTAGCATTTTATTACATAGTTTTCAATTGTGTTTTTTGTTGTTATTTTTGGAAAGCATCATAATTAGGTTCATATCTAATAATCTCTTCAGTATGGAATTTTGATCTTTAAATAAAGACTGAGAATGTCACAACATTTTAAAAGAAGATAATAGAACTCATTGGAGGTGTCTTTCTATTTTTATTTGATGTTGTAGATGTAATATTGTTAGTCACATGGCTAATGGTAAGATGTGAATCACTATGGATAGAATCTAGAGTCATATATTGGTGTAATTTCTCATTTAAAAATGTTTTGGCCATATAACAAAAATGATAAATGATGGGTGAGATTTGTAAAGTATTTTATTTTTTAGTGCCACAAAAGGATATTACTAAATATATGTTACTCCTCTAGATCATCTGCTTGATAAACCATAGAATCAAGGTTCATTTTAGTGGGCCCTATAAAAAATACATGGAGGTCCCAAGGCAAATTTGATTCACAATGGCGGTAAATTAGGTTGGAAGCTATATTGTTGTAGAGGTGAATCATGTGATGTCTGGAAATGAATCATGCAAAGCCTAAAAACATGGACAACTAACAAGAAACATATTTGAATGATGTTATCAATGAGAAGTAGATAAATTCCAACATAGTGAAGGTGAGTGTCAGAGCCACATAGATGAATGGATGCCCAAGCAATACAAGTGAACGTCAGCATGGTGTAGGTACATGTCAGATCTATACGGGTGACCGATGGTGCACTATGAGAGATCATCAAATAATAATAGATGAATGTCTATACAAACTAGGTAAATGCCAAAATGGTGTGGATGATCATCGAATGCTTACAAATGAACATCTAATACTTTTAGATAAACATTAGCATAGGGTGCACATGTGGATGAATAATGGTGGGGCATAGATATAGATGAACATTGAAGTGTATGGATAAGTGCCTATATAGATGAATATCAGAGTATATATAATGAGCGTCATCTTGCTACAAGCATGTGCCTTTATAATTTAGGTGAGCATTAGTGTAGTGTAGATGAATACCATTGGGTTACATCTATAAATAAGCATCAACATATTGCATCATACACCAGCCTAATGTAGGCAAATGTTGGTGTAATACGGATGATCACCCTTGGGTTCCAAGCTAATTGTAGGTTTTTATAACTTGGTTGGCACTCATATGCATGGTTGATGCTGATGTGGACTTCTGAATCACAACATAAATGTCTTTGGTAAATTCCCACACCATATGGTCAGCCACCCTTTTGAAGTTGAATGGCTATAAATATGCAAAACACACCTTATTTTGCACATTTTTCCATTTTATCCTTGTCTCCTATGTTTAACAAAACTTCACTCTTTACCTCGACTTCCAAAACCCTTTTTCATCCATGGATTCCATTTCTCAAACCTTTTCCATCATTGACATAGAGGTAGCCAAAAACCCCAAACTCACTTTTTTGAATTTGATGTGCACCATCATCCAAAGGCTTCTATAGCAACAAGACAGATACAATGATTGGGTGGAGCCTTGCAAGTTCAACAGCATTATCTACATGCTCCAATATGATAAAGATATTGCTTTATTGAATAATCTCTTGAAAAGCTTTGATACTTTTTCCTCCACATTTCACATCACCTTGGGCTCCCAAAATGTTTCCTTTAGAATCCATCTAGAGGATATTCAGAGACTGACATGTCTATCTTACAAGGATGGGGACCTAGTCACCATAAAGGCCTTGCTAAGCAATAAGGACAAAAAGTATTTATAGTCCCATTACTCATTTTAGGTGGATGGTATGTGTTATAAAATTTATAATTACTAATTTTTTAGTAGTTTTATTTATGTTAGTTCTAACTTGTTCATTTTTTTACAGATCCTCAATACCATGGTAGAAAGAGACTAAAAATTGAATGTGTTAAAAACAAGACTTGTTGATGGGAATGCTTAAAATTTTCCAAGCAAGAATTGTTTTATAGGATAGACCATCTGATATTCCACTTTGAGCTCTAGTTTATTTTCTTCGTACTCTGGGCCCTCAACTATTGGATTGGTGTACTTTTATTTCTAGCAGAATCAAAGATGATTTGAAGTATGATCTATGCAATGAAAATGCTTAGTTTTCTTGTTGTAATTATATAATTGCATTGTATTATGAAATGATTTTGGATTTGCAAGCATCCTCTATTCCTTCTATTATCAATCCCACAATATTTATCAATGTACTCTCCCTTGATTCATAAGAGTTAGTTTTAGTTGTTGTTTGAGACTAATCTTTATCTTATATTTATTTGAAATAATTACATAAATATCGATGTAGTTAATTTTAAATAAAATATCCCTTTCTTATAGAAAAAATATATGAAACAATTGTCAGAATAAATGTAGCAAGCAAGAGATGTCAACCTCTTGAGGCCACAACAAAAATGGACATGGAAGAGGATTTATAATCCACTCCATAGATACCAAAAAAGAAATTGATAATGTGAAAGTGAATGTGGAGTTTGATTACACCTCCAACACAACCCTCCACTTTTGCTACTAGTATACCTTCATAAACTAGCTTTGCTTTGATTGAATACTCTTTTATCATTGTAATATTTTAACTCTATTATATATATAGCAAAGCCTACACAAGCTTTATTGCAAATACCAGTTGGGTCTAGTAGAGTTTTAAGAGTTTCCCATCAACAACAACAACAACAACAACAACAATAATAATAATAATAATAATAATAATAATAATAATAATAATAATAATAATAATAATGGCAACAACAACAACCATATCAATAGTAACAAAAATAGCAAGGTGTACTAAATAGATCTATTTTTTCTTAAATGCTAATATCATATTAGATTTTTCTAATTGGTCATTTATGTGATTTTAATTCCCATTTACAGGTCATTCTTCTCAAAGTAAAAAATTCCCATCACCGTCACCACCCTATCATGGCCCTTTAACTAGGTATTGGGAAATGTCACTTTATCTTACCTTAGAGTGGTGGCACGATTCAAGTCCCAATGTTTGAATTTCTAAACTTTGAACTTGGTGGTCTGCCTAGTGCAATGAGGACTACATTTTTTCATGATATTGATCTAGATGAAGAGTATTTAGGCATTAACAGTGGCATACCCATGGTTTTTGCAATCCACATGATATCATACATGGATCTCATCCCACGAAGCCTTTATAGTGACCTCATATGCCCAATTCTCCACCTAGAAGAATCGAAGGCAATCTTGTACAAGAGATTCCCTAAACAGATGACCAACATACTTTTTTCCCTATTTCTAATTTATTGGCAAAAAATAATAAAGCTTATGTTAATGATTTTATTCTTCCAAACTTTGATGAATTGAGAACTCGAGAACATCAGGCAAAAGTATTAATTCAGTAAATAAATGAGTGTTTCCACAATTATAGTCAATGAAACTAATTGAATGCAACGGTGGAGTATCAATGAGCAAAAATTGATGTTTTATTCAACCAAGAAATTTTAGTAAGTGTTATCATGAATAAAAGCTTTAATGATGATGTTCTTGATATTAAGTTAAATAGGCTTGAGAACTTGAATGCAGAAGCCCAAGCATACTATAACAAATGTTCACAAAACAAAATCTTGGTGGATCTTGTGAATGCAAAAAAAGAAAAAGTTGGGGTAAGTTTATTTATGTTTTTTAAAATTAAAATTTATTTTAAAACATTTAGATAAATAAATGTTTTTTAATCATTTGTAGTCAAAATATATAAATCTGAAGAACCAAGTTGTTGTCCTTGACATGCATCTAAAGAATGAGTGCAAAAATATTTCTGTGGTAATTTATTTTAAGGAAAATTTTTTTTAATTAAATAAGCAAAATACTACATTGAGGATAATAATTAAAGAAAATGGTTTGGATCCTGATGTTTTATTTAAAAATAAAGTTGAATTGGACCCATCATTGCTTTCAATAGGAGATGTTGTTGTAGAAGAACAGACCAATCTTTTCAATATCCATTTTGCATTGAAATATCTCCAAAATTTTGGGATCCCGATCCTCATGGACAACATATCCATTACCAATATCAGTGAACAAGTAATGGAAGGGAAAATTGATCCATAGTGATTATGAGACTATAAGTTTAACATTGTTTTGTAATTTATTCCATACTATTGGTTAATTAATGGAAACTGAGGTTTTAGCTCAAAGACTCGAGTTGTTTTATGCTTATGTTTTGTAATTATTAGAAACTTATGTTTTATAATATTATAATATATTTTTTAATTATAGATTCTTTACTCATATTAGGCTACAACCTACATTGTGTAATAATTTGTTGCAATGTTTAACTACTTTAATTTATAGTAAATTTGGTTTCAAAGCTATTAAAATATTGCTTACCATTTAATTTGATTAAATAGTGTATATTTTATTCAAAAAATGTCAAATAATAAAAAACAAAATGCTAAATATGTACTATTTTTTGTAACTCGTAACATTAAAAAATGCTAAAAAATACTATTGCATAATACTGAAGATAGTATAATATTAGTTCAGCATTTCATAAACAACTTAACTCAAATTGAATCAATCAATCATTTCATAAATATTATTCAGTAATTTGCATATACATATTACAATTTTACAAACTAACACTCAGGTATTTCAAATAACCATCTAGTAACCCATACTTCATCATTAACATTTGTATGGCTTGTCTCACTGGGATTTACAATTTCACTATCTTCTTTGGTAGTTGTATTTGTGACACCGCTTCTTTCAGTTAGACTGATCCAAATTTAAATTTCTATATCATATGGAAACATATCCACTTCATAACTAGAAACATACAACCTTAAACATGTCTCAAGATTTCTATCCAATCTATTATGAAGCCTTGATTTAACAAAAGATAATGCACTAAATACCCTTTCATCTTCCACGAACCCCAAAATCATTATTTGGCACGATTCATATAAATAAAAATATTCACTAATTTATTCTTGTAGAACACTACTCTGATACAATTTCTTCCATAGCTTGGTAATAGAACCTATTTTTGTTGGTTCTGTTAATAATCAATATTGTTCAACCATTGTAAGTACGAAAAACATTGACTAGTTTTTTAGTAAATTCTTTTTCAAAATACCCTTAACTTCCTCTCCATTGATTTCCATATACTTAATAAAATTTTCGATGAGAGTACTCATGTATTTAATAAATACATTACATGTTTGTTCTTGACCATCTACATCATTCCAAAATGTAGGATTCACCACCCCCATGGCTTCAAGTAACTCATCTCTTTGAAAATGATCTCAAATTTCAGAAAATTAGCTTTTTGAAATGCCTCTCAATTTTATTCGTGTGTCACATATGGTATTATCATATAAAACCTTTGTTACAAGTACTTCAAATTATGATCCAACTACATTAGTTCATCTTTGGAGAGTGTTTACTAGTACCTCCTTTCCATTAACAAAAATACAAAGATGATCATGAATATTGAATTTCAAATAGTTTTGAAGGTCCTTTGGATTTGTTAAAGTTTCCCAACTCTCAAATATTGGTCCCTTAAAACTTTCATTCGAGTAGTATAATATATCAAGTGATAAACAAACATGTTTCCTCAACTTTATGAATCCCACAATATATATATTTATCTCTCTTGTGCATGTTTCATCAAACAATGCATTTCCTTCAACATGGGTAGACTACCATATAATGTAAGAAAAGTTTTGAAATATATCAAGAGGTTCAATAAATCTTTTACCTTGTCAATCTCCATCCTATACTTAGACATAAAAACTAGCCAATGATTGATATTCCTCAAATATTTGCATGTAGGGTCATACATTGAAATCCATCTAGTATCTACATCTTTTAATAGTTTTCTTTCATTAGTCGCTCTAATCACAAATTTTTGAAACTCTAAAAACCTTTTTAGACTTCATGACATGTATGCATGAAAATCACAATTAGCTCCTCCACTTTTTAAACAATTTTGAATGTGCTTACAATTTTGTAAGTAAGATTCATTCTATGTGCCATGTAATGGATTGGAGTCATATATGGGACAACTAATGTTTGTAGGCAAAAACACAAGCTTATTTTATTCCTCTACATTATTTATGTACCATCCACACCAACACACACCTACTTAGTACCTATATCATGGTAACTCATCCCAGAAATATCCATCAAAATAGAAATAACCAATTTTTAAAGGTTTTCAGTATTACAATTTCTATTCATGTTATGTAAACATAAAAGGTGAGGTTGCCTTGAATGATTCTAAAATGTGTTTACATGCATGCATACCCATGGTGTGTTTTCAACCGTTGTTACCTCATCAATAGAGATATGAACCTTGTTGATTTTAATTTTTCTTTCAAATCATCCTTTTCAATCATTGTGAGGCATTTTGTCATCTCCCAAGCAATGTTATCAAACCAATGTGAATGTGGAATGTTGTGCAATCCAATCTACTAAAATAAAATCTTCTAATCTAAAAAATTAGAGATTGGTCTTCCTCTTTTCAGAATGTGATATAAATTTGAAAATTGTATGTTTTTGGCAAACAAATTAGACTGAGCAACCTTTCTAAATTGAGCTTTAATTATTCCTCCTTTCTCAATGAGGTACCGTTGATGTTTCTAATGATTATGATACTCTGTTGCATAATATTTATGCATGCACTCTTTTTCATTTTTCCATCTCACTATTTTTTTGATATTTACATCTTTGTCTTTTACTTATTAATATATTTTTCCATAATTTTTTTCAATTGTGTCCAACCTAAGTTGCATTTTGTGGTCCTTACCAAGTTTCCAACTATATATTATGCATTTACATTCTATTGGTGTTTTAGTACTATTTTTTGGCTCTATAGGTTTAATAAATGGGTATTTAGATGCCCACTCATATTGAAATGACCTTCTAATTATCCATGTATTTTTATTCTTTCACATAGTTTTTGTTGTGCCTTTTTCAACTAAAAATTGTTTTTGCTACGTATCAGTCTCATCTGAAGATTATGTTGGGTGAGTAGATCTCTCATTTGGTGTTGGAAACTCATCATCACACCACTACTTATGATGTGATATCTTTGTTTCCTTGAATTTAGTGGGACAATGGGTATTTCTTTCTACGTGACTTTTTTTATTCCTTTTTCAACTAGAGATTGTTTTGGTTGCATAATAGTCTCATCTGAAGATTGTGTTAGGTGAGAAAATCTATCATTTGGTGTTGAAAACTCATCATTGACACCACTAGTTATGATGTCATATCTCTATTTCCTTGAATTCAATGGGATAGTGGGTATTTCTTTTTGAGTGGCTTCTTTCATGGGAGGTATATATTCCAAAGTGTTATGCAAGTCTTCAATACTTTTATCATTGAATTCTACATGCAAAAAAATTATGTGACATTACTTTTTAATAAGCACCAATACTAAATTATAAATAAATAAAAAGCATTAAATCAAATAATATCTATAATATAGTACCTATGTTTTGCATTTCATTCACATGTCTGTCTTCCAATTCAAGGATATGTTTGATACCTTTATCAATGGGTTTTACATGCAATATTATTGTAGACCTTGTCATTATTGTTGAATATTTAAAATTATATTTAATTAATTAAAAAATGGTATTCTACAAGTTATTATCTATGTTTGTCATTTTAAATTTATGCCCAAGTATGTCTTCCTATGCAGACAATTCTTTTAAACAGTTATCAGTGGGTTCTACATGCAAAATGATTAAGACATTATAATTATTATTTAACTTCAACACAAGCCAATGAATAAAAACCATTAGTTAATTGAAAATATTGTACCTGTATCTAGTGTCTATGTAAAATAAGATAATAGGTATATTTTGTTTTTTAAATTTCTCAGAGGCCTTAACATTTTTAGCAAATGTCATATTATCTAGCCTACAGAGCCATGGATGAAAGATGATTAACAACAAAATGAAGATGATTGATAACAAATAAATATGCTTGACCAATGAATAAGGAACCATGATAATAATGAAACATGATGGTGGCCACCCACATAATGACTTCATTTGCACATAGTTTGGTGGGGTCCACTCGTAGGTTATTTAGCATCTACCTATAGCCTACTAGCACCCATCAGTAGGATGTGAGCAGATGCTAGTAGACTATCAGGGGTCACCCACAGACTACTAGCAGATGCCTATAGTCTATAGATGGATGCTAATAACCTATGGGTGGTTGCTTACAGGTTACTAACATCTACCCAATCATGGGTGCCTACCGATAGTCTACTGGCATATGCTCATAGTTTATTAGCATCTACCTAGTCTATTAGTACCTACCCATAATCTGTAGGCTTTCATCTATGGTTTCCCAATGTCTTGGAATATATGGTGAACAAGTGATATCAAGTTGCCTTAGCCCTCGATGACAGACTATGGGGGGAGTCATGGGCAATGACGAACTGTGATCAAGCACCTATAGCCTATCATCGAGTGCCTGCACTTATAAGATGCAGTCAAGTGCCTATGGTTATAGGATGTAGTGACACCCCAACAAACTACCCTCATGTTTAATTATTGTGATGTTACTTAAAGAGTAGTAAATGGAATTATAGTTTAAAACTACTAAAAAATTATATTGTAAAAAGAACATTGTCCACCTTGTTGTGAATTATTGATTCTTAAAGCCCTCTTGGGACTTGAAATATAAACCACCAAAAAAAATCTTAAATTCACCTAATATTATGTGGCTAATTTCTTTGGATTGGCTTTTGAGGTACCAAAAAATTACATTTATATGAGAAAATTTATATTCAAATGTACGCAAACTTGTCCTTGAAATTAACTTTAACCCCCAAAAATCAGGTGATACTGCCCTGTCAGCCACTCCATGAAAATCACCAAACACCGACTTCAAAAAATGGAATATTCATAGATTAATAAAGATTTTTCACTAAAAAAACCCTGCATAGAATGCATGTAACCCTTGAATCTAAGAATATGGTTGTAAATATCTTCATTGGGATCTTGGTTAAGAGATGAAATGTGTTAAAATGTAACATGAGGTCCACTATTACTGATAAACTAATCTAAGAAATTTTCTTACAATTATTAAAAATTATATAAGGACCCATTAGGTAAATCACTAAACCATTATAGGAAATCACCAATCAAGCTGCTAGGAAACAACTAAATTAAAAATGAATCATGATTATTAAAGTTTCTGATAGAGTCAAAAAGGCTTTTAAGGCATACGTAAGGATCTTCATAACAAAGTCACGTGTGAGGAGAGTGTCTATTGCATAATAAGAAAATGATTAGAAAGTATAAAATTGGAATTAATCCTAGCATTAGATGACTTAGAATAAATAGATAAAGGTAAGTACACATCTTTATGATCCACCAATGGCATACATCATTATCTCATGAGTAGGAACAATTTAACATTTAAGGGGTTCATTCGAGGGATAAAAAATTATTATTCATTTCAAACATGGGTAAATCTATGGGAGATAAAACTATAAGGTGAACAATCATTAAGAAAGACATGATCCTCATTATTTATATGATAAAAAGGATGTATCTTGGCTACTTTATTAAACATTTATAAAATTTTAGGAAAGGACAAATTTTGTTTAATATATCAATCTAAGTCCTACAAGTATATCTTTATTAAGCATTTTATCACATGTAAAATTGGAATTTGTACCATTCATAGAATTTATTTTTGATATGTGTTTTTCATTTGCATCACAATAATCTTTATTACTAACATAAGTCATGAAGTAAGCTAGACAAAACCACAAATTATGAGAGAAAAAAGAACAAGTTTTTGTTAATAATTCACATTTAATAATGTATATAGGGAGAAATAAAATGAGATGTACAAAATATATCTGTAGGTGAATATGCCCAAATATAAAATATGTTTGTAGTTGAATATGCCCAAATATAAAATATGTTTAGAATATATTGATAACCCTTAAGCTAGGATTACACCATACAATGTTCCTTTAGGAAGGAATCCACTCAACCATTACTCTTCAAACATAAGACTTATAACTTGATGTATTTACAATGACATTCCCCTCTTTATATAGAACTTTATTAATAATAATAGATGAGTAAACTCATAATACCAATCTAGGCCAACTAATTTTCCAATATAATTAATACCATAAGTTACCCATATGACTTAATATAATATGCTCACTAAGAGGATATGTGCCACATGTCAGCATCTCCACTCACTAATAATATCATCTCTCTAATTATATTAAATCCCATCCATTTTAATATGTTTCACCCTTGAAACATGATAAGAAGCCAAATAGTGAGTGTGATTCAAAGAATTGCATATTTATTTCCATGCTTGATCATCTAAACACCCATATGTGATCTTGGTGGGTGATTATTTTCTAAACCTGATTCTTGATTTTGTTTCACTACTTCTATTCCATCCATAACAAAAGTTGTTATTTTTTGGCTTCCATCCATAGATGTAGTGATTACTCCTATGATTCCATTTTCCACATGTTTTGATCTTTAGTACATGTATAGTCATATTAAGTGTTCCTCTTATTCCTTATACATCCATAGTGGTTATTATTGTGACACTACCTAGCATGCCTCTATGATTGTTTCTTCTCATGATGATGTGAGTGTTTAATTTGCCTCAATCTTAGTATCATTTAATGATACTTTAACCTTGCCAAATCTTTCATTTTCTAATTCCTTTGTCTCTTGAGTACAAGATTTTTTTCCTTTATATTTGTACATTTTTGTTTCATTTTTTCATATGAATATTCTTTATACATTTATATACATCCTCATAATCAACCATGACCTTTTTTATTTCTTTTTTCAAGTATGATATTCTACAAAGTGACAATCTTTTTATTGTACCAGAGCTTCATAAAATAATTTTGTATGTTAACATTAATCATTCCCAAAGTCTTTAACCAAGGACATCTAATAACAATATCTGAAACATCTATAGCCAAACCATTAAAATTTAAATGAAATAAATATTTTTCAATAGTGAACTTCAAATCTTTAAAATTTTGAATATTCTTAGCTTTTAGTTGAATGTCCTTAATTTTTTTGCTTGAACATGTAATCGTTTGGCTACATCAACACTGTGAAGTTAAATTTGTTTTTTGGGTTTACATATACAATAACCTCATTTTTTAAATGCATCCATGGAACTAAAATATTGAAGCTTCCTTCTTTGAATCTGAATTGGTTGAATCATTAACCTCCATTTGTTTCTTTATCTTTCTCGCCATTATTACAAATACCTTTATTTTCTTAATTTAATACCTCATCTTCTCTTTTTGCCTCCTTATCATTATTTTATAATTCAATGTCCCATTTATCTAGGAAATATATTTCCATTTGTTCCTATGAAAAATTATTCCATTATTATTTCCATTCTTTTTGCACTTGATTATACCAACCCAATGCATAACCATAAAGAGAAATGAGAAAATTTGAGTGCCAAAAATATGAATGAAAATAGATCCTTTTAATTTTGAACTACTGCTCTAGATTATTAATATCCTTATCTCTAGAAAAAATATAATGGAAAGCACATGATCCACAATTCATAAAAACAAGAGTTTCAAAAATAATTGTATTCACTGGATCTTCTTTACTATCAAATATCTGATAATAAACATATGTAAAAGAACAGACCTGAATATTTCTTTTTAATTACTAGAATAGAACTTGATTTGATCACCATAAATAAAATATATAATTTATTATTTCAATTCACATAAAAAAAAAATTAAAAAGCAGGGTCACATGATCAACTTTAGATCACTATATCTCCCTTATTACTACTCAAAATCTTTAGTGTGATAACTTTTCAGAAAGCTCTTGAAGTTCTCTTTATAGTCACAAAAAATAATCTAGATTAGATTTATGTGTGAGTATAACAACTTTATATAATAAATTTTCCTTCTTAACAATAATTTGTAAAACAAAAATTCTCCCACTTTGTCCAAATCATCGTTCAAATCCCAGGTGTTAAGAATCTCTCAATTAATAATATAAATATGTAGAAATAGAATGAAATAAATACACAATATATTTGTGAGTAAAAATTCCAAAATATAAAATCTATTTAGAATAAAATGATAACCTTTAAGGTAGGGCTACACTACACAATGCTCCTTTAGGAAGGAAGCCACCTTATAATTACTCTTCCAATAGAATACTTAAAAGTACCCCAATGTCTTTTACAAAGATATTCCCCTTATTATATATACCTCTTTCATTAATATTGGATGGGTAAACTCTTAATTTTAATGTAGGCCAATTCATTGTCTAATATAATTAATACCATAAGTTATATATATGACTCAATATAATATACTTACTAAGAAAATATGCGTTACTTGTTGGCATCTCCACCTAATAATCATTACATTTTTTGAATGATATAAAATCTAAAACATATATTACATGTTTAATCTAGAAATGAGATTTTTTTGGATCAACAAGAAACAACATGTGGTTTCATTTTTCTCTACAGAAGCATAATATAAAGTAATAATAATAGGGACATGTAAAGTGGTTTGGTGTTTTATTGTGTTTGGGGAAACTAAGATTTAGTTTATAAACAATAAAGGGGCTAGATTAAGGGGTAAAACATAGTCAAGTGCAATAAACACATATTTATACCAATTTAACCAAATTAATTACATGAGAAAAGAAATGACTTATTTGGGCAAAACAATTATATCCAGGTTCTAGAATAGTCTAAAATAACTAGGAATAGTCAGGAATAAGGATTCATTTCTAGATCTACAACTAAAATTTTTTCTAGATAGGAGCATTGAGTTTGGATAGGAGAACTTGTCACTTTTATCTAGATAGGAGCATTCATCACTATTGTCTAATTCTAGCACTGTTGTCCATTTTGGTTTTTAATTCTGGATTTTGGTGCAATCTAATTTTGGGGTCCTATAGGTGTCCTTGTTTCTTTGTGATCGCCTATTTGTGCTATTGTTTGACCTATTTTATTCTCAAACCATAAGTCTACCTACACACATGAAATAATAAACATATCAAAAGATAAAAGGAAAAACTAAGTTAGGGTAAGTATGATCACATGATCTAGACTCCCTATTGTCTTGATCATTGCCTACATTAACCCTCAAGTTAGGGTCTCAGATAAAATGTGGTTCTCCCTTAGGGAATTTGAATAATCAACACACATACTAGATGCAAGAATGAACTTTTGCCTAAGCCTTTCCTTGATCAAGCATGAAAATCTATATGTGATGTAGAATTTTAAGCTATATTATTGACTAATTTTAATTATTTAATGTAGCAAAGTAGTAAGTGCTAAATATAAAATGCCTTGTGAAGTCCTTTATATAAGAGACTCTTTATTTTGAATTTGGGAGATTTATTTGCATTAACCAACATCAAAAAGATAAATAAAACTTAAGGGAGGGGATAAGAAGGGTATGAGACCCATTAAGCAAGAAAAATGACTATTGGACAATAGCATCAGGGAGGATAAGAGCATCAGGAACTGTAGTCCATCAAAATTATGTTATTTGGGTCTCAAAAAAATAGGCTAAAACTAACACAGACCAAGTCTATGGGTCTCTAAGGGTATAGATCAATTGACTGAGATAACAGAAAGGTGACAAAATCAATAAATAACACCAAGACAAGCAAAATAAAGACATGGCTAAAGTGAACAAAGATCATATTTTCTAATCGGAGTCTCCTATGAAGAGGACTATGAAAAGACATGATATGTGTGGTTACTTGACCAATTTAGGGTGTACATATTTGCCCCTCTTTTATTCTATTAATGCAATGAAATGAAATACTAGATTAAAATAAAGAAGAATAAAATGCATACCTAAACCTACCTTCATGGAGGTGAATGTGTTGAAAGGGTCCAACTCACATCCTGGCTAGAGAAGTGGATGGAGAGCTAAATAGTGCCTAGAGAGAGAAGGAATCCATGGAATAGATGCCCATGTACTGAATCTGAATATAATATCCATGTATCATGGAGAAGGAGGGAAATGCTTTCCACTTATGCTAAATTTGACTGAAGATGAGGAACCCAAAACTAATGTTTATCCTTTATCCCACATAGACTCATGTAATCTAGATGTATGTATAAAATTTATATGCTGTGAAGAGCAAAATATGTCATTCCCCCACTTTGAATATCTAAACTGGAACTGAGAAGTGATCAAAGGCCCAAAACCAATGTCTATCCTCTATCCTGCACAAACACATGTAGTTTTAGATCTAAGTAATACAATGGACCAATCACTACAAACAGTCATGTGATCCAACCTGGTGACAACCTAGGTACTATTAGTTGTAATATAAAAATCTAGTCAATGTGAAAGAAGAGAATGGCATGTCTTACCATTCCATATGTATAATCTTGAGTGATGAAGAACATGAACATTTGTGTCATACCCCCAAATTTGATATGTGAGTGATGCCTCTACACAATCTAAAAATTTGTATAACCACATGTGATATGACATATCTTACCATGCCTCATGTGAAAAACTAGAGACCAAAATATTGTGCTCTATGTTATGCCTATAGTCTTATATCTAATTTTGTAACTGTGTCATGTTGTATGAAGTTGTATGTATGAGACATATAGCATGTCCATGCCCCCAAATTTGGTATTTGAGTCTATATCTATATCAAAATCACTGTGAATCCATATAATCTGAACCATTGTATCTAAATAGTCTATGTATCTATAAACTAAATTTATATCCCTCTTAATGTCCTAATTAATGTTGAGTGATCCACATAATATGTGTCACTATATATCTTGACTAATATGAGCTAAATCTGATAATCTAAATATTGGATGTATAAGAACCATGGTGTATCCACTTATAAGCATGGATGGGTATGTTAGGTAAGTGTAGAAATAAGAATAGTATGAATGATGCCACCTTTTTGGGAGAGGGACAAAATCTATGATAGAGGAGGTCAAGCCAAAAGTGATGACTAGTGGCATACTAATAGAAATAAAGTTGGTATGTTATGAATAGATTGAAAGGTTGTTTGATTGATTAGATTATGTTATTGAGAGTGGAATAAATTTTGATTGGTAATGACCAAGGCACATGTTTGGGAATAGAATAAATATAGAAATGTTTGTGATGTAGTAGGTAGATAAGGTAGTAAGAGAGTGAAGCTTGAGTGATGTTGAAGGTATCATTGTCATGATTCCATGGAAGGAAATGGATTAAAAAATAGAATTATGGGGTTCAAATTATAGGTAAAATGTTATTTCATTTCTAAACAAAAAATTAGGTTAACATAAGAAATTAGATTGATTCTTGATTCATTTATGTATTGACTAGGTTGAGATTTTAAGCTCTAGAGTGAGAAAAATGCTGAGGAGATGAACACTTGCCACAACCCATTTCGAGCAGCTAACGACCTAGGTTCAGGATGGTGGTGATATGATCCTAGTAAGAAGCTCAAACACTTGGTTTTTTTTAACTTTTAGACCTATTTTGGTGTCTTTGAGGGATTAAAGTAGCTCAAGAAGTTTTATTTATTTCTAGTGCTCTTGTCCTGTAGTCCAGCACTCTTGTCCAGCATTGTTATCCTTACTACAATGTTATTGTCCAAGAGGCAAAAATTTTCTATGATGTTTCTTTAATATTTATTGTTATTTTGGATTAGCTCTTGATTTAGTATTATTGATTAATAGATGTGTTGCTTCTAGTGATGCAAGATGAGGTACACATGAGAGAGTTTCATAGGGGTTGGATGATGAAGACATTGATACTACTACTATTATTTGTTGATGAAAGAGCAGTTATGGATAGGTCAAGGTAGGGTTATGTGTGTGACCTAAGTATAGTAAAGTGGGACCAATATTTGATGACCACCTTATGTGAGAGGTAGAACATAAATATATGTACTTAATATTTTCCTATAGGGGAGATAACTATGACTTTGGAGGATATGTATCATATACTACATTTATCAGTTAGTGAGTGATGAGTGATGGTACAAGATGAAATGAGTGATAATGCAATTTATCATGCATATTTGTACTTTTTTGGTGTGCCCTTAGGTATACATTGAAGAGGTAGTGATAGTGATGTGCTACTATCAATCATTATGCAGTCTAATATTCCATGCTTGCATAAGTGGTTGGTTATTTTGTTAGCATCTTTTGTTATTGTGGATGGGAGGAGAGTATCTATTGCATACAAGATGCATAGGATTATGCATAGTGTGAAGGTATATGGCACTATACTCTCTTGGGAGAGGACTATGCTAGCCTACTTATATAGGGACCTATACAAGTTTACATAAGAGTCATTCAATGGTGGGGTGAGTGTGGCGACCTTAGTGAATTATTGGGCCTATGAGCACATAGTATTTGTGTGATTGATTAGTTTATTGAGGGTAGAGTGGGCACCTCCATATCCATTCAAGGAGAGGTGGATGAGCACAATGGTTATCCGATCTTATGGGATTAACCATTATAAATGGGTTTTATATAGATTAGTGGTTGACGACATCATATGGAGGCTTTATAGAAGATATCCTAGGTGGGCAAAGGATAGAGTAAAACTATGATACATGAGGGTCAGCTATTAGATACATGACCATTAGGGTGGATTATATGAGTGCTTCTAGTATGAACATGTTACTTGATAGTTTGGGGTACCATAGGATGTGCCCCCAGTAGCATAGGTGTGGGTGAGGAGTGTGCAAGCATCTACAAGGGCAAGAGCTTGTGTGAGGCCTAATGAGGTTGAGCTCATACCATTACCTTTGGATGCGAGGGTTATGGTCATAAATATTTTGGATATGGATGAATTTGGATATATATATATATATATATATATATGCGTGTATCATATGGTGGGCTAGGTATTGGTGGCATTTGTTGTACCCTATTAAGGTAGGAGATACTCTAGAGTATGAGGATCTTAAGTCAATCCAAATGATGAGAGGTAAGAAATAATTGCATTTGAACTATGTATAAATTTGTACTTTATTTTTATTTCAAAGTATATAGTTAACATAGTGTCATGCTTTATATTCAGGTGAAGTGGGAAGTACTTAGGGTGGGGTAAGAGGTGGAGATGATGATTACTGGGAGATAGTAATCGATTCAACACTCTAAGAGCTCACACAGCATGTACCTAACAATGTGGTAAATGAAGGATTGATAATGTGAGTGGTGATCATTACTGGTATTTATGCCTATCTATTTGATAGGGATACTATAGTGACATCTACATAGGTTAGGGTGGAAAGAGAGAGAGAGAGATGAGATGAGAGCTGAGCTAGATAGGCATAAGATTCCCCCACCTAATTTTGAATCTATTAGCATGAGGATCATAGATGAGTATGAAGATCTTTAGAGATGATACATGGAATTGCATGAGGAGCATGGTTGGCTACTAGAGCAATAGAGTTATCGTAAGAGTCATGCAATAGCGTGAGGGGGTGTAGAGCCATCGAGTGCTAGGATAGATTATGGGACTAGCATTGGTGGAGAGAATGAAATTGAGAATGAGTGCCTGATGCCCATCCATGATTGATTGTACTTGATACTAGTGTATATGTATTAAAAAATCATTATATATATGGATACTTGTTTGATTTTGATGCATGCATATTATGTTATGGAATTTGGAGTGTATTGATATATTTGTTGCAAATAGTTGATTAGAAATAGCTGATTTGGCATTGGTGTTAAGGTTGCATATGTTTGCTAAAATGGGATTTGGGATGTGGTTTGATTATTGTTAATAGGTTCAAGTGTAATGCTAGTTTTTATTTTCAATCATATGTGAATAAAAACTTTGTTGTTTTGTATTTGGTAAATTGATTTGATAATGTGAATTGATTTAAGCTTGGTAAAATAGGATATTAGTAAGATCAGGATTTGGATAATTTGGTTTTGCTAGGGATGGTTATTTGGATCTAGGAATGTTAGTTATTAGTAGAATGGGATGTAAGATATCACTCTATGCATATAATCCCCATGGCTACTGTATCACTATCTAAACCCTGATGGCTAACTAAATAAGTGGCCATATTGTTTATGTTATGTAGGAATATACCCTATATTTGATGTTGTCTATAGTACACTAACTATAGTTATAAGTGTAGACTATATAAGACACATCCTCAATGGATGCACAACTAAAATTAAGTGTTGTGAAGGAGGCTCATCTATCTGCAATTGTAGTAGATTGCTATGTGAAATAACACCTTGTGGCCTTTGTTGTGATGCATACGATTGATCAATAGATAGAGATACAATTGTAGCCTATGATGGGGGCTCATTTAATCTTAATCATAGTAGGTTGATATGTGAAATAGGTCCCTAAAAACTTAGTTGTATTGAATATCTATCTGAAGTAGTACTATGTGATGTGGGTTCATCTAATCTTAACTGTAGGGGGTTGTTATGTGAGATAGGACCTTGAAAACTCTATTGTGGTGCTTGTGAATATGTTGGATATATATATGGAAATACACTATGTACCCCACAGAATACACTGCTATATATAGTTTAATCTCAATGTACTAGTCTCCAAACCCTCTGAGTAGGTGGGATAAGAGATCTCCTATGAGGCTCTGTCCTAGAAACCGCATTACTTTCATGATGAATAATTGATGATTCCTATGAAGGAATGTTCTTGGATGGCTTAGTCATGGGGGAATGAGGTCTATGGATCCATGATGAAGGAGATCTCAGTGCCCCCATTTTGAATTCTTTGATGTCATTATCAACACATCTAATAATACAGTCCCTAAGTCCATAATAATCATTATCTCTATGTTCACAGATACGATGATAGTTACAAAAAGGGTGATGTGGTTATCTGAGTAAGAGATGTGGATCTCAATCATGATTAGGACATAATATGATTAACCTCTTATCTAATAGTGTTGATAATATGACATATGTAATATCCTCTTTTTAATCAAACTGTAGTGGTGCCCTACTACTATTCTCTGTAGTGCATACTATAGGTGGTGCTCTAGAAATTGGCTCTCTATTCTTAACTAGTTGATTTAATGGGTATGGTATCCTATCTTATTTAGGATATGATGGATTTTGTGTGCTAGGATATATAGATGGAGGTAATGTTGTGAAATCTAGAGTAAGCTGATCAACTAAATCTAACTCAATCAATCCCAATTTCTTCTCCAAGGCTAAAATTGAATAACATAAGTGCCTAAAAGAGGACTCTGTCTAATATAATATATGCTCTATGAAGGTTTGGTGAATAAAATTAATAAATATATGTTGAAAATTTAAATATATTGGTTTATAGATCAAGCGTAATATGCAAGTTTTAAATTGTAAGATATAATCACTAACAAAATCTGAAGGATTCTAATGCAATGCGATAAGTTTCTCATATGTAACATGAGGGCCCATGTTTCCTATGTAATATTTGAGAAATTCTTCCTATAAGTCATCATATGTATGCAAGGAACCAAGAGGGAGTAGATGAAAGAACTGATTTTGTGCATTACCCACTAATGTCTGCTGGAACAACTTAAGTAGAATCAAAGGACTCATATGAGATGGCAAAGCCTTCTGAAAGGTTTTAAGGTGTATGGATGGATTTATAGTTCCATCAAATTGAGGTAATGATGGTATCTAAAAGTGTTTAGGTAATGAAGCTTTGACAAATGTCTTCAGAAGAGGGTTACCATGCAATTTATTGGCATCCATCCAAGACTTATAAGCCTTGTTTTCCAAGGTAAGGAGATGTACTTGGTGTTGTAATTAACTAACTACATGTATAAAAATAATAATCTCTTGGTATGGTATATTAGTATCTTGAAGTGGTTCATTTAAATGTTGAATTTGATCATTTATTTTAGCCATGGGAATACTACATTTATCAATTGGATTATAGAGAGGGGGTGTACTCACTTGAACCTCTGGAGGAATGGTATGGACCTTAGTAGAGGGATGTGGGATACCATTCTCTTTGGGTAGAGAGTGATAAATATGTGCTATTATAGTGGGGGTGTCTTGGGAGACTCATTATTATCTTTAGTATTTAGTGAATCAGATTTTAATTGAATAGAAGATGTGATGTTATCATTGACATGTGCATCATTTGAAATAGAATCATGAATAAAATTAGAAGGAACATTTTGCAATGCATTATGTTTGAGAAGATTTAGAAGCATGAGATACATTTTCTTCTTCACTATATGCATAATAGTCATCATTATTGCATGCATTATCACAATCAAAATTTTGTTCATTTGAAAGAGGAGAAGTAGAAGTATCACTTTCATATTCACTCTCATTGTTATATTCATTTGCATGTTCACTATCATACATATTATCACTTCCATTATCATTAGGGGGAGAGGTAAGATAAGATGTTAATTATTTTATAATATGCAATAAATTATCATGTGAAATTGGAATACTATGTGCATCTATGTTTTTTATTATATAAGGTAGAAAAAACAAGGGGTAAAACCCTTACAAAGTATAAAAAAGAAACCCCAGAGGCATCAACACCAAAAGTCTCAAAATATTTACAACATAGCTCGCTTAACCATCATAAATAACAAAGATAGCATAACCAACCTAAAGACAATATGTATGAAGAAATAGAGAATAAACAACATAAAATAAACTAGAACTAAGGAGAAATATTATCCCATATTTTAGCTAGGGGTTCAATAAATTCATCCATATTTTTGAAATTCCCATCTCTATCCTCCGTAGCTATAGTCTCAAGATCCTACAACATAGAAAGGTTAAGTAACACAGTACACATGAGCATAGTGGAAATTGAGTGTTCTATTTTCTTTACATGACCCCTCAGGGAAGCAATGTCATTCCTATAATAAACACCCTCCTCCATCTCATCCATAACTTCCTATACAAACATCTTTCCCCCTTCATCAACATTATCCTTAGAATCACCAGCAGTACCACTAGAAACATCAGTCTATTTGTTCCCATTCTTGTCCTTCAGAAATCCCCTGGACTTTAATGACCTTGGCCTCATCTCCTGGGTGGTTTCTTTAGAATCACTCTCTAAATAATTAATAAGTTTATCTTTCAGTGTAGGTTTTCAATCAATCCTCCCTGACCTCCTACGCCAGAGGACAAGCCCTCCTTATTATCCTTGATAGATAGATTAGTTTTACTTCCCAAACCCATAGGAGTACTACTAAGATTTTTAGGGGTCCCTACAACATCCCACATATTTTCCTCTTCCTACTCTTCACACTACTTTTAAATACCAGAGTGTGGGTAGCGGTCCCCATGGTAGTCTCCTCATTAGATAGAGAAAGGGAAACCCCTTTCATCTTATGAGGAGGGGAAGGGCAAGGATCTTCAGATACAATAGTATCATTAGGTTTGGCAAAAATTTCACTGCTATGAGACTGGATAGGCTTAGGTGGTTCCAAAGTAAGGTGGAAATTATATAAGCAAATAATAAGACCCTGGTGTAGGGGAATGGGTTTCTTGGAGGGTTTCTTAGCCGACTTAGCTTTAACTCTAAAAACTAAATGCTCAAGGGAAGACAACAAATAAAATGGGAAAGTAATATGAACATTGCATCTAAAATGATTTAGTAAAAGAATATGATAACTATAGAACATGGTAAACCACCCCTCCAGACTGAAGTATTTCATGAGGAAGAAACACATATCATTCCATGGCTCTGGCAGCTTGGCTCATTCAAATCCTCCCTAGTAAGGAACCAATTCTTCACCTTCCCTAAGGAATAACTTTTAGTTAGAATGTTCCACCACTTTCTCTTTCCTTTACAACTTGGTCCCCTTAATCGATAGGCTAGTCACCATAGCAATAACTTTCTCTAAAACCTCAAACCTAATTCTCCCAATAGTGACTCTACTATTATGCCAAGTCTGAGCAAATTACTCAGACAGATTTTCAACATAGCCATTAAGCCATTCCAAAAAAGGGTTGATACCACCTTCCTTACAGTAATGCCAAACCATAACATTATCCTTAAACTCAAAATGGGAAATTGGCTATGTCCAAATCCTATCTCCTCCCATTATAGCCCTCCAAATAAAGACACAGAATCCCCAAAACTAGAGATTCATAGAGTTATTGTTAAAGGAGAGATTAACCGTTTGACAAGGAATTATGATAAGAAGTCTACACGTAATATCATTAATGAGAGTTGCATTTTGAAGGACCAATTGAAGCCTACTATTTCCATGCTCAAACATGATTATAAGGAATTCTCCATAATTAGTAGATAAGCAACTCACCTTAACACAAGAGAGTAATAAATAAGAGATGACATTGAGCAATCAAAGTATAAAAAACACGTACTTAGAGATACACATTAGCATCTTCCATAAAAATTGATGGAATAAACTATCTTTCCTAAGATAATTAGTCATCATTGACACGTCATCTCTTTTCAAATTAAGTCCCTTATGTTTAAAGGTATATTATTAATTTGGTGCCAACAATGCCAATTAGAAATTTTTTGACTAAGGTCTACAAGAGCATCTGCAACCCCGTTGCCCTCTCTATATGTATGAGAGATATCAACTCTAGGGAACCACTGTAGAAGGATCTATATATCCACTATAATGTCTTTCAATTTCTATCCACAATTCAACATGTTAGAAATAGTATCAATAACAAGTTCAAGATCCCCTTGAATGTGCAATTGCCTAATATCAAGTGAAATAGCCAATTTCACACCCCAAAGAAGAGTAGAGGCTTCATCATAATTATTGCTTTGAAAGCCTATCCCACCAGCATAGACAGGAACCATGCACCCTTTGTCATCCCTGATAATCCCACCACCACTAGCCTTACTGTTTGCCTTAGATGCCCCATCAAAGTTTAGTTTGATCTAATTAACTTTAGGGGGATCCATCTGGTATTCAATCTCTACAACTGTTTATAATTATTATGAGATGAGATTTGGTTTAGAATTCTCTAGTTAGTCATAATTTACTCCTCTTCTTGAGAAAGGGGTTTTTCTATAGTTTTGATGTGAGAATTGGTCACACTTTTCAAGAGGCTCTTAGAAAAGGAATAGAGTGCATCTATGTTATCCTTGAATAGAGTGCATGCATTATTTTTATTTGCAATATGACAAGTAAGAGTAAGAGAGTTATCATTTAAACATTCTTTTATCATTTTTTTGAAATGACAAAGTAGAGTTAAGAACATGAGATTGATCATTTGAACTATGCATTAGAAGTTTGATTCTATTTCATTTATATTGTTGTAATTTTAACATAGAAGTATCAAAAAAGAGGGAGAAACTAGGTTTAAATACAAGCAAATTATCACCAATGAAATGTTTACTTAGAATTGCATGACTAATTTGTACATTTGATGTATTGTGCATAGGATAATGAGTTTGAAAGAGGGAAGAAAAGAGATAGATTTGAGAGAAGAAGATGCATCTACTTTTTTTTTACTATCACTTTCATATGCATCATCATATTCCTCACTACAACAATAGTAATTGTCTTCATTGTAAATGAAATTATTTTCCTCATTTTTGTCTAATGTAAAATTTTGCCAAATTTGTCCATTCATTGTAATAATTATGAAATAAAATCAGAAATTTATCTATAGGATAAGAGGGAAGATGTGCCTTAGTGACCATTTTATTGCTTTCACTAAAGAGAATATGTAAAAATACTATTAAGAAAATAAATGCAATAATGACTACTAACATAGGGATTCTGAAAATATTTTTGACACTCAAACAATTTGTAAAAAATCCAAAAAATTTATCTAAAAATTGTAAGGGAAGAGGGCTTGGGGTTTAAGGACCTAATTTGAAAATCTAGGGTTTTGGGTTGGAGTTTTAGAATTTTTAAATTATTGTAATAATTTGAATTCTAAAATAAATTTGAATAAAAAAAATGTATAAAAAAAATTTACAAAAATCAGAATTTTGAAATTAAATTTTTGCACAAAAGGAAAACCCTAGGGGTACCTAGGGTTTGAGATTTTATTTGAAGTAAGTCAGGTTCACCAAATGTTTTATTATGTTTGGGGAAACTAGGATTTAGTTTCTAAACAATAAAGTGGTAAGATACAGTCAAGTGCAGTAAACATAGATTTATACTAATTTTACCAAATTAATTACATGGGAAAAGAAATGACTTATCTGGGCAAAATAGTCATCTACAAGTTTTAGAACAGTTAGGAATAGTCAAGAATAAGGATTCATTTCCATATTTGTAACTCAAATTTGTTCTAGATAGGAGTGTCAAGTTTGGACATGAACTCCCATCACTATTGTCCAAATATGATCATTTGTCACTATTTTCTGATTTTGGCACTATTGTTCATTTTAATTTTTTATTTTGGATTTTAGTGTAGTCTAATTTTGGGGTCATATAAGTGTCCTTATTTATTCACGATTGCATGTCTGTGTCATTGTTTTCCCTATTCTCTTCCCAAACCCTAGGTACACCTACACTCACTAAACAATAAACATATCAAAAGCCAAAAGGAAAAGACTAGGTTAGGAGAAATATGATCACACGATTTAGAACCCCTATTATCCTGATTGTTGCCTACATTAACCCTTAAGCTAGGGTCTCAAATCAAATGTAGTTCTCCCTTAAGTAACGTGCATAATCAACATGCACGGTAGATGTAAGAATGAAATTTTGCCTAAGCCATTCCTTGATTAAGTATGCAAATATATGTGTAATGCAGAATTATGAGCTATACTATTGATTGATTTTAATTATTTAGTGTGTCAAAGTAGTAAGTACTAAATATAAAATGCCTTGCGAAGTCCATTATATAAGAGACTATTTATTTTAAATTTAGGAGCTTTATTCATGTCAGTCACATCAAAAAGATAAATAAAACTTAAGGGAGGGGCTAAAAAGGGTTTAAAACTCATTAAGCAAGAAAAAACTACCATTGGACAATAGCGTCAAGGAGGATAGGAGCATTGGGCATTGTAGTTCACCAGAATTCTATTGTCAGGGACTTAGAAAAATAAGCTGAAACTGACACAAGCCAAGTCTGGGGGTCTTTATGGGTATAGATCAGTTGATTGAGATAATGAAAATGTGATAAAATTAAGAAACAAGACTAAGATAAACAAAACAAACACAAGAGTAGTTTGCATAAGTCTCGTATTCTACTATCGGCGTCTCCTGTGAAGAGCACTGTGAAAAGACATGATATGTGTGGTTGATTGACCAATTTAAGTGTATACATTTAACTTAAAAGAGTGCTTTCAAACTTTCAAGTTAATCAAACTAAACATTTCATATTTTTTTTGTAATAACAATGGTCTTAAGTTGGGAAATAATCTCATCTTTCATAATTGAAAAACATATTGATGGACATTGACATTCCAATCGATAATTCAAATCAAATAGTGAAGTTGAGATGCAATATTGTCCAACCCGATACCATAATGTAAACAGTCTCACCAAGTCTCTTGGTCAAAATTAATTTATAAATTTTGAAATAATTTTTATTATAATTTCTAAAACAATAGCTAAAGGAAAGTATTAAATTTTGTAATGTAAATTCTAATGATTATACTAGTTTTAGTGATAAGCTTAGTAATAAAGTAATTTTTATGACAGTAATTCATTTTATCAAATAATGTAAATATGATTTAAATGTCTATTTAGATTATTTTAAATTTAGGTTTGTATCACTCTAATATTAGAATTTATGTTGTTGCTTTCTTAAAAAGTGAGCATTGCTCTATTAGTGATACATTCGAGGAGTGTTTTTCTTTCACACACTTGTATTCTTTTTCTTCTTTGTTTGTTTTTTTATTTATTTTGTTATGTTTTTTTTTTTGGTTGGTTATATTTTCAATTTTCATAATAAAATTAAAGTGTCTCCATACCTTGTTAATATATTTACACAAGGCATAGTGTATACACATACATAGTTATAGGGTAAAAGAACCAATACACAACAAAAATGTAGAAGGTTTTAAATTCTAATACTACACATGAATTTTTATTGGTTAGTCAAAGTTTGAACCATAAGTTAGTTTTTTAATAAATTGGGATGGAAAAAATAATAAATAAATAAAGAGCTCTCTCTTTAGAATTATGGAGATGATAATAGGGGTTGGAGTCCTCCTCCTCAAGACAAGTTTCTTTGGCTCGCTTTTATCGATTCTTTAGATAGAAATAAGGATGAAATTAATGTTGAGCAACAAAATGATAGTTGGAAATCTATATATGTGGATGTTGATCCTCTGCTCAAAGGGTATGGGGAGATAAACCATAGGGTTTATCTTCTATATTGCCTCCCCCGACCACCATGTTTTTTGTGGTAGTGTAATTATTCCTCTTATTACTTTGTGATCTTTTATTTACTCTCTTTATTATTATGCACTATTTATATAGTATTTTTTTAAGTATTTTCAATTGGCCCTCCACTAAAACTTGATTTTTCTTAAAGATTATTTATCCTTAATTTGACTTTACATGTGGGGTATAACTTTTATACTCTTTTTTGTATGGTTAAATTGTATGTACTTTAATTTTTATTTTTATTAATATAAATATGCTCTTTAATTAAAAAAGTCAATATTAAAAAATAATGATAATCTATCAAATCTCATTTTCAATATTTAACAAAACCTTTAAATCCATTCAAAAACTTTAATTATTTAATTAATGACCATGATATGACATATACCTTCACTTATTTTTTATAATACAAAAGCTTGAAAAGGCCTCAAACCATGTTTTCCTTCCAACATGGATAATTCATTAATGATGGCTATGCATATTCAATATAAAACATGTTCTCAAATATTTGTAGATTTGCACATCCTATCATTTGTATGATAAATTATCACCAAATAACTATAAACAATGTTTTCAAATCATCATACCAAATAACGTGTATATTTATAATTTATTTTCATATATAAAATTAAGTTTCTTAATTTTAAAAAGTATAATATAAATTAAAAAAATTAATTAAATTGTAACTTAAATATTTAATTAGGTTTAAAATAAATATAAGATAAAATATTAAAATTAATTAATTTTACAAACCTACATTAATAAAAAGAGACAACTTTGAAATATTTTATAGAAATATATATATATATATATATATATATAAACAAACATCCAACGTATAATATAAAACACAAATATAACTTGTAACATTTTCATGGCAGAAAATGAGAGTACCAAACTACCCTTCGAGTGCTTCAAAATCAGCAAATGTAGGTGGGCCTGAGCAAATGGGGAAAATGGCCTAAAACAAAACTAAGATGATAAACCCTAAAACTAAGTGATGAAATTTAAAACAAAAGAAACATAAACAAAGTAAATCAATGGTAAGCCATGTGATGGCCTCACATTAAAGCAGCAACATGGGGCTTGAGACTTTGTGCCAAATTCTAAAAGCTTCGAGCCAGCTGAAGTCCATATAGAGCTAGTTGAATCTATCCATTTCCCTTCTTCACCATTTCTTCTAGGATTCTCATTGCAAGATCTCTTCCATACATAATTATATGAAGTGCCGTCCTGGGCTCCTACCTTTTCATTTTGTCTACACAGAGGAGAGGATCACTCAAGAAAATAATAACTAGTTTTTTCATGTCTACCTTGGAATCTCTGGCTACTTTCATAATTAATCTCTCTATGGCATCCAATCTAGATGAATATGTGGTTCCTCCAATAGCACGATACTGAAGAAGATGAATGAACAACACCTTCTTCCATATCTTGTATCTCTACAACTATAGTTGCAGCCATATCAAAAAAAAACAATTGATATAGAATCCTCACAAAATGTTCTCAGATGAGCTTGTATAAACCTCAAAATGGTCTCATATACATAGCCAAGCCTATAATCATGATTGTTAAACATGATAAAAATGACATGATGTGGAATATTATTAGAATGATCACAAGCAAAATGATGGTCCTCATCAGTGATGTAGCCTACAGATTTAACTTTTTGGCCAATTTTTGTAACAAGCATGCTAGAGTTCCTTAGTGCAATATGATTTCTTAGAATCTTTTTCCTTTGAGTTATGGTCCTCTGATTTGCAATAGTGATTGCATAGGCCAAACTCATGCCCCTTTCTTTGGTGCATGGATCAACAAATCTAACATATTTCCAATAAGTTTCATGGGTCATCTCATCTTTAGGAACATCCACATCAGGACCATATTTGACAGTTTCATGCCTAAAACCATCATAGAGGTTGTCGGTGCATTGGACTCTAGACAAGGAATCAAATGGATGTGCCCTTGGCCCTATTTCCTGTGATACATATTACACATCTCAGCCTCACCTTTCTCTCTCCTCTTATACTTTCAATCCTTAATGTTAATGTCTTCCTCCTCTAAAATGAATCTTACATTCCTCATATTCCCATGGGTTATTTCATGTAAGCCAAGGTGGCCTATCGGATGATGACAGAAGTAACCACAAGCTTGGCATCTAACATCACAATAGTGCACACAATGTTCATTTTTGGTGTGACCATGTGGCCCTCAATGGTTCTTCTTAAAAGGAGGAATTGGAATGCAACATCCTTTATGCAAAGCCATTTTGTTCAGACACATGCTCATACTGAAAACATCTCCTTTGTCCCTTGAAAACTCAAGTTTGTCTGAATAGCTCTATCAGAATTTCACATATTCCAAGTTCTTAGCATTTCTCAGGGCAGGCATGTTCTCTCCCACACAAGTGCTATGCATTTGGATCATCTAAACCATTGAAATGATCTTTCACTTCACATGTCTGGCTATAACCATCTATAATGTAGGCTTTTTGGAAATATATCTCATGGCACTAATGTTGTTCATGGTCAAGCTCGATGGCCATTACATAGGGATTGTTGTAGCTTTTAAGAGAACATGGCATCTTGCACTTATGATGGGGGAATTGCACTTATGTTGTTGACCAAAATGTTCAGGCTCAAGTGAACAAAACTTGTTACAATTGGATGACTTTTCAAACAAGTCACAGGTCTCTTTGCATGTATGATTTCTCTCTTTGCAGTTTTGACCACCTTCGTGCCCTACCAAATCCCTGCACAAGCTTAAGATCTCAACTCCATCTCCCTCTCCCCATTCTTTAACACAATAACTGTATCTTTCTATACATAAATGACTACCCATGCAAGAATGGTCATCATCATGGCCTTTTTCAAGCACACATCTCCAAAATCACTAAGAACATTTGCATCCACAAACAAAGAGGCCTTATTTTACCCTTCCAAGAAGTACATCCACCTCTAACTACAACCTTTCCACCTCTTTATTCCCACAAAAATCCATAGCATGTGAGCTTATCTACAATTGAACTCTATCACAACTTCTCTCTGTTGTTGCCTTTGAAAGTTCTCAAATATGGAATGCCATGAGTCGACATTCTTTTCTTTTCTAGGAAAAACAACCTCTAGTTTGGACTTGAGTTGAGATAAAAATCTCTAATAGAACTAATTGTTGATGATTCCTTGGAAGGTGCTAGAGACAGGCCTGAATCTCTAGTGTTGAGCACTAAATCTCCAACAAGAGGCATATCAGGAACTTCTTCATGCATGTCAAAATTAACTAGCACCTGCACTTCTTCATTTGAATTTGATAAAGAAATATACCCTAGGTTGATGGCACACATGATATTTCTCCTTGAGATGTCAACTATAATGGCCACATACTTATTATCAACTAAAGACCAATCCTTGGCTACAATCTGAGTAATTATAAGCTTAAGATCTCTCAAGAAAGTATATCCATTGTCATAGAAAAAATCTATTGCATACACTGTCTGTGCTAGATCACTTAACCTCTCATGATAGTATTCAGACTAATTGTAAGGAGCCATAGCAACGATCTTAAATTTCCCATCATGCATTTTTAAAATGAAGTTTTCTAGAGACCTGCAACATATTTGAGAAATTTTCTCATGGAATTCTTGGATTAGGTCGATTACATCAGATTCATCCACCTCTTTGATTGCATTGTAAAACAGACCTTTAAATAGTTTTTTGTCCTACTCTAGAAGATTGATCCCACTCTAAAAGCGATTGAAAGTAGACTCTATATCCTTGTCTAGGTGAAAATCCTATCATAACAAGATTAATGTAGAAATAATGTTTTTGGGTAATGAAAAAAGAGAAGGTATTTTTTTGTTTTAGAGTGACAAATTACAGTGTTACATTATGAAAGTCATTTGGAATAAATAATTGTTTCACAGTTGATTTCTTCACAAAGATTGGATTTATAATAAAATGGGATTTCTCTAATCTTTGTAATGTTTTAATTAAACAAGGAGTATATAAAAATCTTAGTAATGTTAAAATTAAAACAAGCAAGATAAGATTCAAGTGACGTGCCTTTTTATTGAATATTGTTAAGTTTCTCACAACAACATTGAGAACAGAGAGGAGCATATCTTCTTGTTCACTTCGCTCAACATTGCCAAGTCCCTCAAAGTTCAACAGAACATACAAGCAACTATCTCCTTCTCTAGTTGTCATTGTCATCCACACATCATCAGTGCTCCTACTGCTTGAAACATCTAGCAGAGAGCCTGAGAGATGGTTTAACAAATAAGATTTCCCACATCTTTGCTTTCCCATAAATGATATCACCCTAATTTTACCCCTCTAGTTATTACTAATAGCATCGTATAACCCAAATCACATTAAATTAGCAAGTGATATGTTTTCTAAGTAGCTTATACTAGAAGGGATTTGAAGTCCATCCTTAAGAGCTACCATACCATTGTTTTCTGCATGAGCTATCTAAATGGGAACAAGACAAACAAGCTTACGGACCCACACACCCATTTTCATCTTCACCTTATAATCTACTGCAACTGAAACCATGAAACCAAATTTTGCACCCCATTTCTCTATATTCTCAGCTTTGAAAGAAACCCTGATATTTGAAAAATCTTTATCTTTTGTGAACCTTATCTTCTAAATAAGTGCTTCGAGATATTTGACACTCGCCTCTCCATTAGAGGGTTCTCTGTTGCTTTCTAGTATCACCTTGAAGGTGATGACCTTCTTATCATTTGGGAACAATGTAGGAGTCATTGCAAACTTATCAAAAATGTGGTATATGTACCCCAAATAAGGGCACAGTCTGCCAATTTCTATTTCCCCTTGTTCCCAATTAGGTGCTCTATTTTGCACTTGTTTTTGCATCATCTCCTTAGCTAACATGGTCTTGACAACATTCAAAGAAATAAAACCAAGAGCATCAACAGGATTATATATTACAATATGAATTTGTGTTCCAAAACTCTTAATAACTTGGAGTTGCTCCAAATCAGGTGTGCTGACTCCATTTGGATTGAATTTAATGGTCTTCAAGTGACACATTATAACCCAAGACATAAACATCCAACTTGAACATAGGTTTAGCCCCTTTTGCTTTTGATACATTATCATTGCTTGAGGATTGAGATTGGCTAAAGACAAGGAAGAAAAAATCATCAGAAAAAATGCATGCTTTTGAAAGATGATGTCAAAAAGGAAGAGAAATGTGCTTAGACTTCATCATTGGCTTCTCATAGATTTCTAGCACCCTAACACTATTGGTGTCATCAACAAGAAGCAACTCCATCTTCACTGGAAGTAAATGCATCCATGTGATGACCTTGTTGCCTTTACATTTCTTGAGATGAACCTCTATTCCAATCCCATAGACCTTCTTGAACGATTCATCAAATTTATATATTCCAATCTTGTACTTGGTTTTGTCATAAAGAGCCATAGATCACGTATCTTCATCTACACACAACAAATTGAATCCCCTCTTGAATGTATAAATTAGACTCATGTTATTAATATTCGAACCAATCTTACAGCATCGATACAGATGCATGAATGAATATTTAAAATTATGAATGAAAACCATCATTTTTCTAGACCTGAGGAGCACCACTTTAAATAAACTTTTAGACTCTAGATTTACTATCACAAATTCCATTGACTCATAGCATGTCAGGACAATCGACCACCCAAAATTGTTGCTCAATTCACTTAGGTCCTTTCTCATTGGCATGAGTTCACATGCTTTCCATACAACCTTCTCCTTCTCCTTCTCCTCTACTGTCATGAAACAATAGCGGTGATATCCTTCACATATTACCACACTATTTATCATATTTTCAACAATTCTTACATTAAAACCAGGGAAAAGTTCCAAGTCATTCTCAAAAAATTTCACACTAGCTACATGAACCATTCATGTACGTGAAGCTTTTGAGCAGGAGATTGCGATAGAAGTAGATAAGGCATCAAAAGGATATCTCCCTTCTACACAAATATACACATAATCATAGAGCTCAACCAAATACCTGATGAAATTATAGGACACGTCTTTCCTAGATGCCTCCCTGAAATGCTCACCTTCTTGCTAGTAGAAAGCAACCACAGTACCAATTTCCTATTATGGAATAATGATGTAGAGCCCAGGCTCAAATTTTCCACCCTCCATCTAAACCAACACTGATTCATCCACCAAGCATTCCATGCAAAAAATAGATATCATCATCTTCTTATTGCCATAAATTTTGACAGTGCATAAGCGTAGTTGGTTTAATTTGTTGAAATCGATATGGATTCGAGGTGGGTCACCCATGTAAATAGAAGCTAAAGTGGGCACAAGCTTATTACAAAGACTTAAAATTTGATCTTTTGAGAGTTGCACCTTTTTGACAAAACTATAGTCTTGCTTATCAGGGATAATCCGCATCACTCTAAAGACATTAGAAGAGAGAGCCGACACAACTGCACTTGCATTCACCATTTTACTTTCAGCCTGCTGTGACATAATGTTAACAGACTTAGACATAGAAAATGCTATTTCCTCTCTAAAAGTGAGGGACAGAAATGGCTTTGGCTAACTAGAGATAACACAGACGCAAACACATCAAAATAGATAGAAATCAATATGTGCTACAATGTAAGTTTTTTGAAGTTGTCAAATCATAAGTCATAAGTAGGTAACCTAAAAATTTGGCATTTTAACATGCAATGAATGTGAAGCGTAAGCACATTGATGTCATCATGGTCTAGATGAGTCTCTGATAGCACATATGTGATCATCCATGCATCACAAATACTTTGAAAAAGATATTCTCCTATGTCACGTGTTGGAATGAGACCTCTTTATTTCAGACAATAATGCAATTTGAAGTGGGCTACTAGAGATTATTTGAAAAATAAAAAGGTAGACTTCATTATAATTATTTCAATGAGTGGGAGAAAGATTTATTCCCCAAACAAACACTAGGGCAAAGATTTAAATCCTAGGCTGGAAATCGTCAGGAAGGAGTGGATGAAGATGTAAACCCTGGGTGGAAGGAATCCGAAGCGGTCAAAGACATGACAATGAAGGCATATAAAATAATAGAAAGGCACATGAAATATTGTTGATGAGATTTATGTTCCTATTTTTTTTTTTTTCTTCCTTACTGCAAATATACCTAGTATACTCGAAGCCGATTCCTTGTTTCTCTCTTACTTCCAGTGGAAGTTAATTCCTGCTTTCTTTTTTCTTTCTAACTTCTCATGGAAGGTGGACCCAACATAATAATGTACAAACCAAATTCATTATTTTGACAGGAATAAATTATAAAAAGACAAATTAAATCATAAAAAGGCACATGAAATCTTCCTGATGAAATTTCCATTTTCATTTTGGGTTCTACATTTTCTTTTTCTTCCTTGCCTATTTCATTTTGTACACTCTTGAAATCGATTCTTTAATTTCTTTTTCCTTTTCTTTATTTTTGGTGAAAGTTGATTTCTTCTTTCTTTTTCTTTCTTCTAACAGAATTTGGAACCATGATCACAAATGAAATTTGATTCCTGTGTGCTTTTTTGTCTTCTTTTTCTATTCCTTCTAATGAAAGTTGGAACCATCATCATAAAAATGTAAAAATTGGATTCATAATTTCAAATAGGAATCATTTGAAATATCGAGATGAAAACTTGAAAACAACATTTAAAATCATCATAGTCCAAGACATAAGGACCACAATCATGAAAAGCATTTAGAATGGTGTTTATCTTAGATTTTCGCTTCATGTCTCTTCTACTTTTACTTTTTCTATTTTTTTCCTTCTTAATTTTTTAATTTTTTTATTATTTTCTTTCTTAATTTTTATTTTTCTATTTTTGCTTCTATTTTTTTTTCTTTTTTAGTTTTTAGTTTTTCTATTTTTTCTTTAAACTTTGAATTTTTTATTTATTTTTATTTTTTATTTTTTTCTTAGATTTGGAATTATCTATTTATTTTTACTTTTTTTATTTTTTCTCACATCAACTTTGAATCATCTATTTACTTTTTATTTTTTTATTTTTTTAATTTAAAGATGGAATTATTTTTAAAAAATTGTCAAATTTCAAATTTGTTTATTTATAAATGTACTCTTCAATGCATGGTTAGAGAGAGGGAAGAAGTACCACCATCATATACTTGTGGAGATAACATAATTGGGACTTTTATGGAAGGCTTTGAATACTTTCTTTAAAATTAGATTATCACCTCACTCACACCCCTTTTACCTTCATCTACTCACGTAAAAAAAATTGTTATATAAGTAAACTTCAAACAAACTTTTAAAATATTGGTGTCTTAACTATTTTATGGTTTAAGGGTAAATATTTCATGCATGATAAATTAAAACAAAGGTATTATATATATATATATATATATATATATATATATATATATATATATATATATATATCTAAAACAGTAATCAAATATACTTTAGGGCTTAAAACATTGATTGAAAATATAACTAGATGATTGAATAGGCAATAAAAGCAATGAAAGATAAATAATTATAGAAACAAATAGCCCTGGGTAGTATTTTTGAATTCTAGAACTTACAAAGGCTTTTAGAAGTGATTGTCTTGCAATCATGCAAATATGATTATTTTAATACTAGACTCGAATCAATCGAGCACTAATTTTTTTTAGTCAGAATCAACAAACTATTGATATTTTCCATTATTCTTATAGATTATGTACCAAGGAATTGATTGTGTCCACTATTGATTTATAGATGTTACATTTTTGGGAAGATGAACAAGTTGGAATAGGGTTCTAGCTTCAATTAACAAAATTGATTGATAAATTATGTTAAAATGTTCCTCCTTTACTTCTTGAACAAATAATCAAATGTATGCATAAAATAATGTGTCTCCAAGTTAGTTGGCTGAGGAGACCTCTCGAGGACGTGTATTTACATATCTCACATGCTTGAATTAAAATCTAATATAGTTCTAGTGCATGTGGGTGAATTCTAATCCTAGTGATAGAAAGGTCTTCACTTTGTCTTTCTAGATAATCAAATACAATAACATGTTTCACTATAACTTTATTTTGACACAAGGTGGTGATGGCATAAGACTTGGATTTAATGTAAATACAATATAGAATCAATACACAATATATTTTACAATTGTAGAATGGATAGGATCAATTATGTGCTTAATAATTTGTATTCAAATGGAGAGAAGAAGATCACTTGGTAAATGATAAAGAATTGATTTTTATATAAACAACTCTCTATGACACATCAACCATATGTTGATTATGGGGGATAATGACAAGAAAAAATCAAGGTGTGAATAATATTCCAAGGTGGAATGCACCCATAACAAAAAGAGGGAAATAATCGACATATCATCAATTCTGACCCAGGAGGAAAAAGGCTCAAAATATAGAATAGGCTGGATAAAGAACAGATCACTAGGATCCTGATGTTTACAACAAACATATTTGAGGTGAATCTAAGGAAATTTAAATGTATTGAGGCTAAATATACTCTTATGTGGGAGAAAAAGTGTCCAAAAATAGTCAAATGTACACAAGTGGACCAAGTGTGGAAATGTATACCAAAGATGCAAAGAAAAGGGGTGTTTTACAAAAATTAAGTGCTTACATAATACTCCACTATAATGTATGTATTTGTGAATTCATATGTGCATCAAATTAAAATTAAATTAAATTACATGGGTTGAAGCATAATATTGTGTCCCTCTTTTTGGTACTAAGGGGACAACAAAAAATGAAAATCTGAAAATTTCTCAATTTGTATAGACAATAGTGACTTAACCATACAAAATGTGAAAACGGTGTAAACTAATGAAACGTTTCATTTAAAGTGTATATTACATTTATTATTATTTTTTTAAAATAAAAAATAGATTTTTTAATACCTAAATACACAGTTTGTATGTTTCATTTACAAAAAGTTTTATTGAGTACTTGATTTCTCCTCCTCATTATTTTCTCAAAACATAATATTTTCTCAAGATTTTTTGCAAAGAGGTCTGAGAAACATAGACGTAGTGCAAGATTACTTTTTGTAATTTTTTGATTAATTTTTTTTTTTTAATTAATTTCTTAATGATCAAGGCAACGAATATCCATACTTATGTCTTCTCCTCACTATATATATATATATATATATATATATATATATATATATGTCAAAATAGACTAATTTTTTCACCATTAGAATAAGGACATTAAAGTCGAGTGCATTGATATTTTTTTAATTTTTTGGCCATAGTCTCCTATTTTTCCTAGTGCCTCAAATGTATGGTACTTTATTTTATAAATAAGTATATTTTACTAAATAAATATTCAATATTATTAAAATTAAAAAAAAAAACATACTATTAGAAAGCTCATAAAAATACTTATTTATATATAGAGCCACATGTTTTTATTTTATTTTTTCATCCTAATATGTGGCATCCGAAGTGGTAATTTTAGGCCAATAGTAGCTTTCCACTTCAATGGGTGAGGATTTCATGCCACATGGGGTTCGAATGAAGGGGTTTAGAATGAACCCCCCAAAATATCATTCAAATTAACCAAATTCTAAAGTAAACCTTTGACCCCTTTGTTTGAACCCCCTTTAAAAAGCACACGTGGGGGTTCGAACAAAGGGGGTTTGTTTGAACCCCAATTTTTTTTTGGGTTTGGATGCACTTGGCCACCAAGTGGGACTAACTTATGTGACATAGCCCACATACCTACACCTACCTAAGGGAAGGAATGATGAAATATTTGGATGGTTGGGATTGACTTCATTCATTTGAATTGGTAAATCTTGGGGTACATGCAAGTGATAATTAATGAATGTAAGTAGTCAATGTATAGATATATTGGTGTGAATATATAAAAATGAAATATAAATTAAAAATATGAGGATATGAATGAGTAGATTTGGTGGTACACAAACCACACTACCACGATTTGAAATTAAAATTTGAGTCTTCAATGGTCTTCTTAGGTACTGACAAGTTTATGAGGGAACTCTAAAAGCTATAGGACTTTAGAGCGCATCCTAACAAATTCACTCCATGTCTTGATCTGGAAAACAAATATTTTATGCTTGTTCATACTTCTTTTTTAAAATTATTAGTAGAAACTATCATTTGAAAAATTTATATGTAGAAATACCTAAATATATATCCTCTTTTTTAAGTGAGGGATTGGTAACTATTATTGCAAGCAATCATCTCAAAATAAAGAGTTATGTGCATCACATATTATCATTTAATAAAGCCAAAGTTGTTACAATATTTTGTAAAAATATTTGTAAACACTTGTATATAGCTAGAGAAAATATCATGATGTAAATTCTTGATAGAAAGATGTAACCTTGTGTGAGGATGAGATAATGAGGGAAAAGAAATATGCCCCAATATATCGTAGTGAAGAGGAAAAATTATACACTCTAATGTGGTAAGGTACATAATTATCCAACATGTATAGATAATCTTGATGTGACTAAGTGGATGTTTATAATGTAATGACAATATATAGGTAATGCAATATCAATAAGCAAATGGGTAAATAAGCTTTGTATACATATAAGATATGGATAACAAGCTATAAGAGATAAGTAAGGATATAATGCCCCTAATGGAAAGTATAGATAACGTCAATGAAAATCAGGTGATAGGTAAGTGATGCATGAGCATCTAGGTTCATGTGTAATGTTGCATCAATAAAAATACGTTGGTTCAGGAAAATTAGCTAAGTGTTATTTTGCACCACATTTGAGTGTGCACCTTTTTTTTTAAGTTTCATGCAGCTTGCAAGTGCACATATGTTAATTATTTTTAATGGTATGCAAGTTTGTTTTTGCACATAATTATATTTGGTGTTTTTCTAAATAAGCTTTTTGAAATTTTGAACAAGAAGTGGCATTGGTCTTTTGCACAAGTGTAGCCTTGAGGAGACATGTAAAATAATTTTAAAATTCTAAGACATCTTATAAAACATCAGAGCTTTCATTTGAATCACCAGATAGGATGTTTATTTTTTACATAAGCAACAAGGTTGGTGAGATTTTTTGGAGGAGTTGGTTCTTCACCATGCAATTATCATGATGTTTTACGAATCATTTGGAGATCTTGCATTTATGCTCAAGGTAATTTTATTAACTAGTATAAATATTATATCATAAGGGTTTTCTAACACATTTGTTGGTTATGAAGTCTTATGACTTAGCCAAGTACGAGGTTGTAAATTTTATGTTTTTTTATCTCATGCGTAACTTGGTTTCAGTGAATATATTATTGTGGCATGTTGTGGGAAAGAGTCATTGTATTTAATTCCTTGAATCACAAGAATGTTCTCAAAATCAATTTAATATTTCATGCGATGTAGTATGTCATGATGCATTAAGCTATAATGTGTTATGATGTCTAGGAATTATATTAGACATTTAATATTTATGGCACACTAAAGTGTATTTAATGATCTTAGTGTGTTGTTTGAGAAATTAATGTAAAATGGGTAGATTTTGGGTCTATCTAAACACATGCCCTACATTTAAAAAGGCATTTGATTGCATATTGGAAAAAGTATTCTAAAGTGTGGTTGTAAGGAATAATTTAATCAAATTTATGTGTAAGTCTTAGAGGGATTAAAGGAATTGAGTAGATCAAGACCGCAATATAGTGTTAGACTATTATTTATAAGCCTAGTGATATTTGTGATGTTGTCAGCGCTTAGATTCTGAGGCTATGTCATTATCAATTAGTCTAAGTGTTTATATACCTCTATTTGAAGGTTTAAAATTAAATCATGTTACATAAACTTTTATTGTTTAATAATGGGTTGCACAATAGAAGGTGTCTCTTAATTTAAACCCATAAATACAGTTACATAATTTGGTATTAGAGTAAGAAAAATAAATTTGGCATTGAGAGATCGAGGTTTTTATTCTCCATTCTTTGCAAAGGTTCGTAGAGAAAAAGAGAAGTGCACAAAAGAGATATGCACAGGATTATGAAAGGTGAAATAGTATATTTGAAGGTGGTGATAAGTCAAGATTCTACCAAGAAGAATAGGGTGAGTAGGCATAGTAGTTAGAATATGGATGGAATGTTTAACAAGGTTGTGGAATTGATGCATTTTATGTAGAAAATGTTGGCTGACATAGAGGAAGATAGAATAAGAGGATTCATCTATAGGGATGATGTGATAAATGCATATAATGAATTACAAGAGGGTGAGGATGAAAAATAATTTACATCGTAAAGGCAGTTGGATGAAGGTGAAGAGTGGCTTATCAAATCCATATCTAAGACTAGAATATGAGCAGGAGTGGAGGTTTCATGTTTTCAAGAACAAGAGTAGGGAAGGGTTAATAGATTAGCTTCTATATATGGAGGAATACATTGAGTTTAATGAAGTAGTAAACAAATAAGGTAGAATTAACATAGACATAGTTAAAGGGACATGTAACTCTATGGTGGAAGGAGGTACAAAAAGAGAATAATCATAAAGGAAAGATCAGATTTATAAATGGGAAAGGATGGTTACAAAGGCAAGTTTTTGCTTCGAGATGATTAGATGGATTTATTGAAAAGGGTACAAAATTTGTGATAAAATGAGTTGAGTTTGAAGAGTATACGAAAGAGTTTTACAATATCACTATCCAGGTTGGTCATAAAAATATGGTCCAAGAGAAGGTAACGCATTACATTAATGGAATTCAATGGGTCATCCAAGATTAGATTAACATAGTGATATTTCATACAATGGAGGAAGCATATAAATATGTGATAAGAGTATAAGATAAGTTGGCACATAAACAAGGTACTATGAGATAAAAATTTAAGGTTGATGGTAATAAATAACTAGTGTAGAAAAGTGATGAAGACACAACCACTACACAAGTATCGAAAGTAAGGAGAGGATCATTTTCTACAATATGTTATAAAGGAAGAGGTGAAACATGTTTCAGATTTGGGGAGATAGGATGCCATGTATATGAGTGCCCTCGTGCACATGTTGATGGTAGAAAGAGAGGAAGTAGTGGTGCACAGATTTTACAAATGAAATAATAATTTATGAAAAATCATGTGGAAGAACCTAAATAAGGAGAGAGTTTAGTGATAGCAAAGAGAGTCTTAAAATTGAAAGAAAGAACAAAGATGTGATGCAATGAAGACATATTTTTTGGATCAAATGTAAGATAAGAGGTAATTATTGTACAATTTTGGTAGATAATGGAAGTGCAAATAATTTGGTGTCTGCAAAGATGGTGAAGAAGCTAGGATAGATGTGAAAGCCACATCCAAGGTGATACATATTAACATGGCTAGTGGAAGGTCAATAAAATGTTGTGTAAGAATAATGTGTAGTGGGGATGAAGATTGGTGGTAACATGGATAAGGTTATTTTCAATGTGTTAGAGATGGATGCATGCCATGTAATTTTTGGTCAGCCATGGTAGTGTGATCATTAGATATTATATGATGGGATAGAAAATATAGTGCAAGTGATAAGGGGTGGTCAATTACATATACTAAATCCACTTTAAGGCATATAATAAAGAAGATGTGCACCAAAGTCATTTAGTCATATATAGTAGTAAGGATCACTTGCATGGGGTAAAGTGTGCAAAGACATATAGTAATATAAAGGAGATAAAAATGGTGGTGATATGAAGGTAAATAGTAATACCACACAAAGAAAGGTAAATGAGAGTGAAATACACAAATGAAATATCATTTTAGTGGGTAGTGACACAACAGAGGAGTGGAATAGTAGATTTCACAACACATATAAAGGAGGCCAACCCAAGAGGAATGAGAGGTGGGGTAAAGTAATGAGAAACACTGTACAGAGTCTATTGAAGGCATATAATAGATAATATGCACACCAAAGCCATTTAGTCATGCCTAGTAAAAATAAACACTTATAGGGGGTATAGTGTGCAAAGACATAGAGTATCACAACATAGAGAAAAGAGAGTGGTGATGTGAAGGTAAAGAGTAAAACTGCATAAATAAAGGTAAGTGAGAATTGAATCCACAAATACAAGATCTTTTCAGTGGGTAGTGTCACAACAGAGGAGTGGAAGAGTAGATTTCACAACATAGATAGAGGTCAACTAAAGAGGAATGAGAACTCTTTATGGATGATGTCTCCCAATGAATGTCCTATCTTGGAAGGTTGAATGCCTCATGGATTCCTCCCAAAATTTCTTTGTGCGAGTTATCTTTCAACACTTGGGATCACTAGATTTTTTTGTCTGTAAGAAGTGAAAATTTTAAGGTTTCTTTTGCAGACTGCTCTAAAATGCATCTGGTTTGATGCTACTCAATTCTCAACCCTAAAAGATGACATATGTGGTAGCATTAGTATCTTGGTTTCCTAAAAAAACATTCCTTAATTTTTTCCATGTGGGGTAATTTATCACACCATGATATTTTGCTTCTCCTTAATGTTAATGGACATTCACTAGGGTTTCATAACATTAACACCCCCAATGATGGCCCTAACAAAATGATTTATGGAAGTATTTGACTAGAAACATACCCTTTACACATGGCTTGTATGTGGGTATTTTGATATGGTGGAATGTCCTAAGGACAAAGTTAGTTCCTTGATAATGAGATGGTGCATGGGTGAATGTGAATCTTGGTATTCTTTTAAAAATTGTTGGTGCTTAGTTGATCGTCTCTTATAGAGGTGCACAATAACTAACACATCTTGGTTTACGTGGCCCAACTTCCATGTCAGTGTGGATAGGGTCCTTAAGAGATTAGACCAATATATGCTTTTAGATCAAAATATTTTCTATTTTGTGATTACCAATGACCAGCCTATTATCATGTATCTTAAACACTTCTCTTTGACCAATCTCTAATCACTTTTTGAATAGAGTGGAACAATAACTAGTTCAAATTACCATGTAAGAAATGCATCTTAAACACATCTCTCCTATTCCATTAGGGCACCATTTATCTCATTACCCAAAGTTAGAATCTCATGCCTTAAACATATTTAACTACTAGTTGGATACAATGGTAGAATGAGGAAATTTATTGCACCACCACCTTTTTTTGCATTATGGTAACCAAATTTCTCATGTTTGAAAGCAGAGGGAAGATGTTATGTCAAGGAATATTATAGGATCTCCTTCCTTCTTGAGTGAAAACCTTTTGATGTTCAGATACAAACCTAGACCACTTCTCTCTAACACCAACTTAAAGTGGTGGATCATCATGCAACTAGAGGGGCACAACTTTGTGCCCACCTTCATTAGATCAAAACAGAATATAAGGCTTCTAAGGATTTTTAAATTCTCTCAGAACCAAACAAGTTTAAAACCAAATCAAAGCCATCAGTCAACCCAATTGAGACTCAAAACTCTTCTTGACATCTCTTCTACTTTTATACAACACTATAAATTAGTGTTTCAAGTTTATTAGTAAACAATTGAGAGCATTCAGGCCTTGTAAGAATGATTTGATGTCATTCCTTGCAAACTCAATCCTACAAACCAAAAATTATATGATGCACCTTTGACACTTTTTGACATCTCCCAAGCTCTTCATTACATGAGTAATGAGAAATACCATGCATTGATGGATTCCCATGTGAATTTTATAAATGTACCTAGGAGTTTGTTGGGCCTAGCCTGCTCCACTTTTACAAGGAGGCTCCGACAAAAAAATTGATGGGTTCTCTTATTAATCAAGGCAATATCAAATTCACACCCAAAGTAAGTGACCCATACATTATCACCAATTGACACCTGTTCACTCTATTTAATATGTCTTATAAGATCCTCACTAAAGCTCTTGCTAACCACCTCCAACTCATCTTGCCTATCATTTTTAGACTAGAACAAACTAGTTTGATCAAAATTAGATATATTCTTGACAACCTTAATAATGTTTGGGAGGGTATGGAATGGACAAGATCCTCACATCAGAGAATCATATTTCTCAAATTTGATTTCAAGAAGACTTATTATAGGATTGAATGACATTTCAGTTTGGCCATGTTAGAAGCTCTTAGGTTTGACTAATTCTTTATTTCAGATGTCCAAACTGTATTTACAAATACCTTATCCTGACTCACTATCAATAGCCTCAAATCTTACTTTGTTGGCCTTTATCACTCCATTTGACAAGGTTTCCCCATTCCCTTAGCCTTATATGTCTTATCTACTAAAGTGTTACGTTATTTATTAGCTCATTGAGTTGAGTGGGGTCTCATCCTATTGGGTGAATATTTTGTTGGCCAGCTAACTGGTGACCAAAATAGTTCCTATCACCATAGCATAGGGAGATGGGTCATCTTGGTGTGCAGTTTTACTTCATCAACAGGGGACAAATCTCTCCTCTCATCAAGGGGAGGTTCCCTATTAAATATGTGGAGGCTATATACTATATACATAAGCTGAAAGTAAGACACAGGGGTGGGATAAACCATCCATCTCTCTTCTTTCAGAGATGATGCTAACAAATAGAGGAGAAAATCCTAGTGGAAACACTGAAGGCACTTCTCTTCTTTCAAAAGTTTTCTTGCAGGAAACAGCAGGAGTTGTTTCAGGTAAGATAAGAAACCAGTAACAAAAGAGCGCAGTAATAGTAGGATGAAATAGAATGCAAAGTTTCCACCTCAACTGTCCAAAGAGTGAGATACGAATAAAAATGGGGGCATAAAGTCATCCCAAGGTCCTTTACATAGAAATGGAAAAGAAAAACACAGACTGAAAACAACTATGACAGTGCAAAGTTTGAAAGTAGTTGGCTTCAGGACACCTTCCTTATCACCTCCACTATTTATGCTTGTTAAATCAAATAAACAAGAATGCTTTCAAAATACAAACATAAGAATAATCTATTAAAGTAGCATAGGCTATCATAGCACAAAGTCTGCAAGTAACTTGCTTTCTCATTCAATCAAAGAAATATGAACTACAATTTGAGCTCAAATTCTCAATAATGCCTTTCAATTTGGGCAAACTTTTGCTTCCGGTAAGGGGAAGATCTCCTTAAAACAATAAAAGAGATTAAAATATATAGCCACCAAGTAAGGCTTGGTGCTCTCTCCCATGGGATGGCCCATGTTGCAGTCAACGCCTTCAATTTTGCCTGGAGGGACCATGCTTAGAACAGTGCATCACCTTAACTATGGCATGTCAATTCATCTAATATGTCTTTTCCTGGGTCTAAATCATCTGGTCTATCCCCTCTGACATCTGCATAGCTATCCATTTTGTCTCTACTCCAAAGGAGACTAATAGGTCATGCCTTTGATGTCTGCAAGCTTGAAAATCTACTTTGTGAACTGTTCCATCCACTGGAATAACTTTTGCGTAGATATTTTGGGCTTTTTGACAGGAATCTAGAACAACAAACATGCTCTGATGCCACTAGTTGGGATCTTGCTCCTCAGAAAGAGCACAGTATGATTACCAAATATAAGCAATTGAATATGCGAAAATAACCAGAAACACAAGTAACTAGAATTCACCAATAGCACAGAATATGAGAGACAATACACTATCTTGTATTAACACTAACAGAAAAGAATACAACAAAGAGCCGCCACACTCTTTCACCTTACAGAGATTCGCCACACCTCAAGTGTTCAGTAATTCTTCTCACACACACTCTCCTACACAAAAAATGGTCCCAACAACCAACTCACACACAGAATTGGTGTTCACCTCACCAACCAGTCAGTAATAACCCTGCCGGTACATCAAGCACTCTATAGCACTTCAAGCTGATCTCTCATGAACCTGCAACCTGCAATTCAAAGACCAAACTTACATGTAGATCCCCAATGAGCTTGCAACAACCTGCAACTCACAGATCTTACAACTAGAAGGAACTCTTCCTTTCTATCTCATGCCTTATACAATACATGCCAATGGGTCTATAAATAGATCCCTAACTCAAACACTAACTTAGACTCTTAATTTAGACAATTGTCCTCGCAACACAAGACTCTAACTGGTCTCAACATGCAAACTCTTCGTTCACTTAACTAACTGTCCGTGAAACGAGCAGTTCTGGAACACACAGGCGACCGACGTCGGTCCCTGCTTGTCTGGTTCTGTCGACGTCGGCCGACTTACTGTCGTCGCCGGTGGCCCTCTGCACTGGTCTCTGCCGACGTCGGTCCTACTGCCGACGCCGGTTACTGTAGAACTCAGCAACCATCTGTTCCTCAGTTTGCAAAGGTTGAAGCTTTTAGCTCCACAACCTAACACTTTTCCCTCTTTTTGCTTTTGTCTTTTCTAGCTTTGTCTCTTCTTGGTATGATTTGAGCTATCGGGCTATCTTTTCAACTAGTCACTTGGTTCTTCCTTCAAGTTTTGCACTTTATTTGAATTTCAACAAATATTCCCTTACCTTAAATTTGACGTCTATAGGGACGTCATTGGTTGACTATTTCAACGGTTCGAGCGGCCTTCTCGGCTCCTTGGTTCAATCACTTTCTTGCTTCAATCACTTTATTGGTTCAATCACTTTATGGGTTCAATCACTTTCCTGCTGCTTGGTTGAACCATCGCTTTCATTTGAACTTGCCTTTAGAACCATCCATGTTGCTTCTCTCTTTGCTTGAGGCCGCCTTTGAACTGCTTGAACCTGTGAACCATTAAACTTTGAACTCTTTCAGTTCAAGGTTTAATTGGTTCATTGGTTTTTCCTCTGCCCATCACTTCCTTGTTCTTTCTAAGCTCTTTGATCTTCATCGCACCGGTTGAACCTTTGAACCTGTGAACTCGTTGAACCTTTTGGTTTAAGGTTCAATGGTTCAATCGATTCATTCTTTTTATTTGGCTAAGTCCTTTTGATCTTTTTGAGCCAAATGCATTGAACCATTTGGTCATTTAACCTGTTGAACCATTGAACCAAAGTGGTTCAATGGTTCAAGCCTTCTTCTCTTTGATAAGTGTTTTGAAGCCATTGAACCTAGAAGCAGTTGAACTTGTTGAACCTTTGCTGAAGTGCCAACTATTGCTGATGGCATTAAACCTTGAACCCATTGAACCCTTGAACCAAAAGAGTTTAAGGTTCAATGGTTCAATGGTTCGATCCTTGCTTAGAAGCTTGCCAATAAACTCTTTTGGTTGAACCAAGCCATTGAAACAATCCTAAAAATGACCAAGTGTTGGAAACTTGTTCTTTCCTGTAGAGTCCATAGAAATCAACCTGTGAATTCTATAGAACTGAGTTTGTAGTTTTCTCTAAGTTTTCTCTTGAGCCTTGAAAGAGTCCGTAGAAATGAGCCTGCGGAGTCTGTAGTTTTAATCCTGTAGAGTCCGTAGTTTTAAGCCTGCAGATTTCTTCCTGTAGAGTCCATAGATTCAAGCCTATAGAGTCTGTAGATTTTTTAGAAAGCTTTGAAAAATGAAGAACCTGAATGCTCAGAATAATTTTTGAAAGGGGATGAGAGGATTTTGGTCTGTAGGACCAAAATAGTTCCAATTTTGTCCCAAAAATGAGTGATATTTTTGGGGGACAACAGTTGGCTCTAGTTGGGGAACTTCCTTCAGGTGAAAACTTGAAACACAACTGAGGGGAGTAGAAACTAGAATCTCCAGTGTCTTGAAGTGTGCCATTGGACTACGGAGTCATGCTACCCAAAAAGAAAGGCTCCAAAAATAAAAATGAAAAGAAAAAAATAGAACTAAAGACTACAGATATACATATGTACAGGTGAACTTATCTGATACTTCAAGAATTGAAGTACTTCAGATGCTACTCCTTGTGAGGCAAAGAAAAGGGGATGACATCCTGATAAACTAGTAGGAAACCATTCTGTCCCCAGAAACGGTGATGGGTGAATGGAGCTCTCCACTAGGAAACCAATTTTTTGCATCTTCCTCTTGGCTCTTTCTTCTTCTTGCCCCATGGTAGGACGTGGTCTTCAAACTAAAAACCAAAACTCCTTACTCTCTTGGCGAAGAGTTCCTTTTGTTGACTTTGGAGTATAATAGTATGGTCCACCACCATAGCTTGCTATTCTACTAGTTCAATCCAGCACATATTTTGATTGTCAGCATTAGACCCCGGACAAACCATCAGCTCAACATCTCCTTTGGTGTGAAGGAGTTTGATCTCTTCATCCTGAGCAGTCTTCAATCCGAGCAATAGAGATCTACATCCAGCTATGGAAGAATTGCTGCCATCGAATTCCAGGATCTAAGCATCATTAGAAGCTGATCTTCTATCAGATTTCTCTTTATGGGAGATGGAAGATCCTTCTTAATTTGTACTATGCCCTACCAATTCTTTTGATGCCTGATTTGGATCAAATTTTGGATTGCCAGCCATGGGACTTTGACCAGCTGAGACATGAGCATCCTCTATGGTCAAGGAGTAATTACCCCTGCCTGAAGGCTCAAACAAAATTTGAGCAACAGGGAATGACATTTGGGTGACCATAATCTTTGCCTTGGACAGGTCCACACTAGCTCTTCGCCAATGTTTAACTGCTCAAAATTGGCTTGCAGGGATTCAAAGTCAGTCATTTGAATTTCGGATTTCTTGACATGATCAATCATGTCAAATGACTGAGATGGACTTGGAAAAGAGGATGGGAGTTCATCCTTTTGGTTTTTGGGAGGGGGAAAACTGATCTGCAAAGTTGAAGTAGAAGGTGAAGAGATGTTTGATGTACTAACCTTCTTGGCAATCACTGGGTCCTTTGACTGGAAAGGCAGAGTGGTTCCTTGCTTAGCAATTAGAATTTTAGGTTGAGTTCGTTCCTCTATTGTTTCTTGATCATCTTGTTGGGCTGACTGATTCTTGGACCGAGTGAATACTACGCATGATTCCTCATCTACTTCACCTTCACTTCTAGGTTCATCCTGGTAATTCAAGAAACTAATGTGGGAGTTGCCAACTAATCTTCTTGATCCTCCATGAAGAGACCAACTTCATTTCCTTATTTGAACTCAAGTTGGAAATAGGAAACATGTTCTATTTTCAGATATCCCACTGCTGAGTTGGTTGGAGGTGCTTCAAGGGCAAGGTTCCTCTATGGGGAAGGAAGATGATTTGGTTGCCTTGACTTCTGGCAGCATTACCTTAATATGGCTAATTGAGGAATGTCCTTCTTGGTACATCAATGTATGAAGGAACAAAAGACATACCTTGTGCCACTTGTCTTTTCAAGGCTAGCAGTTCATTTTCTAGCTTTTGCACCATTGGGTCAGTGGTGGCTATGGGTGAGTATTCAGAAGATGAAGAGGGTTTGCCTCTATTAGGATCTATCCTTATCTTTCTTTCCAAGATAAGGTCATCTTCTAGCTCAGTAGCCAAGTCCTGAGTAGCCTCAAGGTCTATGTGTCTAACCCGTCTCAACAAAAGACTCACTTCAGGTAGCAGTGAGTTGATGAAGAAACACATGAAATTATGAGGTGTCGACTGGGAAATCATGGGAATCCTATGCCTCAGCTTATTGAACTTGGAAATGAAGTCCCTCATAGGTTCATGGGGTTCCTTCTTCATCTGAGTGAGTTGGGCCAACAAAGCATGCACATCCTCTGCAGGCTTGAACCTTCCTTCAAACTTGGCTTTGAGTGTATCCCAGTTAGTCACTGATCCAGCTTGCAGATGGTAGAACCAGTCTATAGCAACACCTTGTAGTGTCTCCACAAAAATCCTGACTACCACGTCTTCAAATTCCACCCCTATCACACCACAAGCTATGCTGAAGGCTGCAATGTGTTCATCAGGGTGAACTCTCCCATCACCAAAGAATTTGGGGAAGTTCTTTCTTGAGCTACATGGAAGTTCATGAAAAGGTGGATTCAAGTTGAGTGGGCCAAAAGAGTTACCCCAATGGCCTCGAACTACCATGATTTAATTATAAAAAATAGGGATGACAAATCTAGGTGGAGTGGCTAGATTGCAAAACAAAAATGGAAAATAACTGGCCCTACTTCAGCTTGAGGCTTCAAACTGTGCACTCTTTTACAGTAGCTCTAGTTTTGTAGACCAAATAAAATAATGGAGATGGAGGAAAATGGTAATGCTATAATGATAATGGGTAAGACACAGAACGGAGTCGCCAGAGTCTATAATGGATAAGGGTTATAATGATTATGGGTAAGACACAGGTGATGTTTTAATTTGAAACTTGAGGTTCCAAATTACAAAAAATTACTGTGTCCCCAGCAGAGTCACCAAAAACTTTTGGGTGAATATTTTGTCGGCCAGCTAACTGGTGACCAAAATAGTTCTTATCACCATAGCATAGGCAGATGGGTCATCCTGGTGTTCAGTTTTACTACATCAACAAGGAACAAATCTCTCCTCTCATCAAGGGGAGGTTCCCTATTGAATATGTGGAGGCTATATACTATATAAATAAGCTAAAAGTAAGACACAGGGGTGGGATAAACCATCCATCTCTCTTCTTTCAGAGATGATGCTAACAAACAGAGGAGAAAATCTTGGTGGAAACACTGAAGGCACTTCTCTTCTTTCAGAAGTGTTCTTGCAGGAAACATCAGGAGTTCTTTCAGGTAAGATAAGAAACCAGTAACAAAAGGGTGCAGTAAAAATAGGATGAAATAGAATGCAAAGTTTCCACCTCAACTTCCCAAAGAGTGAGATACGAAGAACGATGGTGGCACAAAGTCATCCCAAGGTCCTTTACACAGAAATGGAAAAGAAAAACACACACTGAAGACAACTATGACAGTGCAAAGTCTGAAAGTAGTTGGCTTCAGGACACCTTCCTTATCACCTCCACTAGTTCTGCTTGTTAAATCAAATAAACAAGAATGCTTTTAGAAGATAGACATAAGAACAATCTCTTAAAGTAGCATAGGCTATCACAGCATAAAGCCTACAAGTAACTTGCTTTCTCATTCAATCAAAGAAATATGAACTACAATCTGAGCTCAAATTCTTAATTATGTCTTTCAATTTAGGTAGAGTTTTGCTTCTGGTAAGGGGAAGATCTCCTTAAAACAATAAAAGAGATTACAATATATAGCCATCAAGTAAGGCTTGGCACTCTCTCCCATGGGACGGCCCATGATGCAGTCAATGCCTTCAATGCGCCTTCAGTTCTGCTTGGAGGGACCATGCCTGGAATAGTGTGTTGCCTTAACTATGGCATGTTCATTCATCTAATATGTCTTGTCTTGGGTCTTGATCATTTGGTCTATCCCCTCTGATGTCTGCACAACTGTCCATTTTCTCTTTACTCCAAAGGAGACTAACATGTTGTGCCTTCGATGTTTGCAAGCTCAAAAATATACTTTGTGGACTGTTCCATCTACTGGAATAACTTCTGCGCAAATATTTCAAGCTTTTCCCTCTTTCTACTTTTGTCTTTTCTAGCTTTGTCTCTTCCTACTATGATTTGAGCTACCGGGCTATCTTTTCAACCATTCGCTTGCTTCTTCCTTCAAGTTCCGCAATTTATTTGAATTTTAATGGATATCCCTTACCTTAAATTTGACGTCTGTGGGGACTTCATTGATTGATTGTTTCAATGGTTCGGGTGGCCTTCTCAGCTCCTTGGTTCAATCACTTTCTTACTTCAATCGCTTTATTGGTTCAATCTCTTTATTGGTTCAATCGCTTTCCTGCTCGTTGGTTGAACCATCGCTTTCATTTGAACTTGCCTTTGGAATCATCCATGTTACTTCTCTCTTTGCTTGAGGCCACCTTTGAATTGCTTGAACCTGTGAACCATTGAACTTTGAACTCTTTTAGTTCAAGGTTCAATCGGTTCATTGGTTTTTTCCTCTGCCCGTCACTTCCTTGTTATTTCTAAGCTCTTTGATCTTCATCGCACTGGTTGAACCTTTAAACCTGTGAACTCGTTAAACCTTTTGGTTCAAGGTTCAACAGTTCAATCGGTTCATTCTTTTTATTTGGCTAAGTCCTTTTGATTGTTTTGAACCAAACGTGTTGAACCATTTGGTCATTGAACCTATTGAACCATTGAACCAAAGTGGTTCAATGGTTCAACGGTTCAATGGTTCAAGCCTTCTTCTCTTTGATAAGTGTTTTGAAGCCGTTGAACCTAGAAGCGGTTGAACTTGTTGAACCTTTGCCAAAGTGCCAATTGCTGCTGATGGCATTAAACCTTGAACCCATTGAACCCTTGAACCCAAAGAGTTCAAGGTTCAACGGTTCAATGGTTCAATCCTTGCTTAGAAGCTTGCCGATGAACTCTTTTGGTTGAACCAAGCCATTGAAACAATCCTGAAAATGACCAAGTGTTGGAAACTTATTCTTTCCTGTAGAGTCCGTAGAAATCAACCTATGAATTTTGTAGAACTGAGTTCATAGTTTTCTTTAAGTTTTCTCTCGAGCCTTGAAAGAGTCCATAGAAATGAGCCTACGAAGTTCGTAGTTTTAATCCTGTAGAGTCCTTAGTTTTAAACCTGCAGAGTCCATAGATTTCTTCTTGTAGAGTCCATAGATTTCTGAGAAAGCTTTGAAAAATGAAGAACCTGAATGCTCAGAACAATTTTTGAAAGATGAAGAGAGGATTTTGGTCTGTAGGACCAAAATAGTTCAAATGTTGTCCCAAAAATGAGTGATATTTTTGGGGGAAAACACATCCAACATATTGTTCTTCTTGAATGATCATCTCAACTCATCAAAGGCCACTTTATAGATGATACCTTCCTCACTCTAGATAATAATGAGAATTCATTCAAGGAGGCTATGTAATATATTGACACTTTTTATCTAGCTTTTAGGTCTAGCTTAAAGTGGAATAAAACCTAATGCATTAGATAGAGTATGATGCCCATGCTAGAGTGGTTGCTCTAATACATATGGAAATGGATCCATTGAGGGGAATAATTCAAGTTTTTGGGCATCTTCTTTACCTTTGATAGTTCCCCCACAGAGTCGAAGCAATATTTTATAAATAAAGTGGAGAAAAAGGTGGAATACTAGGTAACCAACCCCCTTTATCTGGCAGGAAAGTTATAGGTGTGCACTAAAATTTTGTTCGCTACTCATGTCTATTTTTCCTCCTATTGTGCCCCTTCTAAATCCTCCCATGACAAGTTGGCTAAAATTATCGTAGACTTTCTTTGGTCTAATGCCAAGCAAATGCAAAGTTTCCATAGAGTTACTTGGACATTTGTTATTTTCCTTGTGATAAAGGAGGTATGGGAATTATTGACATATATAAATAGAACATTTTCATATTTTCCAACTAGGTGGTCAGAGCTATTGAAGGTAATGTATATTGGAAAAATCCTCTACATCATTATATATCATTTGGATCTCCTTATGGCAGATCCTATTGAAATAAAATTGGTTTCCATACTCTTCTAACCAGTCAAAATTGAAGGCTTTTTTGTGTCTAAAAGCATATGCAAATCCTATGAAGATGTTAAACCTTATTTTAAATGGATTGGTAATGGATTTTGTAGTGGTATCTCCTATAATGAACATAATATTTGGTGGTCTCCCATCATGATAAATACTAGCCTTTTGTTGGTAGAATTACCTGGCATAAAAATTTTGAGGCTTTTAAAAAATGGATTCATACTATAAAAGATTTGGTTCCCACTCGTGGCTAGGCTCCCTGGCCCATGCTAAAAGTGAAATTCAATCTAAGTAATTTTGACTTACTAGTTATTCACTACATTTAGGAGTTAATGCTAGATGTTATGCTACGCAAGCTAGGCCTTCAACCTCTATGCTCATAGTGGAAAGATTGGACATGGAATTGTGATATCCACTTCAAGAATTATTTGTAGGCCTCCTTTATTAGGTGATAAGCCCTTTTCATTAGCACTTGGCAAGGCCAATAGTTTTTTCAACCTTAAATCCTCATCCAAAACATGGCTTTCTTGACTCAACAAGATTTGAAAATCCAAGATTGAACCCCAACTAGTTCATTTCCTCTAGTGTCTAGATTATCAAGGCCTTTTACCTAGGGAACATATTTCTCACCTTAGAATTTCCCAACATAAGTGTCTGACCTATAGTAGACTCGAGTCTTTCAAGCACACATTTTGTATATGTCTTAAATCATAACCTCCTTGACAATAGATACATAATCTATTTCATCCCTACCATCACAAACCTTTCTCATGGCGGTTGGCCTTTATTCCGCTAATCGACTAGCTTCTATAACTTTTTATGGAATTTATTCAAACTTATTATTTTTTAATTATGGAAAGCTAGAAATTATAATTTTTTAACAATGGGGAATCTTCTTGTCATTTCTCTATTAATAACATTTTTTTTAATTGTCTTAAGCTTGTATGCAGATTCAAGTCCAAGTAGGAAAAGTTGACATGAAGGTCATACATTTACAAGAGCTGCTTGATCATTGGGGGAGTGCTCCTTGTATTGTGAGTTGTGTCCCCCTAAACTACCCACCATAGGGCCTACCACCTCTAGTACCTAGACACCATCAAATTTGATCTTATAGTCATAGTCAATTCTCCACTTCCCCTCAATAAAGAGCATATATCACCACTTCCATGTAGAAAATTTGATGTTAGTCCTTTCTAATGGGGTTCACCAACTAACCCTTATAGCACTGTAGTGTAGCCTCTTGATGGATGGGACATTATTTATTTCGCTCCTCTAAACTTCTTGGATGGTTGGGTGGCTCTAGATCCTCCCTCGGTAGAACCTTCCTTTTGGACCACTCTGTTTCCCAAAGATGAACCTTCACCACCTCCTTTTGGTACAACGATCTATGACTATATTTATTTTATGTGCATGATATATTTTTAATGTTGTGTGGTTGTTATATTTCGTCGAATATTGATATGTGATCTTCCTTATTTCATTACCATGTTTTGAGATGGCATTTTCATCTTACATGAAGTCTAAGCCATGTAGTCCAATCAACTGCTTTAATGTGTAACCTTTTGTATATTGTTATTTGATTAATAATAGTCACACTAAAACATTCCAATAACTCCCAATATATTCACATTTACTAATGTTGAATGATCGAAGTTGAAAACTCAAAAACATATAAAACTTATTTAAAATATTTAATGTTGGTCAATGTCAATGCATCGAGAGTTTAAACTCCTTCCACAAGCTCACCTTTTACATTCCCCTACCAAATGTTAAATTTCACTTGCCTATCACATAATTTTATTAAGTTATTTATTGAGCATTGCCCTTAAAATATGAGTCTAGTCATGATAATTAAAGGAAACATCAAAGACTAAAATATATTTACTATAATCCTTTAATGTTTAGAGGGTTTGTGTAATTTTTATTTATTTTAAATTGCCTTTCAAATGATAAAGGTGTTCATGATAATTAAAGGAAACATCATTTACTAAATTTAGAACAGTTATAATCGTATAGATATTACGAGGGCCCACACAAAGTTTCACATTTCATTCTATACCATATTTACTATTAAAAAAACTCGAACATAATATTACAACCATCAAATTTAACCTCCATTTTCTTCGTTTGATGGTTTGAATGAATTTATACCATAGATACACTAATTTTAAGGTTCTCCATTTAAGCAATGTAAAGCTGGTTGCATATACCTACACTCAACACAAGCTCGTACTTTGGTTCTCTAGCAAGGTAGTGATATAATATAATGAAGAGTTAAATGGTATTGTGGCATATTTGCTTGTGATCTTATCTTACTTTGTGTATATGAGGGTGAAAAAATGCTCATAATGTTGAAATGCTCGTTGTATTGTTATCCAATGAGTCTTTCTGTTGCTTGGGTTAACTTGGAGGCTCACATACGAATACTCGTCCATTTTAATAGTGTGTGTATTATTAATTATTAATTATGCATTATCAAACATTTACTTATTTTTAATTAGTTTAAAAATTGTCATGTATCTGTGATTGGTTTAATGATTATCAAATCCATCCATGTCATCAACGACCCATTTCATTTTGTTTGAATCTTATGTACATAAGCATAATAAAAAATGCTCTCTAAAGTCATCAAGATAGAGCTTCAAAATTTACCCTTTTCTTTGCATTTGTATGTGTCTTTCATTCATTTTTCTAATATCACTTGGATCTGTATTTTCATACATAATGTAGTGATGAAATAATAAAAGATCTCAAGAAATATACTTTTGATTTTTACAAAACATTGAAAAATAAAATAAAATTCACAATAATTAATTAATAATAAAATTCATCTTAAAAATTCACCGTTATTATTATTTAATTATTAATTTAAAGGACAAAATTGAAAAATAAAATATTAATACAAAATTTTAAAAAATAATTAAAAAGAAAAATAAATTTTCATTAAATAGTGACTACATAATTTCAATCCCTTTCCATTTATAATTATAATTTTCCATATTAAACTAGTTGATCTTAAGGAAAAAACCAATAAATAAATAAATTGTACTCATTGAAGTTGTTCTTTACATACATGGGACTGCACCAATAGTTTTGAGCTACTTGAAGCATTTTCTATCTTAAAAGAGGAATAGATATGGAACCACATTCTATGTGGAATCATGTTAGGTATTTCCTATATTAAAGAAGAAGAATAAGTAAAAGATAGGCAGCTATAGTTGAGTTGACAAAAGGTCATGAGTAGTGGTTACATTTCAACCCGTTTTATTTATAATTAAAATTTTAAATTTTAAAAGTAATTTTTATTTTTAAGAATAAAATTAAAATATATTATATAAACAAAGACAATTGTGTATGTACTGCTCTTGCTTTAAAAGGAGATGCACTATTTTTAATATGAAAGAAAAATATTTTTGACATTATTTTAATTTTAATAGAAACAATAAATTAAAAATAAAATTTTGGAAAATAAAAATAATAATAATAAATATAAAAATAAAATAAATATAAAAAATAAAATGAAAATAATTTTGACAAAATATTTGAGCATACAAATTAACTTTAAAAAATAAAAGTAGAAATAAACATTTGAGAAAGAAAGTTTTGGAATGTAAAAACAAAACTCGGAAGAATAGATGACATCTGGCAACGAAGTCTTTGACCTTTCCCTGCCCCTTTTTTTTTGCTTTGGTTTACTTGTGTTTCAAGGAAAGAATATTTGGAGGATTACAAGATTTATTTATTTTATTATTTTTGGAACTGTATTGAATTCATGTGAAGGTTCTAAGAAATAAGAAATAAAAGATTCCTTTATGGCACGCAAATTTACATTGATGAGGACCTTACTATAATACAACAGGAAGAAAGGAGGAAAGAGTGGGAGAAAGTAAAAGTGGCAAGGGACGCAGGAAGATGGGCTTGGCTACAAAATGACAAAGCTCAAATAGGTGACAAAGCGTCACATAAGAAATAGGAAATCGAGGCCCCCCAGGAGTATCTAACAGTGGTAAGTTAGAACTGCAAAGGATATTCATGGAGACCCATAGTAGAAGGAAAGGATGTCATCATCCTTATTGAGACCATGAACATGATGGGTGTAGGATTCCAGATTTTGAAGGGTATAAAAAGACGTCAGTGTGGAATGAAAGAACTGATAGTGGCAAGGGACATGGTGGAGTGGCAGTCTTAATTAAAGAGGAATGGGACAATCTCGTAAAAGTGGAGAAAGAAGATCCAAACAAGCAATTCATATGGCTTAAAATTATAGAAAACCAAGCTACAACAAGGATGGCAACATGCTACTTTGCCCCAAAGGGATCAAAAATTTATAAGAAAAGGAATTTAGATCGTGAAGATCCATTTGCAGCTCTAAAAAAAGACATTTTTATTTTTAGTAACATGGGAGAAATAGTAATAATTGGATATTTTAATGCCAGAACTGTAAACAATCAAGCTCTCAATCTGAAAAACAACACAGAGAAAGATAACCCCTAATGGTTAGAGGAAGATAACAACCAACTTTGGGACAAGGTCTCACAAGATAGCAAAGGTGCAGTCTCACACTTTGGGGCTGAACTCTTAGGACTTTGTAGTTCTTACAACATGGTCATCTGCAACAATATGAGAGCATGGCCCGAATCAGGGAAAATCACATGCAAAATGTACAATGGCCAAAGTGTAGTAGATTATGTCATTTGTTCGCAAAGCTACACATCGATATTGATGGAGGTTATGATTGGGGACAATGTATTAGAGCTGAAATCAGACCATAATCCAATTCATATTAAATTTCACATTCTCATAAGGAAACAACAGGAAGAATAAGTCCACTTTGGCCAAAAGGACACTCTCCAAGGTAAAATTTCTCTAAATCATGAGAATCAGGAAATATTTAGAGCCGCAATCAAACAATTGCTCAGAGATCACGAAGGGAAAACAACTAACATAAAGAACCAATTTCTCAGAGAGCACATGTTGATTCCCCTAATACACAAGGCCTTAAATGGTTGTAAGAGAGCTAGACCTAAGAGAGGAACAAGAAATACTTTCCCGGCAAACCCATGGTTCGACGAGGAATGCAAGATAGCAAAAAGAAATATGTGAAAGAAAGGTATGGACAAAGGGCATAAGGAGTACGTAAAGATGCTATGGAATAAGAAAGAGAAGTATGTAAACAACAAAAGAATAGAGCTGATTGCCCTCGAAAAAAATAACCCTAAAAGCTTTTGAAAAGAGCTAAGTCAAAAGAAGAAACAAACAAAAAATAATATCACCGGAAACCAATGGCTTGGGTATGCGAAACTACTATATGAGAGGGACCAAGATAAATATAGACCCCCAATAATCTATGTGAATACAAAACTCTTCAACACCGAAGACATCATTCAAGGCATAAAACAATTAGTAAGTGGGAAAGCTCAGGATATTGATGGGCTGCAAGCAAAGTACTTAAAGTGGGGTGCCGAAGTATTGGCACCTCATATCAAACACATCTTCAATAGGGTCATCCAAGAGGGCTTCCCGAAAGAGTGGACGACTAGTGTGGTTATCCCTATCTTCAAAAGCGGGGATACCAATAACCCGTCAACTTATCATACTATCATGGTTAATCCCCTCCTTGGTAAACTCTTCAGAAGCATGATAGAGTGCAGAATCAGCAGGTGGGTAGAAAAAGAAGGAAAAGAGCTAAGGGCCAAGCTTGATTTAGACCAAAGCACTCTACTATTGATCATGGAGCTACACTTAGGTTCTTGATTGAAAAAATATGGAACACTCAGGGAGACGAGGCCTTTTGCTGCTTTGTCAACTTCAAAAAAGCCTTTGACACAGTCCCTCGTGACAAACTTTGGAATAGGATGAAGGAGCTGGGGGTTCCGGATGAGCTCAGCACTGCTGTCCATAGATTATATGAGCAAGTAAAGGCTAAAATCAGAACTAGTGATGGAATGTCAGAGTGTTTTGACAGCGATATAGGGGTCAAACAGGGCTGCCCACTTTTACCAACTTTATTTGGACTGTACATTGATAAATTAGAAGAATGGTTAAATAAGGATAGTGGGGAGAGGATCCAACTAGCTAAGTATGCTATACAACTACTTCTTTATGCAGATGACCTCATTCAGCAGCTTGAGGGAACATTTGAGAGCACTTGAAACTTTTTCCCAAGAGGTTGGAATGTAGGCTAACACAAGCAAAACCAAAGTAATGATTTTCTCTCTGAAAAGAAAAGAGAAATAATAACCTTTACCTTTGAAGGCAGCCCGTTAGAGATAGTCGAGGAGTACAAGTACCTCAGGCTTGATTTTCACCACAAGCTTAGCTGGGAAATGTGTAGAGCAAAAAGAATCCAAGGAGGATGGAAAGCGTTGTACTCTCTTCAAAATAGGTGCAGGATTGTGGAGTTATGGGATTGGAAGACTAGGAGAACACTCTTCGGTTTGTTGGTTATCCCGGTGATTCTTTACGGATGTGAAATTTGGGGCAGCAGTATGTCAGTTCAGAAATAGAAATAGATAGAGAGAATCCAGAAACACTTCATCATAAGTAGTCTCAAAGTCAAGAATTTGGTGCCGTATGAGATCCTACTTGCTGAAAAGGGGTCCTTCCCCTTAGAGGCATCGGCGATGATACGGTTACTAAGCTACCTCAAGAAGATTCAAAACATGAAGAAGCACAGGTGGCCTAGACTAATTATGGAGGAAGAACTAACTAGAAGAAAGAACACTTGGAGGAAGCAAAATGACAAATGGGTAAAGAGGTGGGATATTAGCATGCAGGAGTGCCCAAATACTAATGAAGAAATAAAAATATATGTGAGAAAAAAATTCAAGTGCATCATGTGGACAAAAAAAATGGGCCATAAAAAGGAATACTACCTCAAAGAATTCAACCCTATATAGGAGCAGACATTAAGTGGAAAGCGAAAATGTTGATTGCCCAACTTAGGATGAGCTCTCATCATCTTAGGTGTGAAACGGGTAGATGGCTAACTCCTAAAGAGGATTGGGAGGAGAGAATATGCCTCTTTTGAAGAAAAACCCTATATATGAGCAGACATTAAGTGGAAAGCGAAAATGTTGATTGCCCAACTTAGGATGAGCTCTCATCATCTTAGGTGTGAAACGGGTAGATGGCTAACTCCTAAAGAGGATTGGGAGGAGAGAATATGCCTCTTTTGCAACAAAGGTGTGGTGGAGACAGAACGACACTTCCTCTTGGAGTGCAAGGCATACAATGACATCTGATACAGTTATGGTGAAACTTTGAAAATCGCCAACCTAGACACCCTGTTTGAAACAACAAGGTTGGGTAATACGACGAACCTCGTGATCAAACTTCACAGCAGAAGGGAAGATCTCAAGAAGGAAGTTCAGGGAACATAGGGAACATTTTTTTGTGGCTGAGGTCTCATTTTGAAGAGGATGTGTGCGACGAATGGGTCCCATAGGCTGCAGCGGCCTCGTGGACATTATTAAAATCCTTCATTCATTCCGTATGACAGCCATCTGTTAGCAATACCTTTGAACAAGAACATAGTTGTCATAGTTGATGCATCATTCTAGCTATTATGTTGTGCCTACATTTGTGTAATCTCTTTCTATCTCCCTGTTGCATGTCATGTCCAATCCCAGTTCATCCTCCATGGATACAAAAATAGAAAATGCCAATGCAATTAAGGAGAAGCCATCTTTACTTGTGTCTAGTGGAGAGGGAGAGGGAGAGATTTTCCCTATGTCTAAGGGAGAGGGAGAGATTTCCCCTATGTCTAGTGGAGGTGGAGAAGGAGAAGGAGAGGGAGAGGCATTCGATGTGTCTGAGTCTCCTGAAATTATGCAAGGTGAAGGTAAATGTATGAATGCAAGTGCAGTTGCTGAGGCTCTTTTTCCCAACCTGTTTAGGGTGATGCGTATCGTCCCTGACAAGCAAGACTATAGTTTTGTGGAAAAGGTGCAGCTCCTCAACGATGAAATTTTGAGTCTCTGTAATAAATTTGTGCCCTCTTCAGCCTCCGCTTACTTAAGCAACCCACCGCGGGTCCACATCAACTTCAACGCATTAAATCAGGTATGCTTGCCGACAGTAGGGTTTTATGGAGACAATAAGATGATGATACGCATTTTTTGCAAAGAAAGCCTGGTGGACGAATCCGTTCTTGCTAAAATAGAGGGCAGACGGTTTGAACCTGGATTCTACGTTAGCGTTCCCGAAAATGCTGCTATTGTTGTTGTATTCTTTTGGCATGAAAGTGAGCATTTCAAAGAGGCCTCTAGAAAAGACACGTCTTGTAATTTTATTAGATATCTGGTTGAGCTTTGTGGTAGTGTATATATTTGTGTGGAAGGGAAGTATCCTTTGGCGGCTCTGGCTGCCTCTGCAACAAACGCGAGCTCAAAATCTAAGCATACCCGAAGAATTCAGGTAAGTAGTGTGAAGAACTCAGAGAATGATTTGGAGCACTTAGCGGGCTTTAGTTTAAGAATTGATGGAGGGAGGAATAAGAAATCTTCATTAGCACCGAGTCCAAGTAATTATAATACTAGAGTGGTATTCTGCGAAGGGTATCATCATTGTTGTTTACTGACAGCTGAGGACAGAGCTCCAAGAACTTCTAGGGTAATAGAAAACGTGCCTGTAAAAGTTTATGAGTTGGGCAATATGCTTAAAAGGTGGCCGTCGGAGTCCAACATTGATTACTCCAGACTGAGCAACCCACATATCAGCACCTTGCTTCAATATTCTCATCAACAAGAATATGCTGACTACTGTAAGTTGAAGGAATCTTTCGAGGTGACTGAATCATGTTGATGTTGAAGGAGCAGCATCGGGCTCCCATTCCCAGCCCGACTTATTTAAGACATAATTTGTTTAGTGGAGGCCGACACGGAGATTGAAGAGATGTGTCTCCTTCCTCTCACTTGTATATATATAGAGTGATTTCTCATTGTTCAATATAAGAAGAAATATAACATTACAAGGCAGAGCAGACTTCTAAGGAGTAGATCAAGTTATTTCAAAAGCAAATCAGATTTATCAAGTGTGATCTTATTCATTGTGCTTCAAGAAGTAAAGCCATACCTGTAGGGCTTGGATTTGGCCATTGTAAAGCAGATTGTTGTTCTTATTATTCAATATATAAGAGATATATTGTTGCTGGGTTTTTCCCTTCAAGTTGGAGGGTTTTCCTAGGGTATATTGTTGTGTTCATTGTTCATTGTGTTGCATTTTCTGATTATTTCAAATCTGATCTTAAAACTAACATGGTATCAGAGTGGGTTTGAAGAACATCGTGATCAGATTTATCATTGCAACAATACTCTATTGATCTTTATATCTCTTGCCTATCCCTATTTTAGTCAAGGTGGTGAACGGTCTTAAAATTGAGGATAGACTCGAAGGAGCATCCAACATCACATCATGGAGGTAAATAATCATGCTCACCTTGGAAGAAAATAACTTGGCCGAGTTTGTGGAAACCAAAGTTCCCGAATCATTGGAGAAGAAGAGAAGTTGCAGTTGAAAAAAAAAAAAGACATCAAGGCAAATAAGATATTGGTTTTGACAAATCCCGCGCTTAGAAAAATTTGTATCGAAATTCAAAGTAGACGCAGTGACAAATGTGTAAAAGTTACTCGGCATGGCAGACTTCTGATCAGTCTACGGCAATAATAATACCGATATTTATCTCGTGCTCATCAATCAGAGTAAATTGTTGAGATGCTGCCCCAACCTTCTGTACTGAGTATACATTCAAGCCTAGTGAAAAGAGGCAGCTATTCAAGCTGAGTTTCTATCTAGTTAATAATTAATCATGGGTAGATCTCCATGCTGCTCTAAAATTTTTGTCCTCAATCACGGTGCTTGGACTGTGCAAGAGGATTTGGTTTTGAGCAAATATATCACAGTGCATGGCGAGGGTGGATGGAGCTCTCTCCCCAAAAATATTGGTAAATAGGTGGTCACTAATTGTCGAACGATTGTCGAATCAAACAGACAATGAGATCAATAATTACTGGAACACTCGCCTCAACAAGAAGACCTTGGTAGAGAAAGATCCTCTTTCCAAACAACGCACAGAATCAAAACCTACTCTTCCTGCAAGTGATCGTGTGTTTAAATCTACCACACTTAAAGTAAAAGCAGTGAGAGTGGCGAAGGGCTGCAACAAATATTTGTCCTGTGGTAATTCAAATCCTCAAGTCTTAAAGCCCAATGATGCGAATAGCTCCAAATCGGCCCCAGAGTTATTCATAGAGGAATTGATGATAAAACATGATTCTGAGTTCACAATATGGAACGATATTGCTGAATTGGGATCTTTGTCTATTAAAATTAATGGGCATTACAATCTCCCTTGTGTTCTGAGATCCGACAATGGAGGGGAGTACACCTTTGAAGAATTCCATAACTTTTGCATTGAAGCAAGGATTAAGAGGGAGTTATGTGTCCCTCACAATCCTCAACAGAATGGTGTTATAGAAAAGAAGAACAGATCTATTGTAGAAGCCGCCAAAGCTATGATAACGAGTTCTTCTCTGTGAGAGAAGTTCGAGGTGAAATCCCTTGATAACGAGTTCTTTTCTGTGAGAAAAGTTCGAGGTCAAATCCCTTGATAACGAGTTCTTCTCTGTGAGAGAAGTTCGAGGTGAAATCCCTTGATAACGAGTTCTTCTTTGTGAGAGAAGTTCGAGGTGAAATCCCTTGATAACGAGTTCTTTTCTATAAGAGAAGTTCGAGGTGAAATCCCTTGATAACGAGTTCTTCTCTGTGAGAGAATTTCGAGGTGAAATCCCTTGATAACGAGTTCTTCTCTGCGAGAGAAGTTCGAGGTGAAATCCCTTGATAACGAGTTCTCTATGAGAGAAGTTCGAGGTGAAATCCTTTGATAACGAGTTCACCTCGAAGAGAGAAGTTCGAGGTGAAATCCCTTGATAACGAGTTCTTTTCTGTGAGAGAAGTTCGAGGTGAAATCCCTTGATAACGAGTTCTTCTCTGTGAGAGAAGTTCAAGGTGAAATCCCTTGATTCCACCCTCTAGGAGAACCATGGTGGATGTCATGTAAAGTGATGAACACTTGTACATACTATACATTGTTGTAGCCATTGTGGTTGACATCATGATGAGGTGATGTCTTATGCAGCTGGAAGTATCCTCCCTAGCTGAGAGGGAGTGTTGATGTTGGAGCAACGTCGGGCTCCCACTTCCAGCCCAACTTATTTAAGACATAATTTGTTTAGTGGAGGCCAACACAGAGATTGAAGAGATGCGTCTCTTTCCTCTCACTTGTATATATATAGAGTGATTTCTCATTGTTCAATATAAGGAGAAATATAACATTACAACGCAGAGCAGACTTCTAAGGAGTAGATCAAGTTATTTCAAGAGCAAATCAGATTTATCAAGTGTGATCTTATTCATTGTGCTTCAAGAAGTGAAGCCATTCCTGTAGGCCTTGGATTTGGCCATTGTAAAGCAGATTGTTGTTCTTATTATTCAATATATAAGAGATATATTGTTGTTGGGTTTTTCCCTTCAAGTTAGAGGGTTTTCCTAGGGTATATTGTTGTCTTCATTGTTCATTGTGTTGCATTTTCTGACCATTTCAAATTTGATCTTAAAACTAACAAATCAGCCATAAAGTCTGCACAAACAAAGGAGTTTAAGATGCTTTGTCAAAGTTCTTCCAGAGTACTGCAATCACGTTGTGCTTTTTGTGGGCGCCGAAACAAGTGGTACAAAAGATCAAGACATGGAGATAGACGCCGATAGGTCTGAGCAACTGCATCGAGAAATTTCAACGATTTTAACTGAGGATGATGGAGATCAGAGGGTGGTGTTGTTTGGATCCGACATCAAGTTTATTTGTATTGATCGCGAGACTTATATGATTACCCTTGAAAGTAGGGGCCAAGGAAAGAAAACACTGCCATTTGTCTGTTATGAAGAAGAAGTAGATGTCAAGTGCTCCAGCCAGTGCTCCTGCTCCGTAAACATCGATGCAAAGGCAAAGATTCTACGCCCTGACAAAGGAAGTAACGACTTCCCCTTTTCAGGTGAGAGAGTTAAAATTATAATGTTTTCTAGTGCCAAAATAGGTGATAATGGGAAAGTGGAAATGGAAGGGATTATTGAAGTTGTAAATAACACTGCCTCTCTTTCTGCAATCCGTAGTTGGGTAGAAAACATAGTTCCCGTTGAATTGAAAAGCCTTGAAAGAAATATCGCTTTCACCGCCTTCTTGTTGAGCCGGACCAGCATGTAGGCCTTACGTTTATGGAAAAGCATTTGAAAACTCTCAACATTCAAAGCCTTTCACCCGAGATCCAATCTCTGTTAGAAGAGTTCCAAAATGCCCATCTGGCTACTCAACCCACAATAGATCGTGAGGCCCTCTTATCTCATGAGACTCTCAAAACCGTGTGTTGTCAAGTTTATAAGGAGCAAGAACACAAATTTCTGCAAAACATAAAGGACGACTTGTCAAGTGTGATTTTGTGTCCTCAAGCCTCTAAGGAGCAAGAACAGAAGCCATTTGCAATCATTAGGGACATTGGAGATGCGTTAATGAAGAATCTCATTCTGGGAAAGAAAGAAAACCTTAAGGAGCAGCGGTTAAGACAAGTCCAGTAAAAGGATAAGCGATTCAAACAAGCCAATGATAGTTTTGTACGGAAGAAGATTAAGCAATTCAAACAAGCCGAGGACAGAGTTGTAGAGGAATGGAAAAGAGAGATGTCTTTGAAGAATAAAACAGAAACTTTAGTGACCAGGTACATGGAAGAAGTTGGCGTTAGGCGTCAATCAACACCGCAGACTCGGTGGTCGTATCCGGAGCAGGTAGAGTCGGTGGAGCTGATGGTTAAGGTTTCAGTTGAGGAGGAGCATCAGTTTACCACTGTATGGAAAGCATGTGAGCTAACTCCAATGAAAAAGGACATCAATGACTTAAATAGCAATTATGGGCGTCCAATTGTGCCAACATGTGGGGAGTCAGTTGAATTAGTAGCCATCAAACCTGAGCATGAAAGGTTATTTAAAGTGCTTGTCCTCAAGTCAGGAGAATTGTTGGTTTTCATTCACAACTTCAAAGATTCTTGCCTAAATCTGTACCGTTGTCCTAAGCTTGGTTTCAACATAAACGACATGTATCCTATCCATAAAGTTAGGAGGGGATTCGATTTGTTGGCTGTAGATGAATCTACCCGTTCTATGGCTCCGTATGAAAAAGACGAGCAAGATTGCAATATATAAGTATGATGAATCATTTCGAAAGGTCTATTGGACTGGTGTGGATATTAATCTTGATTCATATAAAGGGAGCAAGATCATTACATGGATGCATTTAATTCCGGGGAAGATGGAGCTGCTCTTGGTCGATGACACAAACAGAGTGAGGGTGGCAGAAATCCGTGAGAAGCCAATGATGAAGGCAAAGCATGTTGCTCTTCCTTTGCAGCAGCCTCCTTTGAAAGCATGTGTTTCTGTCGACGGTTTTTTCTTCATTATCTTCAGGGAATTGCAGTGTTCAGGAGATGATGTTGATGATGTAGCGGGAAAAAGACATTCAAGCCGTGGGGTCGGACTAGAAATTTATGTTTTGGGTGATACTATGAGCCACTTGAAAACAATTCCTTTGGATGCACAAGCAAGCAGGATATCTGATTTGGAACAAATTGGGGCCAAAATTACTAGCTTTGGATCACAAAGTCAACTTCTAGTATATAGCCCTGTAGATGCTCCTGGTTTTATCACTTCCCATGTGCTGAAAACTGCTTTAGCTAAGGAAGTTGTGCAGTTACAACAAGTCAGTCACAATAAAGCTCCTGAAGTGGAAAGGGAAGAAACAGAAATTGTTGGGTCGTGCCCCTATTTGGGATACATATACCACATTTTTGACAAGTTTGCAACATCCCCTGCTTTGTTTCCAGATTATAAGAAAAGCATCACATTCAGAGTGGTACTAGAAAACAGCAGATCAGATCCCTCCATTGGAGGGGCGTGTATCAAGTATTTAGAAGCACTTATTAGACAACTCAAGGCTTCTAAAGATAAAGATCTTTCAAACATGAAGATTCACTTTCAAGTCGATAATGTAGAGAATTATCTCATTTCAGATGCAGCAGAGGAACAGACACATGTGAAAATGGGAATGTGGGTTCGCAAGCTTTTATGCCTCGTGCCTATTCAAATAGCTCGTGCAGAAAACAATGCCATGGTAGCTCTCAAGGATGGACTGCAAATACCCCATGATATTAGCTATGTGGACAGCGTATCACTGCTAATTCTATACGCTTTGGGTTCTATGATACTGTTCTCAATAGTTGGAAGGGTAAAATCAAGGTTATATCGTCAATGGGAAAGCAGAGCAGCGGAAAGTCATATTTATTGAACCATTTTTCAGGGTCTCTACTGGATGTTGCAGGGGGCAGATGCACCGACGGTGTGTGGATGACTGTCACAACAGGCGAAGATGGAGATGGCCAAGGGGACGGCAGTTACTTGTATGTGCTCTTAGACTTTGAGGGACTAGGCAGTTTTGAAAGAAGTGAACAAGAGGACATGCTTCTCTCTGTTCTCAATGCTGCTATCAGCAACCTCACAATATTCAACAAAAAGGTATGTAATTCCTGACCTTAAAATTATTTACTGGTTTTGTTTTAAATCTTTGTTTCGTTGAGCCGGTGCAAAGAGTTGAGGGGAGACGGAATCCAGTTCATGAAAAAAAAAATCACTTTCTTCCTTCTCCGAATATAACAGGATTTTCACTTAGATAAAGACACAGAATCTGCTTTCAGCCGTTTCCAGAGTGGGATCAATCTACTCAAGCAGGACAAAAAGTTGTTTAAAGGTCTATTTTACATTGCCATCAAGGATGTGGATACCTCCGATGTAGAAGATCTTATGCAAGAATTTCATGAGAAAATCTCTCAGATATGCAGCAAATCTCAAGACAATTTCATTTTGAAAATGTATGATGGAAAGGTCGAGATTGCTGCTATGGCTCCTTATAATCGATCTGATTACTATAGAGAGAGCTTGAGCGAGCTAGCAGAAACAGTAGAGGATAGAATTGATTCTTGCTATGATAATGGATCCACTTTCTTGAGGGATCTCAAGCTTATCATAGCCCAAATTGCTGCTAAAGACTGGACCTCCATTGACAGTAAGCGTGTTGCTGTCATAGTTGATATTCTAAGGAGAAATCTTGTGTCTTTTGTCCATATGGGATGTCTTTCTACAAATGCGAATGAAGAACTGCAGGCCTTCGTGAATTTTGACACACAGGAAGAAGTTTAAGATTTTCCTGTCGTTCTCGGGGATTTGTCCTGCGACATTAAAGATACGGGATTGTATCTCACACCTTGCAACGATTCATTGATATCTGTTACCGTAAGAGATGTTTTATCTCAAACCAGGTCAAGACTCGAGATGGTTTTAACTAGAAAAGGTAGCGACCTTGAGGTGTGGCATTCTATGTTTGAGAACTTCCTTGAGGCACTGGCAGAGAGGAGGCATGACAGAGTTCAACAGTGGATAAGTTCAAACACCATGGATTTTCGTGATAATGATGAGGTGCAAAGGTTGCTGCTAGAGGCCAATGTCTCTCTTGGAAAAGTAAAACAAGGTCTCTCTGTTTGTGGATGCAAATGTTCAGAGTGCTTTTGGAGATGTGTGCTCGAGAAAGGCCATCGTGATGATCATTCTTGCATGGGTAATCATTCATGTGCAGAAAGCTGCAGTTACTGTGCTCGAGAAGGAGAGAGCTTAAACGTATGCAGGGATTTGGCAGGGCATGAAGGCTCACATGACTGCAAAGAAAAAAATCACACGTGCAGAGAGACCTGTTAGTTATTTGAAGTGACTTCAAATTGTAATGAGCTGTATTCTCTTAGGCCTGAACACCCTGGCCAGCACAAGTGCAATTCCCCACAGCATATGTGCAACACAAAATGCTCTCTTCCAAGCTGCAACAATCCCTGTGCTGTGGCAATCGAATCTAATCATTCCATGATTGGAATCCAGATGCAGAGCACTTGTGTGGGAATGAGCATGCTTGCCCTAATGAATGTGAGATGCCTGGAATATGTGAAATCTTTACAGAGCTAGTCAGACAAATCCGGGTTTTCCAGGGTCAAAGGGGATCTTTCGAGTATGAACTTGTGTCGGAGCAAAATGGCCTGCGCAAAGGATGTTGCATTCCTATTCCTCCCTTTGAAAGAGATCATCATGGCCCTCATGTTCATACAAAAATTACAGATTCTGTGCACTACTGCGACAGCAGATGTCAATCTTGTGGTTACTTCTGTCAGCTTCCAATAGATCACTCTGGCTTGCACGATACAGTGCATGGAAATATGAGAAACGTAAAATTCATTTCAGAGGGTGAAGATATTGAGATTCAGGATCGAAAGTATAAATGGGGAGAGAAAGGTGAGGCCGAGATGTGCAATATGTATTGCAAGAAACAGGGTCGAGGCCATATCCATTTGGTTCCATGTCCAGGCTCGAAGTGCACCAGCAACCTCTATGATGGTTCCAGGCAGGGGTTAAATTTGATGCTGGTTTAGGCGTTTTTAGCCATTTTAAACGTAAAATACAGGCGGATTTTTTTTCAAATGTATCAAGTGACAGAGAAATTTGTTTGAAGACTGTCATTATGACGTCTAAGTTTTAAAAAGGGCCGTTTTATATAATAAGGTCTTAAGACTTAGACCTTGCTCCCTACTAGCCTGCTACTGCTAGTGAGTCTACAACCTACAGGCCTAGTCGCGCAGGGGCTCCATTCTTCAACGCAGACTGTGGATTGCAACATTAAATTCACTTCAGTCTTCAATTCTCCAGAGTCCAAGATATCTTCTGCCGCTAGGAGGATACTCATACAACAAAATCATGAACAGTTAGATTCGAACTTCTCAATTTCATTAATGTTCTATCCTCCGCCTCCCCAACGCCACAGGTCCTCAGTCAACTGTAGTCTACCAGTACAGTTGGTTCATTGCCCACCATTTATTTTCTATCAGCGATAGCCTACAACCTACAGCCTATGCATTCAATGTTCTTGCTATCAGCGATGCATTCAATGTGTCTTGGTCTCTACGCAAGCTGCAGCTATGCACGAAAATAGACTTTGTTATTCTTTTTGAAAACCTTGTAAGCCTCAGATAGTAAATGTGCTTGCCCTGCAGAGTGCAATCAATTACCCATTATCAAAGTGAAGATGGAGCAAGGTCGCATATCGGGTAAGACTGCAGGAAAGTAATTTTAAGATGAGGATTGCTCTTTTGAAAGCATGAAAACTTGTCAGGAAAGCTAGACGCCCTGGGAAAAGGGAATGCAAGTTTCTAGTGCTTTTATTCTCCACGCTAAAAAAGAATAGAAAAAGGGAAAAAGGTTCAGCATGGAAGTGCATAGCAGAAGATGTTTAGGGGCAGAATGAACACTGTTTATCAAGAATAGTTCACCATTTCCCCTCTAAGGCAAGTGAATCTCTGTACTATATTTTCTTGTGAAATGGCTTGAGATAATTCTTTAGGACATTCAAATTTGTGTATTTACAATAATTTGTTTGCATGAAATGACCCAGGCTAGGCTACTTTTAGAATTATGTAGATTGAATAATGGATAAAATTGTCAAAATTGTTTATGATGGTTAATATAGTCATAAAATAAAAATCTTGGACCAATGCATCTCATTGTAGAAATTCCTAAAGCCATTGGTGATTCTATTAATGCATAAAATCAAGCCTGGACTATTTCTCCATTGAATTTAAGTTACTGCTAATTCATAGGGAAAAAATTGTTTATCTCTTACAATTAGTAGTGCAAAGGGTTTGTCTAACAAAAGCACTCTTTCCTCCTATTGATTCCGTCTTTGTTACACACTTCTAGAGATCGTCATTAATAAAATATAAAAATCAAATTGGAGTAACTACAAGATAGCTGTCAAGGCTTTGAACATCAGTCACCTCCTTGCAAGGAAAAATGTGTCCAAACATCAAAATGCCTTTAAACCTCATAGGAAAACGTTTGACACTATTGTATTTTCCATTTAAGCTCTAGAAAGTCTTCAAAAGATGCAAAATCTGCGAACAAGTCCCAATGCAGACAATGTGGCCTATTTGATATTTCCCTTGTAATTAGATCTTTGTTTATGAACATTATTAATTACAAAAATCTTGGTGCCCTTATAATTTCGTGGAGCTAGCCACAACTCTGCATTTTTTACCTTGCAAATGCTCTCCAAAACTCCAATAGGTGATATGTACCCCATGACTGTCACCTTCTTCTTCTCCAGATCTATGGCAACTGATGTAACCCCTGAGACAAAAAACCAAAAACTAGCATATTCAGTCAGGATATGATAATGCATAATATTGAGATTTCTGGCATTTGTGTACCAGTTACTAAGAAAACCAGAGAACTATTTATTTTAACATGTATGACATAAAAATTTAATGGGGGAGGACTGGGGAGTCATGAGTCATGACATCTAATCCTACCTGTCTACCTATTTTTATCAGCTGTTCAAACTTTCCTATCCACCATTTACAATTTTTTCCAATTGTCCACCTACTTTTGATTTTTTTTCTATCTACCTTTTACAGTTGTTCCAGTTAACCGCCTGCTGTTGATTTATTTATATATACCAACTTGGGTATGATTGATAAATGATGGTTAAATTACTAACTATACTAGATGTTCTCATCAGTAGAGTAGTGATCCTCAGTAGAGTAGTGAAGCATGTTGTTTAGGCAAGCTTGTAGAGCATCGTACCAGAGTTGCAAAAGTCTCCTAGTGTTCTTGAAGGCTTCATTGAAGCAAATGGCTTGTAAATCTTGCATGATGGTTAGTGGAGGTGAGGAGGCATAGCCCCACTCTTTTGTCATGTCATGCAACTACAACATCAATTTTCAGCATTTAGGCATCACAATTCTAAGGATAAACATGTTTTTAAAGCATATTTCTTAGAGGACAGCAAATGTACACACAAATTATACTAATGATATTCTTACAATCTCTCCCAGCTGGTGGAGATTTCCTAGTTCCGAGTCCCACGATTGAAATGTGACTTGTGGCTGTTGTTGGAGGCTGGAACAGTGAGCTTATTAAGGGTTGGTCATTTCTTATTTACAGGTATGTATTTATTAAAATTTAAATCAAGTAGTACTCATTTGTGTTTAGTTGTTTATCTTTTAATCTTTATTTTATGACTCAATTCTTAAGTCACACTGTTCTTTTGTGCTTCATAAAAAAAACCCATTAAATTATTAACTTATATTACTTATCATTTTTTTATTTATAAAGGTTTATTTGTAATAATTTATGTTGATAATTTATGAAGTTTATATAGTTACATGAATATTTAAATTTTTATGTTTAATTATTTTTTATTATTTGGTTTGTATAGGTACTAAAAACTATAAAAAAATGTCTCAAAACAAAAAGAACCAATCTTCAATCAAAAAGTTTTTTGCATGGTCTGGAACATCGAAAGTTTCATCGCAAGATGATCAAAATTTTGATTTAAATGAAGACTTAAATATATTGGGGTGTGATGACAACTATGATGAAGAATTTGAAGAGGGAGAAGCTTCAACACAAAACAAGAAAAAGGCTAAAGTAAATAGAGTGTTTAGAGATGAATGGGAAGTTAAATTTAAGTGGTTAAAGTATACAGTGCATGAAGGGAAAACAGTCATGAAATGCATATATTGTGAAAGACACAAGTCTGCAAGACCATGGGGCACTGGAACTAGTTGTACTACTTTGCAACATGATGCAATAATTACTCATGCAAATTCAAACAACCATAAAATTTCAAAAGCAAAATGGATATGTGGAAATGAAGGGAAAGCAAAATCAATTCCAAGACACATTACAAGCATTGATGACACCAATAAAGAAAGAACCATCACAACCATGAAATTAGTTTATTGGGTTGTGCAAGAAGACTTACCCCTTTCAAAATATGAGTCCCTTTGCTCTCTTGAAATGCACTTAGAAACACCAAACATGCCAAAAAATAGGGACTATAAATCATATACAAATCATATGGCTGCAAATGATTTCCTTTTTTCCATATCTAGTTATCTTGAAGAGAGACAAAGTGCAAAAATGTTAGATAGTCCATTTTTCTCTTTGATGTTAGATGAAAGTACAGATCGAAGCTTAGACAAACACCTTGTAGTTTATGCTACTTTTCTAGACTCAAAAGGGTTGGGGCCATCTATTTCACAATTCTTAAAGCTCATAAATGTGTGTGATGGTAGAGGGAAAACAATATATGATGCAATATGTATTTTGAAGAAAGAAAGGGGTCTTTCAAATAAAAGTTTGATAGCAGTTTCTACAGATGGTGCTTCATCAATGGTGGGGAGTGAAAATGGATTTGTTACACTTTTAAAAAAAGATGTACACAATCTTATATGTATTCATTGCATTGCTCATCGTGAGGCTTTAGCTGCATCAGAAGCTGCTAATTTTTTTTTTAAATTGATGTTTGTTGAAAAGTTGGCAAATAAGGTATATTCTTGGGTCCAAAATTCTACTAAAAGACATAATGAACTTGTTGCTCTTCAAGAACTCATGCAACTTGAAACACTTCAAGCTTTTCAAATTCATGGAGTTAGATGGCTCTTAAGAGGGCAAGTTATTGAAAGGCTTATTGTGTTGATGCCTCCATTGTTGACTTTGTGGAAAAGTGAGCAAAGAGACTCATGGTATGACAAGGCTAGGATCTTCTTAGTACAATTTTTCTTACATATGCTTGCAGATGTATTAGGTGAACTAAACAAGTTGAATACAAAATTTCAAGAAGAGAATGTGGATGTTACAACTTTAGGGGCAGCCATAGATTCTACTATACAGAGTTTAAGTAGGTGGTTTCTAAGGCCTAACACTTTTGCAAATGGTACAATTTATTTGTCTAAATTTTTAGAGAGCTCTAAATATGGTTATTTAGAGATTATTGATCAAGATGGACACATTCATAAGCATGAATTACAGTTTGTGGCAATTCCAAATGCGCGTGATGACTATGTTGATGTATCAAAATAGAGAATGAAGCCTTGCATTGATGGGTCACTAGAGACCTGCAAAAATCTTACTAAAGAATATGTTCAAAAGCTTGTAGATTGTTTTAATGAAAGATTCCTAGATCTTTCATTTTTTAATTCCATAAAGTTGTTCAGCCCTTGTCATTATTCAGAGGATGCACGTACTAGAGAAGAAAATTCAAAGCGGTGGCTACTCAAAAATTTTGAACACTTATAACATACTTTGTGTGAGGAAGAAAAGCATTTATTTGATTTTGAAGGTTGTTTAAAAGAGTTGTATAATTTTGTTGATACTCTTCGCTTTAGTTGTGAAGGATTCCGCATGAAGGAAGCTTGGAGGGTTTTTTGTGCTACAGATTTACATACAGGGTTCCCAAATATGACAAAACTATGGCAAGCAATACTTACCATTCCAACAAGTACAATAGCATGTGAGAGAGGATTTTCAAGACAAAATATAATAAAAGATATACGAAGAACAAAACTCTCATTGGATACATTGGATGCCTTGATGCGAGTTTCATTGACAGGGCTTGATATATCAATTGTAGATTGGAACAGGGTTTATGAAATTTGGAAAGATGTCAAACAAAGAAGGGTTTAAAATATTTCAGAATATTTTCTATGGACATATTTATAATGGTATTGTATTTCATATGAGCCAATGAACACTCGAGCTTTTGTTTAGATTACTTTTTAATAATGCTTTCTCCAGTGATAATTCAGGTACTCTCTACTAAACTCAATAGATTATTTTGTTATGGGTGGAGTAAGTTTAATTTAATGCTCTATGTTTTTCATCTCATGTTGTTAAGAAATTTAGTAGCTTTTTTAGCATAGAAATTTTATGGAATTTTATTTGTTTTTTATGTTGAGAAATTTTAAAAGATATTTCGAGAATTATATGTGAACAAGTGATTTATATTTTTCTCAGTTATAAAATCTTAAAAAAAAATCATTCATACTAACCTATAAAAAACTTTAGTTGGTTTGTATAAAAAATTATGAAAGTCAAAAATAAAAAATGAATGTCACATGCAAGGTGACATTAGTTTGAAAACCGTCACAAAAAAATTTCTTGACGGGTAAGGGTGACCGTCAAATTTAACCCCTGGTTCCAGGCACGAAACTGTCAAATATGGCCCGGACGTGGATATTCCCAAAGATGAGATGACACATGAGACATTTTGGCAATATGTTAGATTTGTTGATCCTTGCACGGAGGAAGAGCGGGAAGAGTTTGGCTGCTGTAACCACTATTGCAAATCTGAGGAGCATGAGACAGAGGCAGGTAGCTCTGATAAATCTTACTGCACTGAGGAACTTTGGCACCCACCTATTAAGAGCTCTGGACCGAATTTAAGTTCTGCAGGGTACATAACTGATGATGGCCATCATTTTGGCTGTGATCATTCTAAGAATGTCCCTCACCATGTCATTTTTGTCATCGACAGATCAGGGTCAATGGGCTCCTCAGATATGAGCCCCACTTTAGCAAAATTTAATAGCCATGATTGTCCGCTCGGATGCGTGTATGAGGCTATTCTGAGATTTATACAAGCCCGCCTTAGAACAGTTTCTGATGATTCTGTATCAGTGGTTCTATTTGATACTAGTGCAACTGTGGCTGTAGAGATGGAAGATATGGAAGAGGGTATTGTTGACCGTCTTCTTCGGTATTGTGGCGGTGGAGGAACTACTTATTCAGAAGGTTTGGATGCTGCAGAGAAAATATTGATAAAAGGAGCCCGACACCACGTTGTGGATGTGAAAAAGCCAGTGGTTATCTTCTTAAGCGATGGGGGAAACAATGGTGGAGGGGATCCCCTGTATTATGTGGACAAAATGAAAAGACAGGAGGCTAGGATGACCCTCCACACAATTATGTTTGGGAGTGACCCGACAATGCACATCCTCATTGAAATGGCAAAGAAGGGAGGCGGAACGTTCGAGCAAACACTGGATGAAATTCAGTTGGCTCGGAGCTTTGAGAATCTGGCTGAAAGTCTCAAACCCCAAGTTGCAGGCATTGATGTAGGGCGCCACCAGCGCCTTTTTCTTTTCGTTTCTTTTTTTAATGTTTCAAGTCCTTTTCCCTTCCCAATTCCCATGTATACAGAAGGCCCATCTATGTTTCTAGTATCTCTAGCTTTACCTATATAATGGGCTGCATGTTTTGCTGACGAATTTCTTTGGCATTAAGCTGCATGTTATACTCTCCAATGTTTTCAGGTATTTAGAGTGTTTTTTTAACTAAATTCATCCTTAAATATAATGGAGTTTGGTCGTATAGCTTTAAAATTCACTGACAATGCTTTTTAACATTTCGGATAAAAATAGTTATGAGCCAAATTTGGTTGAATAGATATTTGTTAATATCTCAGCAATAAATTGAAGGAGGTGGATTATTTTTGCTGTCACTAACCAGTAATTGATTAATTTATCAATTAAAAATAATAATTTTTATTTATATTGGTTTTTTATAAAAATTAATGTTTATTTATATAAAATTATTTGAAATTTCTAAATTTATTGTTTCCACTTATTTTAAATAATTAAAAAATCAAATCAATTAAAAAAACTAATTTTTATTTATTTTGATTTCTCTAAAAAATAATGTTAATACATATATATAAAATTGTCTGAAATTTCCAAATCTATTGTCTCCACTTAGTTTTAAAAATAATATTAAAAAATCAACAGAAATAAATTAATGAAAAAACATAATGGGAACCCCAACTATTATCTATGAAGATATTAAAGTTTATAATCAAATATTTATCTTAACCATATTAGTAAATTTCAAAGTACATTTGTAATAATGCATTTAAATCCCAGGTAGAGCATTTTAACTTCATTACAAATAATTTTATTACAATTTGACAATTTCGTAGATACTTTTCGTATGGAAGAATTTAAAAAAAAATGTCATTCACTATCATGTCATGTAGAATTTTGTAGTATGGGAAAAGGGCTTTATGGAAAAGTGATTTTGCATTTAAAAAAAGGCCATATATCTATTCATATATTTTGTAAATGATGAAGGATTTTTAGAAGAATATTTAATTTATAGTGAAATGAGAGTCTTAAAAATAAATACGAGGAACTAGGCTTATAAAGTGAATCTAATAAGATGAAAAATTAAATAAAGATAATATATTAAAGTGTATTTTTTTCATAGAGTGAAGATGTTTCTGCAAATTTTAGAGCATTTGTATTTAAGTACAAAGATTTGAAAATTGATTTTATGATCTTGCAAATTTTAGAGCATTGAGTAAAACAAAACCATATAGTGCATGTTTCCGGGTCCATAGGATTGTACACTATATGGTTTTGGAAAAAAATAACAATTTCATAGAAGGAAACAAGGGGAGGAGAGAGAAAGTTTAAAAAAAAGAGAGAAAACAAGCACTCAAGACAAATAAAAAATGGAAAAAATGTGTCAATAATACTATAATTTGAACCAATAATTCATAGACACATAAATACTATAAAATCATGTAATTGTACAAGTAATAACTATCTTTGGTCCAAAATTAGATGGCTACACAATGTCCCACTTTGATGTGTGTGTGCGTGTATGCATACATATCAAAGCAAAATAGACAACTTTACTTGCTATTTTATCATATTTTAGATTTAGTGATCTAAATAAGCTAAAATCTTGATAATTTATATTTTATAAGATATCTCTTAAATTACACAGATTTGAATCTGTTGATGTTTAAAATTGCGCTTGATTCTAATCAACAATAATGGGAAGTTTCAAGTCGTGAGATATTGCGACTTGAAACAACCACCATATTTTAGAGAAGCTGGTCTCTTCTTTTGTATTAGGTGTGGGGGAAAAATGATAGAAAATTAGACAGAAATGCAATTGCAGGAAATGAAGCCTAACTATGGCAATGCGCCTGAGTGTAATTCTGATCCTAATCTTGAGCACAATGAGACTATATGTAGGATTCATTTACATTTAAGAGCAAACAAGTGCATGATCAATGTAAAAGATTGAAATAATAGAAACAGAGGCTCACAACAGAGACTTCTTTTGCTGAGATACACAAAATGTCAACAAAGGCATAGGGTTCAATCTTCTTATAAGAATCTTCCAATCACGTAAGAGGCGCATAAATACGTACAGTTATGTAGAACTTTCAACTCAAGAAAACGAGACAAAAGCAAATGACATTCCTAATCACAACTCTAGAAAATCTACAGTATAGACTACTTTTGCAAATGACACAATTAATATCAACAAAGGCATAGAGTTCAATCTTCTTAATTCATTTAGCCACATAAAAGGCACAGAAACATGCACAGTTACATCAACTTTACAACTCAAGAAAATGAGACAAAAGCAAATGATACTACTTGGTCACAAACTCTAGAAAATCTCCCTTTTCTTCCTCCTCCTATCATCCTTCTTTATAGCCTCGGATTTTATAGATAAAATAGTGCGTCATTCGGTGCATTCAATGCTTTGAATGTATCCTAGTCTTATCAGGAAGGGCCATGCTGGAGCGGGGCGGTTGCCCTGACTGCGACATGGCGATTCATGTCTAGTACCTTCTTCCGTGCCTGAATTTCCTCATTCCATCACCTGTTTAGCCACGCAACTATCCATTCTACCTCTGCTTATAGGGGACAAATAGATGGCCCTTTTAATGTTTGCAAGCCCCAAAAATCTACTTGGTGAACTGTTTTATCTACTAGAAATAACTTCCGCTGAGTTTCCCTCCATCTCACTTTGTGGCAACAGATACACGGAACACTCGGTTCTGTTGAAATGGAAGAGGAAACTTAGTCAATTTATTGAAATTCTCCTTATTACTTAGAAGGCACTGGAGAATGACACTTGACACTTTTCACCTGATTTATGGAAGACACGTGGCTCTCTTCGCTTCTCTTTAGCTATGTTGTAGAATTATTCGGGGCACATATTAGGCTCCTACAGATGGTGACACTTGGCAGCTTCCGCAGACCTTTGAAATAACACCTGGGACCCACCAAATTTTTAATTTGGCAATGAAGCTTGAAGATGATCTCTCAGAAGTTGACACGTGGTAGCCTCCACTGCTCTTGGGAAGATACGTGGCATCTTCCACTTCTCCTATTAGGGGTATGTGGCGTCTTTCACTTCTTTCAAAAAAGGAGTAGAAAGGGGGCTCATAAAGTGACACTTGGTGGCCTCTGCTGCTCTTTGGCACTTAAAAAAATGAAACTATGCCTTCCTGCCTTTGAAAAAGGTACTTGACCCCTTTGGTTTTTGGGAGACTCCCTTGAACTACCCGAGGAACCAAAAGGTTCAATGGTTCAACGGTTCAACACTGCACGCCATTTACACGTTAACCGAGGTATTGAACCAAAAATGTTGAACCAAGGCATTAAATCGACTGTCTTTCAGATGCTGACATGTGGTGACTTTCACTTTCCTCTGAAAAAGTAGTCCAGGGCCTTCCGTGACTGCCACCTGGCGCTTTCTGCTTCTTCCTGCTACTTAGTTTGTTGAAAACTTTTGCCAAAAAATAGATGAAACACAGGTGCCGAAATGAGACGCAGATGCCGACATGTGATGCATTCTGCTTAGCTAATATTAGATAGTGTCACATTCCACAGCTCTCCTGAAATTTATGAAAAGTGTCTCAGACGATGCCAGTTGGCTGGCTTCATGTTTTGGAAAGTGACATTGGTGGCTTCCGCTTAAACTCAACACTTAGGTAAAAATGAAATGAAGGAATCAAAAAGGGGGAAAGAGAACTCGTGCTCAGACTATGCCACTTGGCAGCTTTCGCTGCACTTCGATACTCAAAAGAAATAAACCCGCGCTCTGCTCTAAAACTCTGTTGCCACGACCAAGGTATGAGGGAACCAGAACTGCAGTGTGCGACTGAAAATTTAAATGCATTATAGAGTAAAAATTTACTCTACAGAATCTACAAATGAGATTGAGATTGATTAATGACCAAGAGGATATAGGGTAATTAACTTGTTTCTATCCTACTATAGTATGTGTACCGTCATAAAAATGCCATGAAATATTTGTAGTTGCTTGACTCGGAGAATGATTGTTAGAATTTACTTGGATGGATTTGGTAATGCTTAGATGCTTACATCGACCGAATATGTCTATTCTCTGTCAGAACTATCTTTTGTGTTTTTGTCAGTCTGTTCTGCCATAGAGCATTGCATGTGCTTGTTAAGATGTTTCATGTGTAATCACATCTTAAGTTTTCCTGTAGGGTTTCATCCTTCTAGGGTTTTATATTTCAACGTTAAGGTTTTATTTTTAGAAATGATTTCATTATTTCCCCTAATAATATACATTAAACATGAACATGTTGAATGAACATCATTGGTTGACATAACTAGTGAAATTACTATTTTCATATTGTTCTACATGGATAATGTATCTTATTTGGATCAATCATGTAAGGAAATGGGTAGCAAAGATCAAATTTAAATTCAATAATGTGACTAAAGTTACCAATGAACTTCCCAAGCCTTCCTTAATTATTATTATTATTATATCCAATCGAAGATGTAAATTGTTACCACTAGATGCTAAAGGAATTGCATGAATCTATTTTGTTTTCCTATTATGGATTATATAACATATCCTATTCACCTTATTGATAGACTTATTATGAATCTTGAGACTGATGATACAACTACTATAAATCAACAAAATGCCTTAGAAAATGAAAGATTCATTGAAAATATTAATATGAATCCACATCATATTGATGTTATGTTATATAGCAAGAGATAAACAAAAAAAATTAGCTCATGCCTCAACATTAGGTATTCAGGTTGATATTATTGATACTATTCCCATGCCTACACCTTCAATGACCTATATGACATCTATCCAAAGTTTGGGAGTAACACGAGGCCTTCGATAGATTATAATTCTTATCCTAACATAGGAAACCTTCACTCCACCCATGATGTTTATGCACATTACATTATCAACCTCATTTAATGCACATTCCCTTTAGCAAGATATTGCATCTTTGCATACCAAGGTGTAACAATTAAAATAGTGTGTAGTGAGATTTAGCCATGCCATGGATTCACATGCCCTACTCCATTACCCATTAGCCCTTAAGATATCAACCTACTCTTTACATGTAGGTTCCATATCTCCTAAATTCTCATTATACGAAGGTAAAGGATATCATGAGCAACATCTTAGATCATTCCATGCAGATTGCTTAGACTATGCATATAATGACAAACTATTGACCAAATAATTTTAAAGAAGTCATTAACACTATGCATTGAGATGGTTTTATGATCTCAATGCCTAGAATAGATTATAATGAGACCTTTACTCCTATAGCTAGGACATATATAATGAGATCTGTGTTAGCAATAACAACTCAACATAAATGGAAAGTTTATCAAATGGATGTCAAATCAGAATTTTTGAATGGGATATTGGAGGAAGAAGTATATGTGCAATAGCCATCAAGTTATCAAATTATGGGTCATGAATATAAAGTTTACAAATTGAAGAAAGCTTTGTATGGTTTCAATCAAGCTCCAAGAGCTTGTTACACTCGCATTAACTCATAACTATTGAAAAATGGATTTAGCAAAAACAATAGTGAATCAATCCTTTACATCAAGATGAATGATTAAGGTGAGACTTTAATTATTTGCTTATATGTTGATGATTTGATATTTGCAATAAGTTTTTCAATTGAAATGTTCAATTTAAAAATGAATGAATAATTTGAGATGACAGATTTGGGCTTCATGAAATATTTTTTGGGAATTGAAGTAAGCCAAATAAGTGATGGAATTTTTATCTATCAAACAAAATATGCAAATGATGTTTTTAAAAATTTCAAGATGTTGAATTGTAAACAAACAACTACCCCTATGGCAACATGATTGAAACTTAGTAAAGAAGATAAAAGCAAACATGTAGATGCAACGTTATACAAGAGGCTAGTGGGTAGCTTGATGTATTGTTATGTACCTAGGGATATGATATATTATTGTATATGGGTTGATGGATATGCCGACATGTGGCACACATCCTCCTTAGTATTTATATGGGTCTAATATATTAGTAATGGAGTAACTTGTGGAATTAGTGCATTGGGTAATGGTCGGCCTACATTGAGATTAGGAGGTTACCCATCCATTATAGGTCTATATAAAGGAGATGATTATCATTGTAAAGATATCAAGTAACCATTGAGGCTTCTATTGTAAGAAGATATTGGAGGTTATCCCCTCGAAGAGACATTGTGGAGTTATTCCTTCCTAAAGGAGTATTATTAGTGTTGCCCTACCTTAAGGGTATTCTACATATATTGAATATTTGAACATATTGATCCACCAATATCTATTGTGTTGAATTTATCTACATTTATTCTACATTATTTTTGAATATTATAAGTGTGGATCATAACAAGTGGTATCAAAGCTTCAATTTGGGTAAATTTGTGGATGGTGAAACCCTAGTTTTATAGAATCATCAATACATTTTGATTGGTTTTGTATTTTTGCACAATATTTTTACTAGCACAGTAAAAAAATCAAGGTTTTTTTTTAATCAATTTTGTGGAAGTTATTGCTATTTTAGGTTTTTTACTAATCTGGCTATATCTTTCTAAATATAAAAATTTTATCTTCAAAATTTTTACTGAAGATATGAAAAATACAATAGAAACATAGTAAAAATTTAAATTTTTTTTGAATTGTTTTGAGTGAGTTATTATGATTTTAGTATTTTTCATATATTCACTTTACAAGTCGTAATTTGTGAAATTTTTTCACAAATATTTTTTGAAGCTACAATATAATAGGAGGAAGCTACAATAAAAATTTGGAATAGTTTTGATATTATTTGAATGAGTTATTGACATTTTTGGGTTTCACAAACCTTAGTTTTTATTTGTGAATCATGAAGTTGCAAAATTTTTTAGGGGAAGATGATATTGATGCTAGAGAATGGTGGCTCCTTTTGGAGAATCATTTTAAAAAAACTTTTGGGTAAATAAGATTACTTTTTTTTTCTGGCCCTACACTACATTGGTTTAATTAGTTGAGCTTTATAGAAAGGTTTTCTTCATAAAAAAATGAAACAGATCTTCCTAGATCATTGGGCTATAAAAGAAGTAGAAAAAGAAGAAGCAGTAGAAGAAGAAGAAAAAAATAATAATAAATAGAAGAATCAATAGAAGAAGAAGAAGTAGAAGTAGAAGAAGTAGCAACAGAAGAAGAAAAAATAGATGAAGAAGAATAAGAATTAGATGATAAGGGTTCAAATAATTTGGCTCCAAAAAAATCTAAGTCAATTTTTTAATTTCATGGATGTGTTCAAAACAAGAAGGTTGTTGTGTCCATAAACCCTACCAGTAAGTACAAATTCATCAACATGAATGTGGCCAAACATCGACATGTTCAAGTAGAGAATATCAAGGAGGTTCAAGTAGATGGTAAGAATATTTCAATGTTTGAAGATTTGAAGCTCATTATGGAAAAATATGTTTGCATTTAGATTTTTATGCTTGAGATATAGATGATATGGATATAGTTCTTGAATATCTATGGTTAGAAAATTTGGGAACAATCAATATTAATGTTAAAAAAAAGTTCATGAAGTTTTGGTATAGGAAAAAAAATGTCACTTGATATCATATTAGGAAAGGTACCAATAACAGGGCAAGGAAGATCATGAGGATGAGATTGAAACAAGTGATGAAGAGCATGAAGAAGATTCAGATAAAGACATATTACAATAAAAAATGAACACTTCATCTACTCAAGAGACAGAGATGGACAAAGTGAAAGTTGTAGAATATAAGGTGGAAAAAGTTGAGGTATATAGACACCTACATCATCATGAGAGGAAATAATCATGGAAACAGATGGAGTGTCATAACAACAATCATTTTGGTTATCAAGAAATCAGATTTCTAATCACAATGGCTATGCATGGAAGCCAAAGAATAATTACCATGATCAAGTATAGAATCAAAGGAATGCAGTAGCCTATTGAATATGGAATAAATGGAGAAATCACTTTGATTATGCATGGAAGAATACCTACTATGGTCATGGATGGAATTAGAGTAACCCAGTGAAATATGGTACATGGAATCAAAAGAGGAATAATTATGCATGGACACCAAAGCAATACATTTATGATTATGAACAGAATCAAAGGAGCATACATGGAGAGCTATCACCTACTAAGATTACATATGGGTGGCTTGAAGATCGAGGTTGGAGACTGGAGACAAGTGTGCAATAATTTGAAGCATACTCATTATTTAGTTTCTTACTATGTTTCGAGGATGAAACATGCCAAAGAGGGAGGTAATGCTATGTACTTAGGGATATGATATATTAGTGTATATGGGTTGATGGAGATGCTGACATGTGGCACACATCCCCCTTAGTAGTTATATGGGCCTAATATATTAGTAATAGAGTAACTTATGAAATTAGTGCATTGAGTAATGGTCGGCCTACATTGAGATTAAGAGGTTATCCATCCATTATAGGTCTATATAAAGGAGATGATTATCATTGTAAAGATATCAAGTAAGTATTGAGTCTTCTATTGTAAGAGGATATTGGAGGTTATCCCCTCGAAGAGACATTGTGGAGTTATTCCTTCCTAAATGAATATTGTTGGTATTCCCTTACCTTAAGGGTATTTTGCATATATTGAATATTTGGACATCTTGGTCCACCAATATCTATTGTGTTCAATTGATCTACATTTATTCTGTATTATTTTTGAATATTATAAGTGTGGATTATAACATGTATTAAACAAAGTTAAGAGGCCTATCATTATGTATGTTGTGTCTAATTTCAAGGTTCATAGAGACACCTAAGGAATCCCATTGGAAAATAAGGAAAACAATTTTGAGATATGTTAGTGGAATAAAAGATTATTGGATTTTTTATTTATCATGAGAAGATTTTAGATTGGTTGGTTACACATGTAGTAATTTTGTAAGTAGCATGGATGATGTAAAGAACACATTTGAATATAATTTTCACCTTGGTTCAAGGGTTGTGTCATGGGCTTTTAAAAAATAACCCATTGTTACTCTTTCAACAATAGAAGTGGAGTGTGTAGTAGCTACATCGGTAGCACATCAAGCTAAATGGATGAGAATAATGATGTCAGACTTGAAGTAAGAGCAGGTGTTAGGAACTTGGAGTACAATTGATTACTTTTGTATAAGCAACTAAACACAGAATTGAACTAGAAGTAATAAGTAACTAGAAATCAGAAATAGCAAATAATAGGAGATATAAGAAACAACCAATCTTGTATTAAACTCTTCTAGAATACAATGAAGAAATCTCACTCTTACCACACCTCTTGGGTGTATAGTATTTCTCTCTCTCAATCAATTACAATCAACTCAATAACCGAGTTATTATTCCCTTAATTACAATACAGCCCCATGGGTCTCTTAAATAAGATCCAAGGCATACAATAATTAGAAACATAGACTCAAGACTAAAATTAGTCTTTACATGCAAACACTCTATCCTCCTAAAATTAGAACAAATCTAATTCTAGAAACGCATGCAAATATACACACATAGGTGACCGATGCCGGTCACTGTCGGTCTGTATATGACTGACGTCGGCTGATCCCTGACCGATGTCGATCGATTCTGATCCATGCCTGACCGATGTTAGCGATACTACTAATGTCGATTATTAGTTAAGCCCAACAACCTCCACATGCGCTCAATAGTGAAGCTTTTAGCTCCACAACTCAACAATCTCCCACTTGGAGATAAACAACTACACTTGTACCTGTACAACAACATCCTCTGTCTTATTTCTCTAGCTTGTTTCTCCCTTTTCAAGTTCAATCTTGAAGACTAACAAAAATTGAATGAAGATTCAACTTCTCTTTTGTTACCGGCTTTATTAACATATCTACAGGGTTTTTATCCGTATGGATATTTTCTAGCTTCAACTGTCCATCTTCCAATACCTGTCAAATGAAGTGGTACTTAAGCAACATATGTTTGGTTCTTGAATGAAAGGCTGAATTCTTTGCTAAATGAATTACACTTTGACTATCACAGTACAGTCTGCAACTCTCTTGCTCCTTTCCCAAATCTTCCATGAACCGAGTCATCCATATCATTTCTTTGCTAGCCTCTATGACTGCAATGTATTCTGCCTCTGTAGTAGACATGGCAACAACCTTCTGCAACTTTGAAATCTAGCTAACCGCTGTTCCACCAACAGTGAACACATATCTTGTGGTGCTTCTCTTGCCATCCAAGTCATTTGCCATATCCAAATCTACATACCCATGTAGAGAAGTGTTTGACCCTCCATAGCATAAATGCCTACTATTGGTCCCTCTCAGATATCTGAGAATCCACTGAACTATTTTCCAATGCTCCTTTCCTAGATTGGCCATAAACTAGCTGACAACTCCCACTACTTGGGCAATATCAGGTCTAGTACATACCATTACATACATCAAGCTCCCAACTACTGAAGCATATGGAACTCTACTAATGTACTCAACCTCATCATGTGATTTATGACACTATTCTTTGCTCATCTTGAAGTGTCCAGCCATAGGTGTGCTTACCAATTTTGCATCCTGCATATAGAACCTCTTCAACACCTTATTCACATAATCCTCTTGAGACAAAATCAACCTGTGATTTTTCCTGTCTCTCTTAATACTCATGCCAAGGATTTTCTTTGCTACTCATAAATCCTTCATGGCAAATGTGTGAGCTAATTTTACCTTTAGCTCAGTAATTTCTTGCATGTGTGAACCTGAAACAAGCATATCATCTACATACAACAACAAGATAATATAACTATCATTATCCAATCTGGTAAAATAAACACAATAGTCAGATTGACATTTACTAAAGCCATGCTCTGTCATAAACCTATCAAACCTTAAATACTATTGTCTTAGAGCTTGCTTAAGACCATATAAGTTTTTTCTCAACCTGCACACAAGTTTCTCCTTACTTTTGACCTCAAAACCTTCTGGCTGATCCATATATATCTCTTCATCCAAATCTCCATGAAGAAATATTGTCTTAACATCAAGCTGCTCAAAATGCAAATCTTCAATAGCAATTAAAGACAATATAGTCCGAATAGAAGTCATTTTTACTATAGAAGATTTTTTTTTATCAAAATCAATACCTGGTTTCTGTGCAATTCCCTTTACTACCAACCTGGCCTTATGTCTCATTTGTCCATTCTCTCCTTCCTTTAATCTGTATACCCATTTGTTTTTCAGTGCTTTCTTTTCAGCTGAAAACTCAATCAAATCTCACGTTTGGTTCTCTTCCAAGGAATCAATTTCTTCATTCATGCCATGCTCCCACTGTTTCCTAGATTCTGCTTGTATTGCCTCATCAAAACTTTCTAGTTCTCCACCATTAGTGAGAAACATGTAGTATAAAGAAGGGGAATAATGAATTGAAGGTTTACTTACCTTTACAGTCCTCCTTATGGGCGTTTGAGAATCATTCACAGCTTGCTATCCACCCAAATTTTATTCTGACAGTGACCGACCCTGGTCATCTCTCTGTCTGCACCCAACTGATGTCGATTCTGTCTGATCGACGTCGGTCTCTGTCTGACCGACGTCGGTTCCTGCTTGATCAATGTCAGTTCCTGTCTGACCGACGTTGGTTCCTGTCTGACCAATGTCGGTTCCTACATGACCGACATCGATTCCTGTGTTTTCTTGTGAGTGATGATTTTTACCCGTGAGCTCATTTTTGGATCATTACCTCATCCAAATCCAGATTGCCATGCTCAAAATTATTTAGCCTCTTGAGTTGATCTCTGTACATCACTTTTTCATTGAAAACTATATCACGACTTCTAATAATTTTGTTAGTTTCTAAATTCCACAAACAGAATCTGAAATCTCCAAAGCCATAACTAATGAAAGTGCATCGCATAGATTTAGCATCCAACTTCTTTCTATTTTCTTTATCAATGTGCACACAAGCTTTAGAACCAAAAACTCTGAGAATTGAAAGATCTACATTTTTACCTGTCTAAGCCTCTTCTAAATTCCACCATTCAGAGCAGTATAAGGTCCTCTGTTAATCAGGTAAATCACAATATCTATAGCTTCTACCCAAAAATTTAAGGAAAAACTAGCATGCAACCTCATACTCTGTGCACGCTCCATTATTGTTCTATTCATCTTTTCAGCAACTCTATTTTGCTGAGGTATCCTTGGAACCATCCTTTCCCTACGTATTCCACTCATAGAATAGTAGCTTTTGAATTTATTACTACAGTACTCACCACCATTGTCAGATCTAAGGCACTTCAATCTCAAACCTGTTTCATTCTCAACCAAAGCTTTCCATTTCTTATATGTGTCAAAAACATCAGATTTTCTCTTTATGTAATAAACCCATACCTTTCTTGTAGCATCATCAATGAAAGAAATATAATACTGTGATCCTTTAATAGAAGCTACCTGAGCTGGTCCCCACACGTCTGTGTGAACAAACTCCAACTTGTGCTTCTTCTTTGTTGACCCAGTTTTGAGAAACCTTACTTTCTTCTATTTTCTAAAAATACAATGCTCACAAAACTCTAGATCTATGCTTTTCAAATCTGAAAGATTACCTTTTGACTTAAGAACATTCATTCCCTTCTCACTCATGTGACCAAGCCTATAGTGCCACATCTTTGCATCTATATCTGAAGTAGATAAAATAAAAGGAGAATAATCAGTAACACAAGTAGATAGATAAAGTGTACCTACTCTCTTACCTCTTGCTAATACAAGTGCACCCTTGAAAACTTTCCAAGATTCAGCTATGAGAGTTACTGTGCAACCCTTATCACCCAACTTTCCTATAAAAATTAGATTCCTCTTCAAGATGGATACATGCATGACATCTTTCAACACCCATGTGTTGCCATTCTACAATTTTAGCTGCACTTTTCCTTTGCCAACAATTTGACAAGGCTCACCATCCCCTAAATAAACTTTTCCAAAGTCTCCATGGACATAATCATTGAAAAATTCTTTATTTGGGGTTGCATGAAAGAAGCACCAGAATCTAAAACCTATGATTCTACTTGACTATCTAAAGAAAATATAAGAGCATCATGTGCAACAATACCTACAACATTTGCTTCTTTATTACCTTCATGCTGATTTTCTTTGTTATCCTTCAACCAACAATATTTCTTTGCATGCCCTTTCTTTCCACAATTCCACCAGGTTATTTTTCTATTTCTAGATTTGGATCTACTTCCCATCTTTGACCTTGATTTCTCTTGCTTGCCCTTCTCTCTTTGCCTTCCCTTGCTTTCAATACTTAAAGCATTACCTGATGTTTCCCCTGTGCTTTTCTTGTGAATTTTTTCATTCAAGATTACACTAACAACATCATCAACTTTCAAGATATTTGAAGCAGATGCAGTATTGCTAACTGCCATTACCAAGTTGTGCCAACTTTCAGGTAAAGAGCATAAGATTAAGAGAGCCTTAATTTCATCATCAAAAACTATTTTCACTGAATTTAACTGATTTACAATTTCATGGAAATCATTAAGATGACTATATACAGATCCATCTTCCTGCATTTGCAAATTAAATAATTGCTTCATAAGATATACTTTATTTGAAGCTGATGGTTTTTCATATAAGTTTTTCAGAGTATCCATTAACTCTACCGTTGTCTTTGCCTGTGATAAGTTAGAAATCACAGAAGATGCCAGGCTCAACCTTATAGATCCAAGAGCCTTTCTATCAAGAACATTTCATTCTTCATCTTGCATATATGTGGGCTTACTTGAAACCCCACCCAATGGTAAAAATAGATCTTTCTGATACAGATAATCTTCTATCTGCATCCTCCATAATTGATAATTCTTGCCATTGAATTTCTCCATTCTTAGCTTACTTTCTTTTGCCATTGCTTTGCTCCCACTCAATCAAAAACCCCTGTGAGTGAATCCTGTAATCAACAAAACACTAACCCGTTCTGATACCACTTGTTAGGAACTTGGAGTACAATTGATTACTTTTGTATAAGCAACTAAACACAGAATTGAACCAGAAGTAATAAGTAACTAGAAATCAGAAATAGCAAATAATAAGAGATACAGGAAACAACCAATCTTGTATTAAACTCTTCCAGAATACAATGAAAAAATCTCACTCTTCCCACACCTCTTGGGTGTACATTATTTCTCTCTCAATAGTTCTCTCTCTCAATCAATTACAATCAACTCAATAACCGAGTTGTTATTCCCTTAATTACAATACAACCCCATGGGTCTGTTAAATAGGATCCAAGGCATACAATAATTAGAAACACAGACTCAAGACTAAAATTAGTCTTTACATGCAAACACTCTGTCCTCCTAAAATTAGAACAAATCTAATTTTGGAAATGCATGAAAATGCACACACACAGGTGATCGATGCCAGTCGCTGTGGGTCTGCATATGACCGACGTCAACCGATCCCTAACCGAAGTCAGTCGGTTCTGATCCATGCCTGGCCTATATCAGTGATACTACCAATGCCGATTACTGGTTAAGCCCAAAAACCTCCACATGAGCTCAACAGTGAAGCTTTTAGCTCCACAACTCAATAGTAGGAAGAGGGAACATAAATTTACTTTGAAAATAAAGCAAAAAATTAAACTATCAAAAAATTATGTTTTTCACGAAAGGAGTAAACACATTGATATGAGATATCATTTCATAAGAGAACTCATCAATAGTGGTGAAATGCAATTGAAGATTTTCATGTTCAAAGATCAATATGTAGACATTTTAACGAAGCCGTTAGTAAAAGAAGTTTTTGAAAATCTGAGAATAAGCTTGGGCATCACTAGTTTGACACAACTAGGAAGTCAAGCTTAAGATGGAGTGCTAGAAGATAAGATTGTCTTATAAAAATATATTCTAGAATTATAGTTGTAGTTAAACAAGAGTCTTCATTCATTTCTTGTTTATTGATAATTTTTTGTAGTATAATTAACATGAAATAATTTGCTGTAGTGTAGGTGGTAGTTCCTTTATTTTTAGTTAATTTAAATTCCTTGTGTGTTTTACATTAATCGAATCTATTTGTTTTATCTTTTTTTAAATATTTTATATTAAGAGAATGTAGTGTGTCATTATTACTAAATTTAAAAATAAGAATAAGATTTTGGAAGACGTTGCAACTTTCTTTTCATTTCTATTTTTTATGCACTATTTATGAATTCATGAAATAGTTATAGCTCTATTTCAGGTTGTGTTTTTTTGTATATTATTTTGTATGTAGAAGTTACACATATTTATTATCTCCTTCAATCTTTGCTTTGTAATCTGCTATAAATGAAATCATGAATTCAAAATTTTCTGCCCATTTCTTTATATTATTAGCTTCAAAAGAAACCATGATATTGTAAATTTTTTTCTTTTGTAGACCTTAGATTTTGAATGAGTGCTTTGAGATATTTGATGCATGCCTCTCAATTATAAGGGTCTATGTTTATTTCTAGTTGTTTCACCTTGAAGGTGATGTCTTTATCATTTGGGAACAATGTAGGAGCCATTGCAAACTTGTCAAAAATGTGGTATATGTACCCTGAACAAGGGCATGACCCGCTAATTTCTTTTCCCCCCTGTTCTCGATTATGAGCTTTATTTTTCACTTGTTATTGCATCACCTCCTTAGCTAACACAGTCTTCACAACATTTGAATAAAAAAACCTAGGAGCTTCTGTAGGATTATATAGGATGTTACATCTCATTTTGTTCTAAATAATCAAGCAATAATTTAAAAAATTATTAGACTAATTGATTTAGCCAGCTGATAAGCATGATCAGGTATATTCAATTTGACTATTTTAATTCCATTTATAATTCAACATATATGATGATATGGGCATGCATATATGTACATATATCTAATTTATGTAGTAGTACTTAATGACAATTCATTTGATATGTTTACTTGTATTTATTTCAGTTGTCTATTTATTTACATGATTCAAACTACTTCCTTCTTTTCTGATGAGGTGGATACAAGATAACGTGTCCCCACAATAAATTCAAGGAGGAAGAGCATCATAGGGTAGAGGGTGGTAGATGATGGAAACACAGGTAGAAAGAAGGAAATTTGGAACAGTTAAAAACTCACTATGATTATTGTTTGATGTTTTAGTTAGTATCTCATGATTAGTCATATTTGGATACATGATTTTTTCAGTGATGATTGTTGATCCTTTTAACTGCATGAGTTTATTACAAGTGTATTAAGATATGAGAATAATAATGTTTCATGCATTTTATTGTTGAGTGCATTAAGCTATGATCCATGCAAAACCCCTATGTAATCGATCTTACTCCTTGTTTGCTCTATTATGTAAGGCATGCACCTCTCACTAGAGCTTACACAATCTTTACCATAAGTTCACTCTAGGTTAAATGTGCAAGTCCCATGCTATCTTGATGACTTATGTGCACTAAACCTTATGTGCCCTTTACTGTGTATACCATAACTCACAAACCCCCATACCTCATTAGCCTTCATGCCACACAAGTCTTGTATGTGCCCATCGACTTTCACACCCATTATGCCTATAACCCAATGTACCTCACAATTTCACATCATAGCTCATAGCCTCACACACTTTTCAATTCTACATGCAACATAAGCCTTTGTGCCTACTCACCAACTATCATACACCAGATTGTCTATATACCTCACACTCCTGCATCTGTTCATAACCTAGCTTTGTAAGCATCTAACTTCAATGCCCTGCATGCCTTATAGTTCCACATGCCTAGCTATCATCCACTCATTGACACTACCATTTCCACCAAAAGGAGACATTAGATTCAAATTAATGAATGACAACCTGGACATTAATTATTTTAACCATTACTAACCACTACATTTGACAAGATTAATACACTATAGATATCTTCCTTGGTTACTGAGCAATAATTATTATTGCTCTTATATTCTTTGTATAAATATATATAACATTCATATCATGTTTAAACAATTAGACAAATAGAGAGATCGATGCCATTGTAACACAATCATAATAAAGGGAGCTTGCTTTGCACATCTACCCTCTATACATGAGCTATAAACATTGTACTCTGTATTATTTGAAAATTAATAAAAGTTACATTTTATAAAAGTAAAGACTTACATTCCATTGAATGTGTTCTATTTATTTCACCTGAATATAACACTATGCATTCACTTTGGATAACCATAGCTTGGCTATCCTTTGCACACCTCAGTCCTGGGTCCCATGGCACAAATTGACTAGTATCAGAGTGGTTAAACAAGTTAACCCTAAATGAGGAATGGGTATAATAGCATTTCTCTATTCCTCTTCCTATGCCTATAATCACAAGAGAATAATAAGATATAAGGGTTATTTGTTGATTCTATTTCATAAACTCCATTCAAATGTAGTAGCAAAAGTAAGATGGATGACACCTAGAATGAACTTGAGGTAGCCCTAGAAATCTGAAGGCTCATCATCGACAGTCTAGAGGCATAATGCACCAAACATTTTGGTTAATTCTATGAGTTAATGATGCATATCAACTTGATGTCCTCCTCTTCATCTCAACATCATGCTCCATAATGGTTTCAATAATAAACCCCCTTTAAAGTATAAGGCAATCTTGATATCCCTTTATTTGAAGGCAAGATCAATGCTAAAGCATTGGATGACTACATTTGACAACTTGAGGCATACTTTTTCATCAATTATTTCACTGATGATGAGAAGATCACATTTATAGTACTGAAGATGTCCATTCCAATCATTCACTAGTGGGAGAACTTTAGTGCACAAAGAACACAAGGCTCTATTTTAATCAAGTCTTGAAAGACTTTCATCGACTTGATGGAGGAGGAATACTACCCTCTCTAACACTTTGAGGATGGAGACATCAATTTCCAAAAACTACGCTAGTGAAAAGATCAGTCTATGAAAGACTAAACCAACTTATTCCATGACTTCTCTACACACCTTCAAGAGAACTTAAGCAAATAACATAGGGTGATGAAGTATACCAATGAAATCTCTCCTTATCTTTGCATGAAAATGGAGTTCTTGATTTCTGACACATTGGAGCAAACATATTGCAATGCTTCCAAGCTTGAAGCCAAGGAAAAGACGAATCAATATTCCACCTCTTCATCCAACACAATGTGTAAGGCCCCACCATCACACAACTCCACATCATAGCCCCCTGTGCCTAATCAACAACACCGTTTAAACAAAGGTATGTAGCCTCAAAAGAATTTACAACACTCAAAGGATTTAACACCTTTTACTTCAAACAAAGGAAATAAAAAGTATAGTGAGAAGTGGTTCCATCACCACCACTCATCCACCCATGATGAATCTAAATGTCACACATTAAAACCTACACTAATCTACATCAAGACCCACACTAATAGACAACATTGATGTAGATACTTCTTGTCTAAGTACCAGATCCACTATGATTGACATCTTTGAAGATCATAAACATCTCTTCCACACTCAGTTCTAGGTGAAGGGTCAACCTCTCCACATCATCATCAATAGTTGTAGCTAGAAGAACATCATTTTGCAATCCATAGCCCATTGCATTGGTCTCACCACTACTATGCACCCAAAGCCTTACTTTCTTGGGTGGTTGTAGTAAAGATATTCAAGTATGGTGATTATGCAATTTTAAGTACAAGTTCAAGCCGATAGAGGATAATGTCACTTGTTACATTATGCCTTTAGAGATCTACGACATTTTGTTAAGAAGACCATATCTATTTGACTGTGAAGCTACATATCAATCCAAGCCACATTGGTGGGTTATCCACATGTAAGATCATTTCTACAAATTGTTTGAATCAGTTACCATGACCAAAATTACTTTGGTCTCTACCAAGTAATGTCACAAACTCATGTTGTATGCATAAAAATTCATGTTGATCATGGTCCACCTTGACACACCTACACAATAGAAAATGAAAAATCACACTTGGTAGTGTTTAATGCTCACACATCATCACAACAGCAGAAAAATCTCAATAAGTTATTGGAGTAGAAAAGTGAAGTCTTCATAGAACTTGAAGGCATTTATATACAACCTATTGGTATAACTACTCATACTATTTTTTTTTTAAACATGTCTTATTATTAATGACTCAAACATAATAATGAATTATTCATTTTACATACAATAATTAGGTATTAACAAGTGTCTCTAACATGTAGGTCCATAACAATCAAGCTACAAGTTCACGTAAATATTTTAAGGTGATTTCACAACCATTTTTGGGCTCGTAGGTGATTGTTACCACCATATACGTGTCTAATAATAGACCCAAAATCACATGTATAAAGTGTCTGGTAAATCCAATATATACATATATCAACAAAAAAAAATTAATGACCTAAATCATCATTTAGAACTCCCATAACCTCCTTACACTGATCTATTTTCAAAAGGCTTAACATGGGTCGACATGGTTTTCATTATGGCCTAATGGGTAAGGGTGAAACCTTACCCCCACTATCCTAATTTGAGTTTCCAAATTAAATATGGACAACAAACAAAAGAAGAGGATTTTATATCAAATAATAATTCACAATAGTCCACTAAAATGAAACCCTAAGCTCTTTCAGTTGTCATTTTCCCATAGAGGTGAAACCCAACAAATATTGATAAAATGCATTAATTGAAACCCACAAAAAATCTCCAGTCACTAATTTTTTTTATAGTATATTCACATCAAAGGGTTTTCTATCTATTTTATCAACAAGACCTAAAATTAAATAGCACTCAGTAATACATTTCTCTTGTTTAAAAATAAACCCCAAATTAAATAAATACACTACTTACCTGCATCAGAAGACAAAGGCTGAGAATCCCCTTCAAGACCACATTATTTCCTCTAGTAAAATGTCACATTTGAGATAAAAAAATCTTCATTATTTTATTCTTCAATCCCTTACCAACCACCGTTACTACATTAAGACTGTCTACCTAACTGGGAATCTATCATTTTCCCCAAACATGTCATGACCCAACCTAAACATTCTTCTTGCTCTGCCCAAGGAAAAATGTGTAGGGCTTCACCACCCAACAACATCTAACTCAGTAACTTTGTATATGGATTTTCATCTTCTAATGGTATTCCTGAGTAATTATCAAACTTGACCATAACATATGTCATTGGTTCTAGTGGGGCATTCCCATGTTTATATATTATACTTTTAATATACCATAGAGATTCATTTACAATACTTTCTTCTATCCAAAGATTTAAAGTTAACATGACCCTTGAATCCTTAACAAATAGCAACTCCACATCAAGTTCATCATTTAGACCTCCTGCTAGTGCATTGGTACTTCCTACTTTGGCTAAAATTTTAATGAATATAATTTTATTCTATTGTGGTTGTGCACATTATAATTTATGTAAAATAAATTAATACAATTGTCAAATTATTCATTTATGGCTTTATATATTCCAAATTGGTTATTTTCATCAATAGCTTTCATTCATCAAATGTTAAATTTGTATCTCTAATTTTTGAGAAGTCAACAAAACCTTTGTTGGTCCTCAGTTTCTCCTTCTTGTATAAAGATCTTATCTAAAGTTAAAAAAAAATTGAATTATTCCCATAATAGTTTTGCATGTGTGTTACTATCGTATGGTGGTTTATATCTAACATGAGTAAGTTGAACCAAATATGCAACCAAAATCATAGATATACCATGAAAAATCATGTTTACGCTTTCGATAAATGCTTGATGAAGTCTAAAGTCTATGTTTTGTAGTAATTGTTTTCCAATGAAGATCATTTCATAAATCAATATTATTTTATGTGGCAGGTACCTTTATTTGAAATTTGTAATTCTTGTTTCTTCTAATTCAGCAAATATTGAATGTTGTAACATTGGTTAATATAAGTAATAAAAGTGGAGATCACACTAGGAATGTTGTATCTTGAAGTACTCAATGAATGGCACCAATTAGATATGATTCTCGTGTTCCTAATGTTCCTTGCATTATCATGTATAATGGAGAAGTATTTTGACCTAAATGTTAATATGTCATAATAATATCAAATGCTTATTTTTGTTCAGCACCCAAGGTTTCATAATTAATATTTGGTTCTAAATCATCATCTATGAGAAACCCATTAAAGTTCATGGTGCTTATGAATTTTATCTCTTTATTTATGTAATTTTCACTTTGATCATCATTATTCCATGATACTTGTTTATCAATAGCTCTTCTTCCCTATATATATATATATATACACACACACACACACTTCACTAACTTCCATAACTTGACCATGTTTTATCCAAGATATGATTTTCCACCTATGTTCCATTATGTTTTGTCGAATATGTTGATTATCTTCATCTTCAAAATTGCCATGAATTTCAACATCTTTTGAAATTCTTCTTCTCTCAACATGCCAATGATTATAATTGAATGAATCCTAAACTAATGTTATTATATCATCATCAATTATAATATCTCTTTGTATACCATGAAATGGCTTGTAAATTAATAAATTTACCAAAAAAAATCAATCTATTTATTTGATTCACATACATGGATAAAGTAATACCTTGGGAATACTCTCATAATAGCTGAACATTCATTGCCTCCTATTTTTTATCTCTTTTTAATCTTGAATTATATGTTCAAGATCTAGCTTCCTCAATGAGTGAAATGTTTTTCATGGAAAAGGGCTTATTCTTTTATCCATCAATGAAATAATTTGTATGTTATTCATATTTGTTATCTATGGGTTTGAACACCTCACATGAAACATCCAAATTGACAAATTCACTACTAATCTCTACTAATGGAAGCTCCAATAACATGTGACATGTTTCTTTTACCCCAATGTATTTTTTGAAAATTTTTTTAGTTATAAATATCCTATATGCTCTTGTTAGTAATTCATCAGAGTTCTCAATGTTTGAAATATGCCTCACCATTTGATGATAAGTTTTAAAACTATTATCTAATTTCATTGCATACTTGGAAATATATTTGACCCCAAAATGTTAAGAAAGAACAGGTTGACAATCTACATTTACTCTTCATAACTATAATATGTAGCATTTATTTGTATTTACTCTATCATAATTTATTACAGGATCAAAAAAATTATCTCATGTCTCTGAGTCTTGTTATAATTTTGATCCCTCAAGATTCAATGGCCATAGTGCATCATAACTATAATAAATTATAACCTGATTATTAGTTACTACACAAATATTAGTTTTAATTTGTATACAACTATTTAAATGATTGAACATCTTCCCTACAAACCATTTTTACTATTTCCTTACATAGGTAGACACCCTATCTACACATTGTATGTCATTCTACATAGTTGGGTATATCTTAATAGTCATGCTTCATATCCACCTATGGAAGTTTTCTTGTATTTATAAGACATAGATGTTTCATAAAACTTTGTAATGCCTAAAATTCAGATGTATAATAATTAGTCAATTACATTGAGAAAATAAAAATATTGTATGAAACATAGATTTGGTAAGGATTAATAACGTACCTATGTGTTTTATTGGTGTGGATATTCTTGGGGATTCCATGCATGAAAAATAGAATGGAAATATGTATCCAATTTTTTTAATTCATGATCATTTATCCAATCAAGGTTATCCATATTTCATGCTCTATATAACCATATTAATCCATGCACATGAGGTGAACCTCTATGTTTTAATTCATATATAAACTAGTAATCTTTTACTTTCATTCCTTTTTACAATATATCCTTATGGAAAATTAAATGTCTCAAGTTTGTGTAGTGTGACACTATATGAGTATAGTCAATAATATTTGGTTTTTTCTAATTTTAGAATTTTTTTAGATCTATATATTGTGTTGCAAGCATTATTACATGTAGATCATGCTAAAATATGTCAGTTGCACTCAATGTGAAGAAAATAGTAAGTAATCCAGTTTGGTGCAACATGTCCATTAAATCACCATGAAATTTTTCCCAATAGGACCTTATACCCCTTAATGAGGTTCCAAACCACATCAAACAATAAACTAGATGGGAGTGGGGTATGTTATCCATATGCTCACACAACTTAGTATTGGTGATTGGCATATGTTGAAAGATTTTTTTCAAAAACACTATAGAATAATTTTTTACAATATGTTTCATGATCATGTTCATCTTGTAATATATAAATCATGGATTTTGGTTGAAATGGTGATCCCTTATATCATAATAGATTCTTAACAAATTCATCCAAATATACTCATTTCAATCGTAGTTATAGCCAATCACATATTCCATCAAGAAATAATATTGAATATGTCATATCAAGTAATCTTAATGTGACATATTCAATGATTGACCATTAATTTGATCATATTTATCATCCAACTCATTTGGTATAACATCAATTATAAAATATGTGTAATATGTGAAATGTGGAGACCTTGAAATTACTAGTTTCTATTTTACAGGCTCAAAAAACATATGTTTGGTTTAAAAAGTAAAATTTACTTATATATTTAGATTCCTCTCAAAAAAATATACAATAAAAAAAAATCATGTCATTTCAAGGTCATATGAAAAATTTATAGCCATTTGAAGTTGGCATATTTTAGCTCCAGGATTTCTCAGTAGCCCAACTATTAGACTCTATAGCTTTGACTATTAGACTTTGGAGATTTGACTTTTGAACTCTAAATCTAGTAGAACCATAGGAATTTGAAGTATTTTTTGATGTTTTATCTTCCTAGTCATTCCTTTTCAGTGCTAGGTGGATTCCAAGCATATGGGAGCTTATATGCAAGTCTTAGAAGGCAGATTATAGGAGATAGATGCATAGGAAGATGAAAGGACATGAGATGTATTTCTTTAGTTTCTAAATCTTAGACTTATTAAATGCCTCTAAGAAGTATTATTTTGTATAAATATGAACCTTTAGAGTTCATTTAAAGGGAGATAATAGAGGAGAAGGAGCAGAGATGAATCATAAAATACAATAAGTGCAATGGGATGTATTTTACTTAGATTCACATTGTGTATGAGCAGAATTGAGTCCTTATTATTATTTTCTCATTATTTCTTGATTGCAAGTGATTATTTTGAAGACTACATAGGTAAAATAGGTTGAGTTTATTATTTATTCCTTTATATGGAATAAAATTTTCAATTAGATATTATAGAGATCATTTTGAGTGTCTGGAGTTATTTTACTTGTAAGCCCAAGAGGCAAAAAAACTTGTAAACTCTAGAACATATTAGAGATGATGAAACATGAATTCAATCTTGCTATATTTTTCTCACATTAATCTTATATAGGGTATGTCTTGTGTATGTATTTTTGTGGTTATTATGTTTGTTTCCTTTGCTTTCATATTCACTTTCCTTGAAACTAGGTTAATACACAAACATGTAAGAAAGCTTAAGATTCAGCGTTATGATTAAGGGCTTCACATTTGGTCATGAACCTCTATACAAGCATGCAATTGTAATCATGTATGGACTAGTATAATTTTAGAGTGTGTATGTATTATGTTATATGTTGTATATGATAGCCTTTAGATCTATAATACATATAAAAATAGCATATTAGGTGTTTTTCTATGGCAAAGAACTTGAGTGGAACACCTTAACTTAAAAGTGTCTGTGTTGGTGAAGCTTAGTGTGGAATATACACATGGTTTATGGATCATATTGGTATCAGATCATGTTATAATTTTTACAATGAAAGGTTTTCTAACATATTTCTATAGATATTAGTTTTGTTTGTGTTTTATTTTGGTGGTTATTGTGGTGACCATTATGCAGATGTTTCCCATTACTTAGATAACAAGTGCTATTGGATAGATTATATACATTCATTAGAATAAAGGTGGTTTAAATTTACACTAATGTTGTTAATAAAATAAATTATGGGATTTTGCTATGTGATGGTATTTACTAAAAGTCTTTGATGGAGCAACCATTTAAGGGACATGAAAAATGTTGAGCATTAAACTTGGAAAAAATTACTCTTCCAAAGAAATAATGGCTAAGAGAGTTGCAAAGTGAAAATAAACACATGTTAAACATATAATTGAGCATAGTTTCCTTGTGACAACAAGGTATGGTTGTATTTGATCGAATAAAATAATTGAAAGGCAACACTATGAAGCTTGAAGAAGAATGTTTTTACTTGGATATGTCTCATTTTATTTTTATTTTAAAACTGGTGTTTCTTTGAGCCTTCCATGTGGAAAAAAGAAAGACTTTTATACCTTTTATTTCAAATCCTTAATTCTATTTTCCTGTAGGAGTCAGACTATTTCAGATGAAGGAAAGAGGGTCAAGAAGGGGAGAAAAAGAAAATCCAAATGGCATTCGAAGGAGTGAGGTAAGGAAGTCCTCACCACTTGAGTTTTTGAAATTGTGGGACTAAAAAACTTCAAATTAGAGAGTTTAATATATTTTAATTTGAAAAGGTTATTGTTCAAGAACTGATCAAAATGTAATCTAAGAATGGTACCATCCAAAATAAGATCAAATTGGAACCTGAAATGGGTACTATCAAAGAGGATGATAAATTAGTTTCTCACTTGGTTAATAAGAGGTAAATCTTCATATTATTTTAATTTATTTTATGGGACCTAAAATCCTTAAATTTTTACTATGTAATTATAAATTTAATTATGTTTATCAACTAACTCGGTATAACAACTAGCTATCAAATATGTATAATCTGTGAAATGTTGAGACCTAGAAATTACTAGTTACTATTGTACATGATTAAAAAAACATATGTTTAGTTTTAAAAGTAATTTTTAATTACATATTTGTATTCCCCTTAAAAAATTAGACAAGTTAAAAAAAATGGCACATCATTTTGAGGTCATATCTAAAAGTTATAGTCATTTAAAATTATCATACTCTAGTTGTATGATCTCTTGAAATATCGATTGTTGCACTCTGGAGATTCAATTGTTGGACTTTAGAGCTTCAACTATTGGAATACACATCTAGATGATACCATGGGTATTTAAAGCATTTTTTGATGTTTTATATGCTTAGTGGTTCATTTCAAGTACTGGGTGGATTCCAAGCATATGGGAGCTTAAATATAGTCATAAAAGGTAAATTATAGGATATATATATATATATATATATATATATATATATATATATATATATATATATATATATATATATATATATATATATATATATATATATATATATATATATATATATATATGCACAAGAAGATGAAAGGACATGAGGAGTATTACTTCAATTTACAACTCTTAAATCTCTTGAATGCATACAATAGGTATTCTTGTGTATAAATATGAATATATAGAGTTAATTTAGAGTAGGGAAATAGAGGAGAAGGAGTAGACATAGATCAGAAATATTAAGTGTAATGGGATGTATTTTACTTGGATTCACATCATGTATGGGAAGGTTTGAGTCTTTGGTATTATTTTCTCATTATTGCTTGGTTGTAGGTGACTATTTTGAAGACTACACAACTGAAAGAGGTTAATTTCAACAATTATTCATTTATTTAGAATCAAATCTTCAACTGAATATTACAAACATCATTATGAGTTTATGAAGTTATTTTCCTTGTAAGCCTAAGAGGCGAAAAAGCTTTTAAACTACAAAACATAGTGGAGATGAGGAAACATGTATTCACTCTTGCTAGAGTTTTCTTAAGTTGAATTTCTCTAGGGCATGTCTTCTGTATCTATCTTTATGGTTATTTTGTTTGTTTCCTTTTCTTGCATATTCACTTTTGAATCTATGCTTATACATAAACATTTAAGAGAGCTAAAAATTCATCCCTATGGTTAAATAACTTCACATTTGGCATTACCCCTCAATGCAAGCATGTTAATTACAATCATGTATGGATTAGTATCATGTTTAGAGTATAGATATATTCTTTTATATGAAAATATTAATAGCTAGAATACATATTAAAACAACATTTTAGGTGTTTTTATATAGAAAATAAATTGATAAGAACACATTGATTTGAAAGGGTCTATGTTGGTGAAGCTTAGTGTGGAATATCCACCTAAATTATAGATCATTTATAGGAGATGCTCCAATCTATGGTCAATTAATCAATGTTATAAGATCTACATTAGGGCTATTTACCCATGCATGCATTAATTCCATGATCCATAAACACCAGTAGAAATCCACTACTTTTTAACCATTTACAAGGATCTTTTTAAAACTTATCAGTTCTCAACTTTTTAGGACCTTGAATTGATTTAAACCTGATTAAAATGTGTTTTAAAACTAAAATAAAAGTGAATTAGATCATTCACATCAGTTAACCATTTGAATCCTTCAAATTTTCAAAATACCTGATTTAACCAATTTCCCACAAATTGTCAAACTAATTAATTTTGCATCCACATTAAAATGTGAATTACAATCTGAAAATTAACTAAAAATGAATGCAAAAAAAATCAAAAACACAACACAGGGATTGTTTATGGGGTTCATAAATTCCTACATCCCCAGGTTCATTTAGAACCAATCCATTAAAAATAAATTATAAGTACAAATGAGAAACTTAAAATACCATAATGGAATCTCAATACCTACAAAAATATGCCAAAAAACCTTTGAAAGACTCTGATCGCACTCATTAATGTCAATCCAACTTCATGTAGCATTTGCACGATCAATTTCCTAGTGTTCTACGTCAAATCATCACTGCTTCAAAATACATCAAAATGACACCAAATCAAGAGCATAAATATACCAAAAGAATTTTCTAAAAATTCTAAACAACTTTCTAGTTTAATCTGAGATCTAAAAATTCTTCTAGATTGGTCAAAAATGCCAATTTCTACAAACTACTCCTTATTTTTTACACAATCATTTTCCATGCCTTGTACAAATATAATTTTGTGCCCTTTTATAACTATTTTCCTTTTGTGGTGTAGCAGTCAAGGCTTATCATTTTGCCTTAAAAAGTATGAAATTTGAATACCTTTGGCTTTGACAAAGCCTATAGCTTAGGTTGCATATCCATTTTATCCCACATTGGTGGTGGGAGACATTATCCAAAGTTTTTAATAAAGTAAAGAATCACTTTATGCTTTGAAGGCCATGTTAACCTTATACCATGTGGGGGTTATAAAAAGTGGGTGTTTTAAAAAGGAATTTCGATGGGTTTTTTTAAATTGATATTTAAATGGCCCCATTTACATTTATCATGACCCATGAATGGAAGTTAATGATTGTTGACCAGATTTGACCCACATTGACCAATGCTAACCCATCCTTTGAATTTTCACCAACTTTGACCAGCCATATCTTACACTTATAGACTCCATTTTTCAAACCAAAAAATACACCAAAAATATCTCAATGATGTCTACACTGTGAGAATGGTTTGAATAAGAATTGAGACCTTTTATTTTTTATCCCTTTTGCCTTAAACTTCATGCTTGGAGACTAAATAACATAGGTACTTAGAAAGATATTGGATCGATATCATTTCAGTGGGGGATATTCCCAAATCATTCCATCTCTCTTAGGTTAGTAGGTGTTTCAGAGGCCATTGATATCATGTGATCAATGATATTTTTTTCATCCATGTCCATTAGTTGACCTAAAAATATAACATCATTTATGGTGGAATCAAATTGCATATTGACAGAGCTCACCTTGTTCAAGATATTTTCATTAAAGTCATGTGGAATATCACTGAGTATATTTTCATCAATCTGAACATCTGAATAGAACTTTCGATGTTCTATTTTATATCTAAGTACCTTATATACTCATTCTCTATTAACAATAAAGTTGTAATTTGTTCTGTGTTGATCCATCTTTTGAAATAATCATCGACAAATATTTTATTTGTTGTGGAAAAACCTTAGTATTTTTTTAATTTATTGTATAAAACTTATTGTATGTCATTTATATTTATATTAACCTCCAGTTTCATGTGTCACTTGTAGGATTGGGCTGACATGGGCTAGTAACATTCTTTAACTTGTGTTAATTTTACAAATTATGGTGTTTGTGGTCAATGATCCATATTTTTTAATGCTAAAAATAGATGGACTTTCTCTTGTTGACATCTATTGAATACAAGGTCTTCAAGTGTTTAATAAAAAATTATTCCAATATAACTTTCTTGACAAACATAACACATGTTTGGTGAATCCACATTGTCTAAACCATGTCAAAAAATCATTTTCATAGTATTCAAATCTCTCCCAAACATTATATTGGTATTAATTATATTTTGTTATCTTTTAATTTATGAGTCTTGCAGTCATCTTCTTTTAGGTTGTGATGTTGACTCCTCTTCTAAATCTTTATTTTCCATTCATCTTCTTCTTCTAAGTTGCAATCTTGCCTCCTCTTGTATATCATAATTTTTTTATTATTTGTAACATTAACATCCAGTATATCATGAGATTCATTATCTGGTGTTTCAAGCACATGATCTATTGATATTGAGTTTTATTCTTTATAATTAATGTCAACATCAATGATGATTTGATGATAGTGCCTTTGAGATGATTCACAATGGAGTTCTTGTCTATGTTTTCTTTCTACCTCAGTCAATTGATCTGACTGCATTTATCTTTGTAATCTTGTTCTCAACACATATTTATCATCTTGAGATGTTTGTTCAAGAATTAATTTTCATCTTATCGGCATGTTTTCTCTTTTTATCTTCCATTTCTTTAGTTTTAAATTTAACCCTAAGTTCTATAAATATTTATCTATCATTATCATTTGGACGTTTTATTTATTCCTCTATTTTTACATCTATGATTTTTCATGTCTTCATCTACAATATTCCATTCATCTCTCCTCATTTTCAAAATTTAATCTTGGTTGAGCCATCCTTACCATATGTTTTAAAAAAATATTTTAATATTTTAAAAATATATATATGGAAAGATCAATATAAAAATGAATTTTATATACTATATGTTGTCACTTAGATTTACACCCCTTGAGGAGATGCATCAGCTCTCCTCATCCAAGTGGCACAATGGAAACATCTCACAAGTTGTGGGTAACCAATAGGTGAGATGAATCTTTAGAAGGGCTAGCTCCCTGAATGTATCTTGAAATGCTTTCACCTATACTAATTGATTATTTATGGTGGAAAAAGGTTAGATTTTTCATGAAATGAAACCTATTCTATGGGTGATGCACTAAGATGTTTACCACAAGAATATCATACTCTATCACAAAGAGACAAGGCATACAACACTAGTCTAAGAGTCCTAGAATACACTAACATTAGTATTTCAATATGAAGGTGACATGCATGAATTTTATCCAATGTAAGTGAGACCATAGGTCAATTTTAAATACTAAGGCCTCCTTTTACACTTAATAATCGATTCATACACTTAACAACACTTCATATGACCTATTAGGTTGGAATCACTTACATCAAACATGGAATGATTGAGAAAAAGCAAAGATAGATGAATATCTCTTAACCATTCACTATATATCTCTCAACACACTTTGAGAAGCTAATATATGAACTCAAACTAGATTTAATTTATTGTCTAAGGCAAAATACAATGTTAAAACCAATAAGGATTCACCATACATGGTGTGGTATTATATTACAAAGGCCAAAATGGTAGCTACTAATAACATTTGAGAGAGAAGTGGGAAAAGAGGAGTCCAAAGGTCACTTGAACACTTGTCATACTAAGAAGAAGAGCTACATTTGCATGAGAATGAATTAAGAGATAGACCATGTAAGTTTTTATAAGAAAAATGGCTCTCCAAAATATTCAACTCATGAAATGTGGTGTGAAACTCCTTATTATACATTAAAAAACTGTCTTCATCCATTCATTAGTTACATTCCTAATTATCTAGATTCATTTGAAAGTGATCCATCACTACCTACAGTCAAAGAAATCCCTCTTTTAGACACCCCTTACACTTGGCCTCAAAATTGGATTAATTTTTCCATGAAAATACATTTAAGGGAGTGGATGACACTTTTAAAAACCCTCTATGACCTTATATTTCTCAAATACACCTTAAATAGGCTCCTACTTGAAGTTTTCACAATTCTCACCATCTTTCTCACTTTGCCAGTTTTGATTGGCTGAGATGAAGCTACTTGTAGGGACATTTAGGATATTTTTTGAAGAATGAAATGGTCGTATTGAGTTATAATAATTCTTTATCTCACTCTCAAAGTTGAGCTTTCCTCTTGAAAGACCTTAGAACTTGCACAATGTACAAAATAATCAAAGAAAGTAATTATGTACCCTATCCATATAGGTAGAATAGTGAAAAAGTTGATGGGAAGGATCCCTGAATATTCCTCTATAATATCCATCTAATTTCATGTTCATTCCATCCCATATGGAACCTCTCCATCCATGTTTTCTCATATGGGTCCTTATCCAGGATTTAGTAGGGTTTTAGGTCCTTTTTACTCTTTAAGCTTTATTCCTAAATATATGACATTATAACTAAAAAAATCCATAAGAGTGATTTTCAAGACCCCTTTCAACCTCCCAAAACTCCTTGTATCTCCATGCATAACCTCAGAGAATATGTGAGCATCTAAATTTGCCTTATCGAGCTTGATTCCTCATTTCCTACAAGCTTGAATTGGTCTTGAGTCAAAGTGAGGTTTTTTATGAACTCCCCTACATTCAAAAATCATGTACACATCTAAAATAACCCTATAAACATGATCCAATCAATTATAGTTCTAATTTCATGTTATAAGTGAAAGTGACTCTCCATTTGGCTTTAGGCTTAAACCATGCCTAATAGGTTTGACGGTAACCTTGATGGTCTAGACCACTCTATTGAGACTTATTATGTTCTTGTTTTTCCATGTTTGTTTAGGTTTCATTATAATCCACATGCATATTTCTATGTCTTATCATCCCTTATCTCATCCCCGTATTTCCTTTTCTCAAAAGTACAAGGTTTGCACACAAAGGGAAGTACCCTCTATCTGAGACAAAATAGAGGGTACTTCCCCTATTTCCTCAGACAAGTTAATTGTTTGATAGGATTATCAAAGCTTTAAGTATGTCCTATTTTTAATTTTAACTATTGGTCACATGATTAGATCCCTCAAAAACACTAAAACCCAAGACATATCTATGGGGAGTGTAATGTATGCAAGGTCTAACCATATGGTAGTAGGTTACTTGATTAGAACCTTATCTCTATATTACTCTAATATAATGAGGGTATTTTCATGGTTTTTTCACCATTATTAGGACATTCAAAATATTCAAAAACTATTATAAATCATGCTTTCACCTTTAACCATATTCTTACTTAGGTAGGCCTGACTGATAGGCTAACCTTGTTTGTATATTTCTCTTACCTATAGGTGTCTACTACAAGTATAGAGATATTTACATTGATATAAGGTATTATTTAAGACCTTAATTACATATAATATTCCCTTGGGTCACCTATAACATTCATTTTCTATTCTAAAGACCTAGAATAATTATCACTTGGGTCACTATCAACTACAATTGACTGTAGCTATCAATTATTGGGGTATCAAGAGTACTGTAGGTATACACCATATTTTGAATCACTATTAAATTCCTTTTTTATCCAATATATGTATTATAATAATTCATCCTTATCAAATTTTGGTGTCTCCATATATAGACTCACCTCAAAGATGATATAGGATTTCACCGTTAGTTGTAGTTGGATAGTCTTGGAGTCAAACACACCTATAGGTGTACATAGGCTCAAAACATTACATATCAACCCTTTTTTGATGATAATTATTATAATTTATATTAATATTCAATTTATAAGGTCATTAAATCATGATAATATGTTTCACTTGTAACCTTGGGTGTAGGGACCTTCTTTAGAGCTCAAAACCTGTACATGTTAGTGTCTAAATTCAGTGGCCAAGGGGTAACTTTAAGCCTTCCTAGTAATAAAACCATAAGACTAAATTAACTTATTTATTTTTTAATTTGGACCCATATTATATTAATATAGTATGATTTTACTCAGAGTGATCAAAACTCAACATGGCATTGTCATAAGACATCTTCAATAGGGCTAAGTGCTATGTTTTGCATGTTTTAGGAATTTGACCCCTAATCCTACAGTCATCATCTTTGGAAATGAATTTAAAATTTTCTTATAAATATATATTTAAAAATATGTATGCTATGATATTTAAAACATACTATACTTTATTAAATATTTCACCATGCTTTAACTTCTCTATACAAGTACCTCCATATCTCTATGGTGCCACTTGTAGGTGGACATTTTCACATACATGTAGTGAAGATGAGTAAGTTAGAAGAATGCATGGTTTGTGAGATTAAAATGAGTTTATATATATATATAGAAATTTTAAAATATAATATTTCATTATCAAGGACCTTACTCATCTCAGACACTCCTTTTCAATCATGATTGGCCTTCACGAGATACTTGTAGGTGCACTATGAGTTACATATATGCAGTGAGCATGAAACAATCAATATACTTAAGTTATATTCCTTTATAACCAGTTAATATCACCTAATTGTGTTAAAATTAAACATAAACAATTTTCAAATCTTGAGACAAGATCTCACACCTCCTTTTAATGTATTCCCTTCTTGTAGGCATCTGTAGATGCATCTCTATGTTATATGACTATATGGGTAACATCACATTCCCTTATTTTTCCAAGTAAATGGATTTAAATTGATTTATATTTATATTATAGTGTTTTAAACATTTTATTATCTCCATCACAACTTCATGGACATGTTAGATAGGCTCTATACACATGATTCACCATGACTGCAAGTGAAAGTGGGTAAAGAGTTGACTGTGAGTATGACAAGACTAGATGTTTGATCAAAGCATGATTTTGTAAGAAAAAAAATATAAGGGAGGTTGTAATTATGTAATTTAAACATGTAAAACACCATATCCTATTAATATGAATCCCTTATAGAGAATCTAACCTTCTACAAGTAGTGAACTTGACTACCATTCCACCTGAAACATTAACTTTTAAACTAAACTAATTATCCAATGATATCTTTGCCAAACATGAAAATTGGAATGGTAATAATGAGAGGAGAGATCCAAAATAATTTTTATTCAATATCACCAACTAGATTATATGGATTTTTTCAAACAAGATCAAAACCTATAGGGTATGTGAAATAATGAGCGGAGAAACACAGTCAACTTGTTAGAGATGATTCATAAATCAAAGTTTACCAATCCATGAAATATTGTTATTAAAATTAATATATATTAGTTTAATATCACCCACGAAAGGCATTTGGTCTGAAACATCTTCAACTGGTCGTATCAAGCCTAAACTTGTTGACTGGTTCTATGTGTCTAAAAGGGTGAAGAAGGAATAGAATGGTTTTGGACTTTTTTTAGCACTTAAAAAGCATGTAAAGTGATTATATGAGTTTTTTGAAGATTAATATTCATATCAAAACCTTATCCCATGTTTCACACTCTCTTATGGATCGTACAAGTGCCAAACTCCTCTTTTATCAATTGGTTTCTTGATTTTTAGTTAGATAACCTAAAAGTTTCAAATTGGAATAAAATTATTGATATGTAATCTGACCTAACAGACATTTTAAGGAAAAATAATACACTTAAACACCTTTATAACCATTTAATTTTCATATATGATCCCTAAAAGGCTACTAAGTGACTTTAAAATGACATATAAACTAATAAGACCATGACCAAGGAGAAAATGGAATAAAATTACATCAAATAAACTATAACACACCATATGAAAAAATATTTTACCCCTGTGTAAGTTTTTATTATAGGAGGGTTAACCATTTTGACTTGTGGTCAAAATGGTCAACATCTTTGGTGATTTCCCAAGGGTGGTATGTTTGTTATGCCATGACCAGTTACCTAATCCTATCCATTGGGATATGGAGTCACATGCACATGAGGTTTGACTAACAAATTTCCTTTGAAAATAAACAAAACATAATAAAACTAACAATAAATGACACATAAGATAAGAAACTAAGTAAAAATACACTTGTGCTTCATGAGCACTTATGGAACACACACACCAAACTAAAAAAATTGACTCAAACACTAACTAACCTAATATGAAAACTCCCTCCTAGATCAAAGGGTAATTTTGAAACCTTCCTTGATTCATGGCATGAAGGATTTAGTGAGACTATAGCCTTTTGACCTTTAGCATTGATGGCTCCATCTTTTTTATGGTGTTTTCTATGTTGGAAATATTGTCATTGATGTCAAAGGTCTATCATTATTGGTGATAGAGGCCCCATTGCATTTAGTGTTGTTTGTAATAGATATATCTTGGCTAATATGAGTTAATATTTATTTAATATTACTGAATATATTTTTGGTTGCATATGAGACAAAAGAAGGGCCCATGGAGAATTCAAAGAGCCATAGGGTAAAGACAAAAGAAGGATGGGACACATTTTCCCATGAAGAGTCATCTTGGGGAACTCCAAGAGTCACCAAGTGAAGACAAAAGAGTAAGGGCACAATTTCTCATGAAGGGACACTTTGAGGAATACGAAAAGTCACCAAGATAAGGACAAAAGTGGGAAGGACGTTTTTGGTCATGAAGGGTCACCACATGAATTTTCAAAGGCAAGAATATGAAGGGTCATACAAGTTGGGTGCCATTTTCCATGAGGATTGAAGGGTCACAAAGGGCGAAGGCCAAAGGTCATTTGGAAAGCTATAAATAAAGGCTTGAGAAGCCATTTGTAATATGAGAGATAGAGGTTGATTTGATATTATAATATCTAGCTTAGAAGAGCATTTTAAAGAGAAGAATATGATTTGTATTTTTTATATCTAGCTTAGAAGAGCAAAGGTGAGAGAGAGGAAAGAGATGTTGTATTGAACTATCATTTGTTGAGATAGAAATATTGAGAGATAGGTGTGTTGTATACACAAAGGGGTTGGTGCTCTTGTGGGTTGGTGCTCATGAATTGTTGTTGGGTTGGTGCTCAGCAAAGGGGTTGGTGCTCTTGTGAGTTGGTGCTCATGAATTGTTGTTGGGTTGGTGCTCAGCAAAGGGGTTGGTGCTACTGTGAGTTTGTTCTCACGAATTATTGTTGGGTTGTTTCTCGACAAAGGGGTTGGTGCTCTTATGGGTTGGTGCTCATGAGTAGTTGTTGGGTTGGTTCTTAGCAAAGGGGTTGGTGCTTATGAATATTGTTTGGGTTGGTGCTCATTCATATACTTGAGATTGTTCTCTGTGGTTTTTCCCACATTGGGTTTCCATGTTATATCTGGTGTCTATATCTTGTGTGGTGTTTATTTTTTTAGTTTTATTACATATCTTAAATGTTTGATTAAGTGTAATTTGATTAAGGGAAAGTTTTATAGATATATGATATATTGATTCACCCCCCCTCTCAGTATATCCCATGCTTAACATTCTAACTTCATTGGCATGATGTTTAATGAGAACCAAGTAGCTCCATATAGGTTGGTTATGGAAATGAACTCTTCTTGCATCCAAATAGCCTCAACTTTCTCATATAGATCCTTAATTACAACCTCTAATGGTGGTTCAACAAGGCATACCTTCCTCATTTCCATAGTGTTCTCATTAAGGTTGGGTTTCTTCTCAGCTGCAAGTTCCTCTAGCTCATCAGGGAGTTTTGCATATTCTACCCAATCTCGGTCATTTTTCTTTATGGAAGACTCTTTCTCCACATTGTCATGTACTTGAACCTCAACTTGGAAAATATATTAAAGCTATTAAAAGAGATTCATTTCCAATTGCTAATCATCTTTGTCTTCCTTATCATTTAGAACCACCACCTCTTTAACCTTATCTCCTTGATGTATGTGGTCATCAAGTTGGTGTTATTCATGCTCCAATGTAGCTGAAGTTGATTCAAAATTAGATACAGGTATTGAGTCATCTCCAATAAATATGTCTTCTACCTTGGTCTCATGAAACTCTTTTAGGACTGCCACTCCTTAAGGAATGACTTGACCTTCATCCTTGATAGTACACTCCACTTCATTCTTGAGATGCTCCTCCACAACTTCATGATCAAACATGGATTCTTTTTCAAATAACTCTTTATTTAATTTTTGGCCACATTCCTCATAGATAGTTACAAAAGAGTCTTCAATATATTTCTCCTCATTCAAAAAGGTATGATATCCCTTTTATTCACCAAGGGTAGTCCCTATGGTGATTTTTTCCTCATAGTCATCCATGACATCTTCTTGATCAGCCATGAATTGAGTTTGTTCTTCTTTATTTGATTCTCTCCAGATGGGTTCTTCCTCAAGAAGGGGTGAGGTGGAAGTTTGATGGATAGGCTCATGTGAAAGACATGGAATATGAGGTGAAGTGAAAGGTTTATGAATTGAAGATGGAGTGTGAGGGGTAGGATAAGGCCTATGAGTGGATTTAGGAAAGAGAAAAGCACTAGTAAGCTCATAAGGAAGTGACTTCTTGGGCTAATTGGAAGGAGGGACATCTACATAAGCAGGAGTTGCATCTTTCCAATAGTTTTTTGGAATTCTTCAATAGAAGCATGTTCATTTTTTATCTCTTTATCCTCCTACATGCTTAGCCTTTCTATTGAGAATTAAATGCACTTCTTTGCCAAATTCATTATCTTTAATCTCCCATTGAGTTCCTTTTAACTCTTTAAACATTTCTAAAGTCTGCATATGACCTTGGGTAGCACCTCTCAACCATTCTATGAGATCATCAGGGAGCACATCAAACTCATCATCTCATGTTATCATTTTGTCTTCATTAACTAGCAACTGTGGTATGGATGCCAACAAAGACTTGATATAAGATGGAAAAAATGGAGGAGGATAATGATAGGGATCAAGACCAACTTCATTTTGTTGTATTTATAGCTCTAATAACTTAACTCTTGCATTTTTCTATCTTGATCTATAATCCATAGAAACATCTTGTTCCTCATGACAAGACTCATATGAGTGTTCTTGAGGTTCATAGGCATCATTGTATGGCTAGTAGGACTCATATTGTGACTGATAGGGAGGCATTTATTGATAGGTATCTTGGTATCCTTACTCATAGGTCTATCCAATAACATGGTGTCTATATGTAAGCGGGGGAGGAATATAAGACAATAGGGATGGCATGGCTCATAGGATTGATAACCATTTTGGTAGGACTGTTGAGGAATAAAAGGTGATTCATAACAAGGATGATATGGGGTTTCATGATAAGATTATTGTACATAGATATTCATATCAACCTCATGTGTTAGAGGAAACAAAATAATTGATCAAAATTTTTAATTAAATATACCTAGGCTGATTACAACTAGAAGTTATCATTTAGAGTCACCATTGGTGTTGACTTGCTTACTTCCAAAAGCTAATAAAGGAAAGACACGCCAATAATATTCCCACTCTCTTGGACCTTTGCCCACTCGGCATGCCAAAAAATATTATCACTTGTATTTGTGCCCCTTGAGGATATTTCTTAGTTTTCCTCATCCAAGTGGCACAATGGAAACATCTCACAAGCTGTGGGTAACTAATAGGTGAGATGAATCTCTAAAAGGGTTAGCTCCCTGAATGTATCTTGAAATGATTTCACCTATACTAAATTATTGTTTATGGGGAAAAGGGTTATATTTTGCATGAAATGAAACCTATTCTAGGGGGTGATCCACCAAGATGTTTACCATAAGACTATCATACTCTATCATAAAGAGACAAGGCATACAACACTAGTTTAAGAGTCCTAGAATACACTAACATTAATATATTAGTATAAAGGTGGCATGCATGAATATCATCCAAGCTAAGTACAACCATAGATCAGTTCCAGATACTATGTACATTTAATAATAGATTCATAAACTTAACAACACTTCATATGACTTTCTAGGTTGTAATCACTTGCATCAAACATGGAAGGATTGAGAAAAAGCAAGGATATATGAATATCTCTTAACCATTCACTACACATATCTTCATGCACATTGGAAAGTTGATATATGAATTCAAACTATATTTAATTTATTATCCAAGTTAAATTACAATGTTAAAATTGATAAGGCTTCTCCATACATGGTGTGGTATTAGATACAAAGGCCAAAATGGCAGCTACTTATAGCATTTGAGAGAGAAGTGGGAAAAGATGATTTCAGAGGTTAGTTGAACAATTTTCATACTAAGAGGAGGAGTTACATGTGTATAATAATTAAGTAGGAGATATACCACGCAAGGTCTAATAGGATAAATGGATCTCCAAACTATGTAACTCATGAAATATGGCATGAAACTCCTTATTTTACTCAAGAAAATTGTCTTCATCATTCCCCCTTTTTATAACATCCCAAAACTAAAGATAGATCTAATGATTAAACTAAGATAAATGGTTATGGACATGATTATCCATGAATTGGGTACATTCCTAATCATTTGGATTCCTTTGCAAGTGAGGCATCACTACCTACAGTCAAATAAATTCCTCTTTAAGTCACCCCTTACACTTGGCCTAAAAATTAGATTCAATTTTCCATGAAATTACATTAAAGGGAGTGTATGACACTTTTAGAGACCCTCCATGGCTTTAGATTTATCAAGCACACCTTAAATAGGCTCCCACTTGAATGTTTCACACTTTTCACCATCTTGCTCACTTTGCCAGTTTTGACTAGCTGAGATGACCCTACTTGTAAGGACACTTATGATATTTTTTGAAGCCTAAAATGGTCATAGTGAGTTATAATAAGTCTTGATCTCACTCCCAAAGTTAAGTTTTCCTCTGAAAAGACCTTAGAATCTACACAATGTGCAAACTAGTTAAATAAATCAATCATATACCCTATTCATGCAGGTGGGGCAGTGCAAAAGTTAATGTAAAAGATACCTTAAGAGTATTATATAACCTTCATATATTTTCATGGTCATTCCATCCAATTTGTATAGCTCTTCATCCTTTTTTTCTCAGTCAGGTCCTTATCCATTGTTTAGTAGGGTTTTAGGTCCTTTTTACTCTTTAAGCTTTGTTCATAAAGATATGACATTAAAACTATAAAAAAAATCCACAAGAGTGATTTTAAATACCCTTTTCAACCTCCCCAAACTCCTTAGATCTCCATACATAACCTTAGAGAATATTTGAGCATCTAAAGTTGCCTTATCGAGCTTGATTCTTCATTTCCTATATGCTTGAATTGGTCTTGAGTCAAAGTGAGGTTTCCTATTATCTCTACTACATTAAAAAATCTTGGACAAGTCTAAAATTACCCTATAAACATGATCCAATCCATTATAATTCCCATCTCATGTTAGAAATTAAAGTTACTCTCCATTTGGTTTTGGGCCTAAACCATGCCTAATAGGTCTGACAGTAACCTTGATGGTGTAGACCACTCTATTGAGACTCATCCTTCTATAAATTTTTTCCATTTGTTTTAGGTTTAATTAAAATTCATACACCTCTTTTCAAGGTCTTATCATCCCTTAGCTCATCCCCTTATCTCCTTTTCTCAAAACTATAGGTTTTATACACAAAGGGTTATACCCTCTATTGGAGACAAAATAGAGGGTACTTCCCTTATTTCCTTAGACAAGTTAAATGTTTTATAGGATTATCCATGTTATAAATATATCCTATGTTTAATTTAAACCTTTGGTCACATGATTACATCCCTCAAAAACACTAAAACCCAAGACAAACCTATGGGGAGTGGATTATATGCAAGGTCTTATAACCCATGCTTGTACCTTTAACCATATTCTTACTTAGTTAGGCCTGACTGATAGGCTGACCCTATTTATATATTTCTCTTAATCATAGGTCTATATTACACATATATATATGTTTAAATTGATATAATGTATTATTAAAACCATTAATTCCATTTAATATTCCCTTGGGTCACCTATACCATGCATTTGCTAAGCCAAATACCTAGAATAATCATCACTTGGGTCATTTTTAGCTATAGTTGACTGTAGCTACCAATTATTGGGGTAACAGGAGTACTATAGGCATACACCATCTTTGGAATAATTATTAAATTCCTTTTGGATCTATATAGGTCTTATAATCATTCATCCTTATCAAATATTGGTGTCTCCATATATAAACTCACCTCAAAGATGATATAGGATTTCACAGTCAGTTGTAGGTGGATACTCTTGAAGTCAAGCACACCTATAGGTGTAGATTGGCTCAAAACATTGCATATAAACCCTTTTTATGATCATTATTCTCTTTGATATTCCTTTTCAATTTATAATGTCATTCAATCATGAAGATATGTTTCACTTGTTGTTAGGAAATTGGAGTACAATTGATTACTTTTGTATAAGCAACTAAACATGGAATTAAACTAGAAGTAATAAGTAACTAGAAATCAAAAACAGTAAATAATAAGAGATACGAGAAACAACCAATCTTGTATTAAACTCTTCCAGAAGGAAATACAATGAAGGAATCTCTCTCCTCACACCTCTGGGATGTACAGTAATTCTCCCTCAAGAATTATCTCTCTCTCTCAATCAATTACAATCAACTCAATAACCGAGTTGTTATTCCATTTAGTGATAATCAATCCAATTGTTGTTGCCTCCTTGATTAAAATATAGCCCCATGGGTCTCTTAAATAGAACCTAAAGCAAACAATAATTAGAAAAGTGGACTCAAGACTAAAATTAGTCTTTACATGCAAACTAACTATTCATCTAAAATTAGAACAGTTCTGGAAACACACAGGTGACCGATGTCGGTCTACAGATGACAGATGTCAGCTGACCTAACCGATGCCAGTTACTATGTAGCTGAAGATAACCGATGTCGGTCGACCCCTAACCGATGTCAGTTGGCTTTGATTGATGTTAGTTATTATGTAACCCAGCAACCTCCACATTTGCACATTTAGTAAAGCTTTTAGCTTCACAACTCAATGATATCCCACTTGGAGATAAACAGCTGCACCTGTACATGTACAACAACATCCTCTAACCTGTTTCTGGCTTGTTTCTCCATCTTCAAGTTCAATCTTGAAGACCAACAAAATTTGAATGAAGATTCAACTTCTCCTTTGTTACCAGCTTTGTTAACATATCAACAAGGTTCTTATCCATATAGATCTTTTCCAGCCTCAACTATCTATCCTCCAATACCTGTCTAATGAAGTGGTACCTAAGCTGTATATGTTTGGTTCTTGAATGAAAGGTTGAATTCTTTGCCAAATGAATTGCACTTTGACTATCACTGTACAATCTACAACTCTCTTGCTCCTTTCCCAACTCTTCCATGAACCGAGTCATCCAAATCATTTCCTTGCTAGCCTCTGTGACTGCAATGTATTTTGCCTCTATAGTAGACAAGGCAACAACCTTTTGCAACTTTGAAATCTAGCTAACTACCATTCTACCAATAGTGAACACATATCTTGTGGTGCTTCTCCTACCATCCAAGTCACCTGCCATATCTGAATCTACATACCCATGTAGATAAGTGTTTGACCCTCCATAGCATAAATGCCTACTACTGGTCCCTCTCAGATATCTGAGAATCTACTGAACTACTTTCCAGTGTTCCTTTCTTAGATTGCCCATAAACTTGCTAACAACTCCCACTGCTTGGGCAATATCAGGTCTAGTACATACCATTGCATACATCAAGCTCGCAACTACTGAAGCATATGGAACTCTACTAATGTATTCAACCTCATCATGTGATTTAGGACATTGTTCTTTGCTCAACTTGAAGTGTCCAGCCATAAGTGTGCTTACCGATTTTGCATCCTACATATTGAACCTCTCCAACACCTTATTCACATAATCCTCTTGAGACAAAATCAAACTATGATTTTTCCTGTCTCTCTTAATACTCATGCCAAGGATTTTCTTTGCTACTCCTAAATCCTTCATGGCAAATGTGTGAGCTAATTTTACCTTTAGCTCAGTAATTTCCTGCATGTGTGAACCTGCAACAAGCATATCATCTACATATAGTAATAGGATAATATAACTACCATTATCCAATCTGATAAAATAAATACAATGGTCAGATTGACATTTACTAAAGCCATGCTCTGTCATAAACCTGTCAAACCTCAAATATCATTGTCTTAGAGCTTGCTTAAGACCATATAAGCTTTTCTTCAATCTGCACACAAGTTTCTCCTTACCTTTGACCTAAAAACCTTCTGGCTAATCCATATATATCTCTTCATCCAAATATCTATGAAGAAATGATGTCTTAACATCAAGCTACTCAAGATGTAAATCCTCAATAGCAACTAAAGACAATACAGTCTGAATAGAAGTCGTCTTTACTACAGGAGAAAAAATTTTACCAAAATCAATACCTGGTTTCTATGCAAATCCCTTTACTACCAACCTGGGCTTATGTCTCATTTGTCCATTCTCTCCTTCCTTTAACCTATATACCCATTTGTTTTTTAGTGCTTTCTTTCCAACTGGCAACTCAACCAAATCCCACGTATGGTTCTCTATCAAGGAATCAATTTCCTCATTCATGCCATGCTCCCACTGTTTCCTAGATTCTACCTGTATTACCTCATCAAAACTTTTTGGTTCTCCACCATCAGTGAGCAACACATAGTATAAAGAAGGGGAATAATGAATTGGAGGTTTACTTACCCTTATAGACCTCCTCATGGGTGTTGGAGACTCATTTATAGCTTATTGTCTGCCCAAATTTTTTAACATTAACCAATCATGATCATCTCTGATCGATGTCAGTCTGTACCTGACTGATGTCAATTCTACCTGATCGAGATCAGTCTCTGTCTGACTGACATTGGTTCTTGCCTGACTGACGTCGGTATTTGTGTTTTCTTGTGAGTGATGATTTTTACCTATGAGCTCATTTTGGATCATAACCTCATCCAAATCAAGATTGCCCTACTCAAAATTATTTAACCTCTTGAGTTGATCATTATACATCACCTTCTCATTGAAAACTACATCACGGCTTCTAATAATTTTGTTAGTCTCTAAATTCCACAACTAAAATCTAAAATCTCCAAAACCATAACCAATGAAAATGCACCACATAGATTTATCATCCAGCTTCTTTCTATTTTCTTTATCAATGTGCACAAAAGCTTCAAAACCAAAAACTCTGAGAAATGAAAGATCTACCTTTTTACCTATCCAAGCCTCTTCTAAAATTCCACCATCCAGAGCAGTAGAAGGTCCTCTGTTAATCAGGTAAATTGTAGTATCTACAACTTCTGCCAAAAACTTTAAGGGCAAACCAGCATACAACCTCATACTTTGTGCATGCTCCATTACTGTTCTATTCATCCTTTCAGCAACTCCATTTTGCTGAGATGTCTTTGGAACCATCCTTTGCCTATGTATTCCACTCATAGAACAGTAACTATTGAATTTATTGCTACAGTACTCACCACCATTGTCAGATCTAAGGCACTTCAATCTCTAACCTATTTCATTCTCAACCAAAGCTTTCCATTTCTTAAATGTGTCAAAAACATCAAATTTCCTCTTTATTCAATAAACCCATACCTTTCTTGTAGCATCATCAATGAAAGAAACATAATACTGTGATCCTCCAATAGAAGCTAACTGAGCTGGTCCCCACATGTCTGTGTGAACCAGTTCCAACTTGTGCTTCTTCTTTGTTGACCCAGTTTTGAGAAACCTTACTTTTTTCTATTTTCTAAAAATACAATGCTCACAAAAATCTAAATCTATGCATTTCAAATCTGAAAGCTTACGTTTTGACTTAAAAACATTCATTCCCTTCTCACTCATGTGACCAAGCCTACAGTGCCACAACTTTGCATCTACATCTGAAGTAGATAAAACAAAAAGAGAATAATCAGTAATACAAGTAGATAGATAAAGTGTACCTACTCTCTTACTTCTGGCTAATACAAGTGCACCCTTGGAAACTTTCCAAGATTCAGCTGTGAGAGTTACTGTGCAACCCTCATCACCCAACTTTTTTGCAAAAATCAGATTCCTCTTCAGAATGGGTATATGCATGACATCCTTCAACACCCATGTGTTGCCATTCTACAATTTTAGCTGCACTTTTCTTTTGCCAACAATTTGACAAGGCTCATCATCCCCTAAATAAACTTTTCCAAAATCTCTATGGACATAATCATTGAAAAATTCTCTATTTGGGGTTGCATGGAAAGAAGCACTAGAATCTAAAACCCATGATTCTACTTGACTATCCAAAGAAAATATAAGAGCATCCTGTGTAATAATACCTACAACATTTGCTTCCTTATTACCTTCATGCTGATTTTCTTTGTTATCCTTCAACCAACAATCTTTCTTTGCATGCCCTTTCTTTCCACAATTCCAGCAAGTTATTTTTCTATTTCTGGATTTGAATCTCCTTCCCATCTTTGACCTTGATTTCCCTTGCTTGCCCTTCTCTCTTTGCCTTCCCCTATTTTCAATACTTAAAGCATTACCTAATGTTTCCCCTGTGCTTTTCCTGTGAATTTCTTCATTCAAGATTACACTAACAACATCATCAACTTTCAAGATATTTGAAGCAGATGCAGTATTACTAACTACCATTACCAAGCTATGCTAGCATTTAGGTAAAGAGCATAAGATTAAGAGAGCCTTAATTTCATCATCAAAGACTATTTTTACTGAATTTAACTGATTTAAAATTTCATGGAGATCATTAAGATGACTATATACAGATCCACCTTCCTGCATTTGCAAATTAAATAATTGCTTAATAAGATATACCTTATTTGAAGCTGAAGGTTTTTCATATAAATTTGCCAGAGTATCCATTAAATCTATCCTTGTCTTTGCTTGTGATAAGTTGGAAATCATAGAAGATGCCAGGCTCAACCTTATAGATCCAAGAGCCTTTCTATCAAGAACATTCCATTCTTCATCTTGCATATTTGTGGGCTTACTTGAAACCCCACCCAACGGTAAATATAGATCTTTCTGATACAAGATAATGTTTTATCTGCATCCTCCATAATTGATTATTCTTGCCATTGAATTTCTCTATTCTTAGTTTACTTTCTACTGCCATTGCTTTACTCCCACTCAATCAGAAACCCCTGTGAGTGAATCCTATAATCAACAAAACACTAACCCGCTCTGATACCACTTGTTAGGAACTTGGAGTACAAATGATTACTTTTGTATAAGCAACTAAACATAGAATTAAACTAGAAGTAATAAGTAACTAAAAATCAGAAATAGCAAATAATAGGAGATACGAGAAACAACCAATCTTGTATTAAACTCTTTCAGAAGGAAATACAATGAAGAAATCTCTTTCTCCTCACACCTCTTGGATGTACAGTAATTCTCCCTCAAGAATTCTCTCTCTCTCTTAATAAATTACAATCAACTCAATAACCAAGTTGTTATTCCCTTCAGTGACAATCAACCCAATTGTTGTTACCTCCTTGATTACAATATAGCCCCATGGGTCTCTTAAATAGAACCCAAAGCAAACAATAATTAGAAAAGCAGACTCAAGACTAAAATTAGTCTTTACATGCAAACTAACTATTCGTCTAAAATTAGAACAGTTCTAGAAACACACAGGTGACCTATGTCGGTCTGCAGATGACCGGTGCCGGCTGACCTAACCGATGTCGATTACTGCGTAGTTGAAGATAACCAATGTCGGTTGACCCCTAACCAATGTTGGTTGGCTCTGACTAATTTCAGTTACTATGTAACCCAGCAACCTCCACATTTACACATTCAATGAAGCTTTTAGCTCCACAACTCAACACTTGTAACCTTGGGTGTAGGGACCTTCTTTAGAGCTCAAAACCTGTAGATGTTACTATCTAAATTTAGTGGTTAAAGGGCTAACTTTGAGCCTTTCTAGTAAGAAAACCACAAGAATAAATTACCTTCTTTATTTTTTAATTTAGACCCATATTATATGAATATAGTATGAGTGAACTTGGAGTGATCAAAACTCAACATGGCATTGTCATAAGACATCTCCAAAAGGTTTAAGTGTTATGTTTTGCATGTTTTAGGAATTTGACCCCTAAACCTACAATCATCATCCTTGGAAGTAAATTTTAACTTTACCTAGTAATATATATTTACAAATAGGTCTAATATTATCTTTAAAACATAATATAATTTATGAAATGTTTCACCATTCTCCAACATCTCTGTACAAGTATGTCCATATCTCTGTGGTGCCACCTATAGGTGGACATTTTCACATACAGGTAATGAGGATAAGTAAGTTGGTAGAATAAATGGTGTATGAGATTAAAATGAGTTTTATATCTATCTAAAAGTTTTCAAATAGACTCTTCTCATTATCAAGGACCTTTCTCAGCATAGACACTCCCTTTCAATCATGATTAACCTTCATGAGATACATGTACGTGCATTATGAGTTACATACATGTAGTGAGCATGAAATAGTAAATATACTCAAGTGATATGCCTTGATAACCAATTTATATCACCTCATGGTTTTAAAATTAAACATAAAACTATTTCAAATCTTGATATAATCTCTCATACCTCTTTTTAATGTATTCCCTTCCTGTAGGCATCTGTAGATGCATCTCTATGTTATATGACTATATGGGTGACATCACAGTCCCTTATTTTTTTGAGTGAAGAGATTTTACTTGATTGATACTGATATGAGAGTGTGTTAAAAAATTTATGACCTCCATCATAACTCCATGGACATGTTATACAAGCTCCATACACATGATTCACCATGACTGCAAGTGAAAGTGGGTAAAGAGTTGACTGTGAGTATGACAAGACTAGATGTTTGATCAAAGAATGGTATTTTAAGACCAAACATGGAAGTTACATAATCCTTATGGTATTAAAACATGGGAAACACCATATCCTATTCATAATAATCCTTTGTATAGAATCTAACCTTGTTTAAGTAGTTAACTTGACTACCATTCCACCTGGAACATTAACTTGTAAACTAAACTAATTAGCCCATGATATTTTTTCCAAACATTAAAATGAGAATGGGAATCATGATAGGATATTTAAAACATCATCTGGATTAAATATCACCAACTAGATTATACATATTTTTCCAAACAAGAGAAAAATCTATAGGGTATGAGAAATAATGAGCAGAAAAACATAGTCAACTTGTTAGAGATGATTAAGAAATCACAGTTGACCAATCCTTTAAATCTTATTATGAAAATTAATTTATCTTATTTTAATATCACCCCTCAAATTTATTTGGTCTGAAACTTCACCAACTGGCTATACCAAGCATAAACATGTTGAATGGTTCTATGTGTCTAGAAGGGTGAAGAAGGAGTAGAATGGTTTTGAAGATTTTTTATCACTTTCAGAGCATGTCAAGAACTAAGATGAGTCTAATTAATATGAAGATTCATCTAAAAACCTTCTCTCATGTGTCACACTCTCTTATGGGCCATACAAGTGCCAAACTCCTCCTTTTTTAGTTAGTTTCTTGATGTTAAGTTAGATAACCTGCAAGTTTCAGATGTTACTGACATTATTGATATGGAATCTGACCTCTTGGATGTTTTAAGGAAAATTAAGACACTTGAACACCTTGAAAACCATGCCACTTGCATATATAACCCCTAAAAGGCTACTAAGTGACTTCAAAATGACATATAAACTAATTAGACCATGACCAAGGCTAAAATGGCATTAAATTAAATCAAGTAAACTATAGCATACCCTATGAAAAAATATTAGACCGCTATATAAGTTTTTACTATAGGGTGGGTTGACCCATTTTGACTTTTGGTCAAAATGGTCAACATTATAGTAGATATAGTCTATATTTAACCTATAATAAAAGAGTATTCAAATTTATTTCTCAAATATATTAATTTGATATCAATTAAATCCCCCTAAAAAATTTAAGTTGTGACTTTAAAAAAACACTTAATCACATGTTTGACTGTGTGCACCTCCAACTTTGACTTTGACCCAAAAAATACTTAATTAAATGCAATCCTTAAGTAAAAAAGATCGGTAATCCTACATAGTGGTTTTTATTATATAAATTAACAACAAAGACCAAATAAAAATATCAGTTGCACCCCAAAAAAAATAACGAATAAAATTAAAAAATGACTTTAGAACATTATCTAAAATAGACTTTAACATCCTAAACATGAAAAAGGATAAAATAATCTTCACTATGTGAAAATATCAAAGCCTAGTTCACCACACATTGTCTACCACTATGTTGCTTAACTTACGATTTTATAGATCTGTTACAGCGCTCATGGAAGAGGCAATAGAGCTATCAGGGCAGTGTATCATGTAGTACAACCATGCCTACTATACATAAATCAGGGTCATATAGCTATCAACACACCTAGTAGGGTAGATAAAACTTACAGTGAATAATATATATTGGAAAGCATAATGCACCTAATCAAAGTTTTGTGAGATGATTTATTCTTTTTTTTATTCTTTGTCATTGCTTCTCTTCAAATTTTTATTGTATGTTTTGTTCGTTCCATTTAGTATTTATAAATAAATATTCTCTATTTTTGCACATCATGTGACCCATTATATTTATCATAATGTCATCCCTGTTATATTATTATTTAGACAAATTAACTTATATTCTTCAAACATCATCCCTACTATATTATTATTTTGACAATTTAATTTATATTCTTCTATTGTCGGTCCTAAAAATTTATTTCATGGGAAGGACATCAAATGCCTCTAATCCCCTCTAATAATTATAGAATTCCTCTCGATGTAATAAAATTCATTCACTTTTCATAGTAAAATTTTCAATATTTGGACCCCACATCCCAAAATACCCTTTCATGTATTGAATCCCACTCAACTTATGGCCTTTGTCCCTTATTAATACTATCTATACCATTGTGTCTACGTATGTGTTATCTTATTTTAGCAAAATTTATTTTTGTTACTCACTTTTAGAGGAGAAGAAGAATTCTTAATGTCTAAGTCTGCTCACATTATGTCATTGTAAACTAAAAATAAAATGTTGAATGTAGGTGAAATTGCGGTATCTCTCTCTTCCAATATGCTTAGAGTGGTGCATATTATCCATGACAAAAAAGACTACAATTTTTTCAAAAAGATGCAACTCCTAGAAGATGATTTTTTTGTCTCTGTAATATTCTTGTACCTACTTTAGCATTTGTTTACATGGGTGACCCACCTCTAATCTGTATCAATTTCAACTAATTATATCAATAGCACTTATTCATTATCAAAATTTATGGTTATAAGAATATGATGATATCTATTTTTAACATAAACACCTAGTTGATGAATCAGTAGTTACCCTAATGTAAGGTGGTAAATTCAAGATTGGGCTCTCCATCATTGTTCCAAAACATGAAAATAGTATTTTTAGACACTAAATTTAAATTATAAATCATCTTAGTCTTGTACACTTGGAAGATATCCATCATGATTGTACCCCTTAATTCTAAGACTTTTCCACTACCAAAAGGATTACATTCATTATATATTTGTACTAAATTTCTTATCTCTTAGTCTGACCATATGTTATTTTGATGACCAAACCTTATATACCATGAAATATGATCTAAACATGGTCATTATCCTTCTTTTCTATTTTTATACCTATGCCTATTTTATAGCTTCCTCGACACTTGCATCCTAAATAGACAACTATGTCAATGCAAGTGTCACTATTCCAACTAAGTTTCCAGTGCCCAAAAGTCATTGAATTTGTAAATTTAATGTTTCCTTATGGTTAATATAAGTGATTTAGTACAAGATATTTTCAAAATGGATTGATATATATATATAAGATCAATCCCCATTCATTCCCCACCTAGTAAAATCATACCTCTCACTTACAAAGTAACAAAATAACTATCAATCAAACATTAAAGTGAGAAAAGCTTCCCTATTCATTCCCATTTTCATATCATTCATATGAGTAGTCTATCTATAGGTCCAAATTAATGATGGAATAACCCATGAGACATATTTGTCAAGTTAAAACCTATGACATTGTATGTACTTTCTTATCACATATTATATCTTTATGCACACACAAGATAATGTGTAAGGGAGAACTACATAATTTTGAATCCTTATTTAGAGTATTGGTTATGTAGGCAATGCCTATCGATAAATGGGTCCTTCTATCAGCTTAATACTATGTGCCCACTAAAACAATTTTTCCACAATCACTCCAAGGGTATGAAATTTGGGGTTTGATAATTTGATGAAGAGTGACATCATGTGCACGCTATTTGTAAACATCATAGGAAAGGTGACAAAAAACTTACAAGGCTATAATTGGTTGCATATATATCTAGTCAGTATTTTATATATAACACCTATGTCTAGTCCACACACCTATATCGACATGATAATCTAGATCTGGTGTAAGCATATGAGGTCATAGAGTGTAAAATTATTTAATTTGATGACTATTCCAAGATTTTGATCTAGTCCACTTCCAACCTATTTTAGTACAGATATGCATGTGCATAGTAAACTAGTTAAGTGTTATTGTTTATAATTTATTGTAATATCAACTAATAGATATTATTTCTATTTGTTGTATATCTCAGTATTTAAATTTAGAATATTTTTTATCTAAATTTTAAAATTAATTGGCCTACTATAGATCTATTTATCACTAATGTGCTTATTCATTTCTATATTCTTAACCTTATTTACCCTTGTACATTCAATTTATGATTAAACATTTGGTGAACCAATCTCTATGGCTTTTCATGTAATTATTAATATGCTAAAGGATTTTTTGGTGAGTATTTTATGGTAGGTGTTGTCATTGATTTTTGAGAGGCATTAGCAATGACAAAGTGGTATAGCAGGTCAGTGAGATAGAGCATGGAGGTCTAATGTACTTGGAGCAGTGTGATGCTTGCATGGGTGTCCTAGGTGGTTATTGTATGGTTAAATAGATCCTGGTATGAAGATTTTTTACCTATTCATGATGTATTTTAGAATCAAAGGTTGATCTCATATATCCCTCATGAGGTATATAGGCCAATTTGTGCTTTTGTAGGTTTGACCATGCATAGTTGCCTATAGGGTTTTGAGTCCTATGTATTATATGCCATGGTAGGGAGTTCAATGTGCTTTTAATATTCATTTTGGACATGTTTAAGGAGTCAAAAGGCTAGGTATATTATTTCCAAGTGGTTGCAAGTGGTCTGCAAGGTTGTTTGGCTCTTGACCTAGTTGGCCTAGGTAGGCTTATGAGGCCTTAGAAGGGTCAATGAGTGATTTAAAGATGTTTGATTTTATATCTACATGTAATTTGATCAAAGAGGTTTATTCAAGTTCATTTACCAAGTCAAAGGTTAGAAGTTGAGAGAGAAAGTTAGAAATCTCTTCATATACTTCAGAGGGTGCTTGAATGGTGTTTTTTAAGCTCGAGAGGAAAGTTATTACATTCATTAGCTCATAAAAAAATTTCATGAGGAGATAATAAATTTGTATAAGATTAATAAGCTTCCTAATAATTATTTATAAGCATTATTTCATTTTTTAAGATGTATTCTTTATGAATGATTGCTAAGAAGGTAAGCAGGTTTTTATGTGCAAAATTCCTAGTCTTAAAACCTGATGTGAAAGATCTTGATTATATATGTTCAAAAATATGGTGTATGGTCAGTATTATGATTGGATATTGTATAAGACTCCTCTAGCATTTTTATGATATGTTTGGTTAATTTTGAATGTTTGTGGGTCCCATACAAATGTTTCTTAACAATGTTTTTGATATTATGAGAGATTTTTGAAAGTAACCAAGGGAAAAAATGGGTGTAAGATGAAGATCATTACTTGATTAAAACATTAATTTAAATTTTTAGGAATATTCACTTATTTGTGTCAAATTTATAGGTCCTCAAAGTTGACTAGTTGATATGAAGGAAAAGATACCATGAGTGAAAAAGACCAGTCAGAGTGAAGAGTTTCAAGTGAGTAGGGATGGATATCATGAATTGAAGTATTTTTTCTAGATGTATTCCTCTTTATTCCTTGGGTCTTAAGTGTTTATGATTCTCATACATAGGTGAAATAGTACCTTCAAAGTGACTTATTTGAGTAATGAAGATTGTGAAACAGTAATTTAAGGAATTGGTCTGTTAGACCAATAAATGATGATAGAACAAGAGAAATATCTAATTAAGAGTGATATTTAGATCACATAGAATATATTAATATGTATTATATGTTATTAAAGTTTTCTTTCAAGTGATAGACAATAACATCTATAGACTATATTATTGAAAACTACAGGCAGTCTGAGTGGTCAATTTGAAGGAGTGAGTTAGAAGTTTTTTGAGAAGATTTGAGGAAAAAAATAAGTATGAAGATGTTATAAAAGTATAAAATATTGATTATAAGGTATTAAAATTCATGTTTTGTTTCTAATCAAGTTTGGAGAGTCAAAAATACTTGACTATAATTTGACTATGTTTTAACAAAATTAAGTGAGCCTATGACAGTGGTGCTTTTAAATGCTTAGAGCCTATTTAGTGAAGCCAAATGGTTTTTTTGATTTTTTTTAGGTCATTTAGGACCCACTAATGTGATTTATTCATATGTTTTTATGTAATAATTGAGTGTACACTTTTTATGTGTGAGATAGTGTTTTTAGTGTATGAATACCTAATTACTGAGTACTCTAAAAGGCTTGGTTAAGGGTGTGAGTTGGAGTTACAGATGTTATAGACCCATGTGGGAGTAGTAAAGTGTTAATTGGAGACATTTTTTATGTTTTTTAAGTATTTTTTGAGACTAAAGGTAGACCAACAGTTAATGAGTATAATGTATGGTTCATGAATGACTAATTGTTATACGTCCCACCTAAGGGATAATAAAGGCTTGTGGCTTGGACAACCAAAGAGGTAGTGTATTACATAAATGGAACATGTAAGAAGGTTAAATTGAAGGTAAATCAATATATGGTATGCATATTTTCCAACCAAGATGGGTTAGATGAGAGTATGGTATATATACTAGGCCTAATTGGCCTATTTGATGGTGGGAATGAGTGTGGACTAAAGTGAAGGAAAGAACTCAATAAATGAGTAGATATAATTCATTAAGTACCTTCAAAGGTTGAAGAGGATTATTTGTGTTTCTTTGATCAGGTTCATGAGTTAACATGTCATTATATCTAACAGTCTAAAGGGTGACTTGGTTGAGTGAATGAGCTAGGGGTGCTTGCTTGGAGAAGAGAAGCAGGTTTAAAGTTGTTAGAGTAAGAGGAGGTCATCATCAAATGTAGAAGACATCAGAGTAGTGGTGTAAATTATATATAAGCTGGTTGAGTGGGTTCTTAATCACCTAGGGGGTTGTATCTTCCTTTCTAGTTGGAGCTAGTTAAAGGTCTAGTAGGTATTGGACTAAATTGAGTGGTGGGTACTCCTTAATAAATTGATGTTGGTATAAAAGTCTCATCTTCATGATATATTTATAAGATAGTTAGTCCATTGATTATAGTCTTGAGAGTGGTTTTTATCCCCCATGAGGGTTTCTCACATAGATGAGGTGTACTTGTGTTGATTTCTCTTTATCTTGCTTATGTGTTGATTTGTTTATGTTATGCTTAAGTGTTTCTATCATTGGAGTCAAATGGAATTGATTATTGATGTTGAGAAACTAATTCACCCCCCCTCTCAATAGCTAATTCCATCAATTGGTATCAGAGTAAGACCTTTGAAGTAGGCTTGACATCCTACATGTGATCCTAAGTAGCTTAAGATATGATGAAGACAAGGCTCATCTTATTTGCAGTAATGGATAAGTTTGTGAAGATCAGAGTTGAAGTCTGCATAGAGGTCTACATGTTGGCACTAGAAAGTTAAAATAAGAAAGACTATACTGAAGCCAAATCCAAGATCAAACTTGAGTTGAATGATAAAGCTTATTGAAGGTGGTCTACTCAATTAGCTAACATGGTATAAGAAAGGTATGTGACAGCATATTTGTAAAGCAAGTAGGTAGAGGTATGAAAGTGAAAGATGAGTTGATCATCAAGATAAATAAGCTTGAACATGTTGATGAGACCTATTTGAGGTATGTTTGAGACATCATAAGTTATAAAGGTATGAATGTACATTCTTATCTATATTGTGATTAAGCATATAAGCTTTGAGGTTATCAAATAGATATACATATCTAAAAGAGTGCTTGAAAAACATGTGTGATGCCTCAAGAGTTTCAAGAAGTAACCATTGGAATTAAAATTCAAAAGACTATGGAGTGTGATTTTTTGCATGAAATTCATTCATGAAAGTGATTGTATATGATTTGTGCATGATCAATTTGACCCTAAAAGTAAGAATAAGCTCAAAAGGTGAAAGGTAGTGATTTGAGGTTTTCAAGATGATTTATAACTACAAAACCTAGCTGTGCTCTAATGAGTCAAATGAGTTCATTCTTGGTCTTTAGATCTCAGTGAGAGTCAAAGGGATGGAATCCAATATTGTCTTCAGTGGTTATCATGTTTAAGATGCATGTATTAGCTTAAGTTAAGGTTTAAGAAGCCTATATCATCATAGGTGTGTGTAAGTTGTTTCTTGGACTATAAGACCATTATATTTGAAGGTTAGAGGTATTGTTCTTGAGTTAAAATTCTTATATCTGATTTAAGAAGTAGGTTGGCTTGTTCTTGGTGTATTTTGAGTAGTCATAGAAGTTTTAAATATATTTCTTATTGTTATAGCTTCAAAAGATTGCTTGTGAGATTGAAGGAGATTGTTGAAAGTGATCTTAAATGTTTTATGGTGAGTGTCATTTTTCTTTGTTGTCAAGGTGAGCTCATAAGTTCATAGAGGAGTGTGATGGCATCATGAAGAAGTTTTGAGCAATCTGAGGTTGATAGTTGTTCTAATTTTCTTGTTAGGGTTCTGAGTGTGCTTATTACAAAGGTTAAAGAATGTTGTTTCAAGAGTTGCCTTTAGGTCTGTGCCTTGTAGATGATATGTTTCATAAAGGTAGAATGATCTAAGTATCATTTCATGCTTGTAATTATGTTGTTTGGTCTCTATTACATATTTGAAGATACTATAAGTTCTGATTTTTCATAATAGGGTCTTAACTATGAGGGTAAGGTTGATCCTTTTAGTCAATTTGAAGGGCTTTCACAAAGATATCAATAGACTAAGAGGTTGGTTATGACCTTAATTTCATGTAGCATTAGTTTGATTATTTTGGTATCCTATGTTGATTGTTTTAAAGGAAATATTGCTTATCAGATGACTGATAAATAGTAGGTGTATACATAGAAATATATGATTGTGTGTTTCTATGAAGTGCTTTGAAGATTTTTTAGCCATAATGGATTGTGGTGTCTGAAGGATAAATGGTTGATTGATTAGAGGTATCTTTTTGTGCTTCATGAGATATTTCTTCTGGTGGTGAAGCATGTGAGTTTTTTAGGAGGTATGTTCAAGTCTCCTAGTCCTAATGCCTTTTTGATCAATTTTTGATGCTAGATGTGAGTGGTGATCTAAATGAAATGGATGAATATATTTATATTATGCCATGAGGATTATAATCATGAGTTATTCCCAAGTGGTCTAAGTCCTTGATGAGCTAAGACATGTGTTTTATGGTTAAAAGTCTAAGTTGACCATTTTTGGTAGTGATGACTGCCTAGAAGGTACCCAAAGAGTTATTTTGATGATTTATGATGGATAGAAGATTAGATATAGATGATTCAAGTTAGGTTTGACATTTTAAAATAGAATGGGAGGTTTGATTATGTCCATGAGGAGCTCAGGTATGTTTTTGACCATTTGGTCAAGGTGCCTGTTGTAGATAATGAGCTTGTATGCATAGATTGCTTGGTTTTAAAGGTCACTTGATGAATGAAGATGTGTCATGAAGAATATTTTTTCTAATAAAGGCATTCACATGTGATTAAGACATGTTCCATGTGGTTTCATAGGTTTATAAATGATTTTGTGCTAGGTGGAGCATTTTGAGTGATCTCTAACTCTTTTTCTCAAGAGCATGTGTTTGGAGGCTTAAGGAAGTAAATGTTCCCAAAGGTGTGGAGGATTCAAATTTGGCATGGAAGTGAGTTGTTTTTGTCTCTAGGTGTGATATCCATCTAAGGGGATAGTATTGACTATAGGTTGACTTTTGACAAAAGTTTACTTTGAAGGCCTAGTCATTTAGGCATGATTGAAAAAGTGGTCATTATTTGGAGTTGAGTTCTAAAAGCTTCAAATTAGTTGAATGGAACAAATGGGTTGGTGAAACAAGTCTTATAATGATATGAAGGTGAGTATATTTCATTTTATTCAAATTTTAGCTCACTAGGAGGCCTAATTGGCTAGTAGGCTAAGGAAGTATGCTAAGGAGAATGAGTTGGAGGTTTTATTTTGTCATGCCTAAGGGGGAATGATATTGGTCTTAAAATATGAAGTTTCATGGCTTGAAGTGATCAAGGCAAAGATTTATGAGCTTTTCAATGGCTAAATAGAGCTACAAGGGGTCTAAATAGGCCTAGTGAAGAAAATGAAGATTGTTGAAGAAAGTTTCCAAAGAAGGTTGGATTTTTTGGTTCTAGTTGAGAATTTTGGTCTATTCTTATCATGATTCATGTGTGGTGCTCTACTTGGAATGCCCTTGGTGTTCTGTGTGGTGCCTTGAAAGTGATGATAAGTGAGCTTGTATGGAGTTTTGGTGCTCTTGCTACTATTTGAAGTGATGGTAGCTATTCTTGGAGGTCTTGTAGGTATGAATGGGTTGTTTATACTAAGGGGGAGCCTTCAAAGTGGAGTAGAGTTCTAGGGGGAGCTATGTTACTATGTAAAAGGTGATAAGTCCAAGGATCTTGATGGTTCAAGAGCATTTTCTAAATGAGAGCATATTCCAAGGGGAAGTTGTGATTTTTTGAGGTTATAATGGTAATATTTCAAATGATTTCCCTTAGGTGAGAATGATTTCAAGAGTTTCTTACAACTCATTTGCTTATTTTTTATGGTGTCTAGTGTTAAAGGGTATCCAATTTATCATTGTGGCAAAGGGGGAGAGAGAAAAGGAGTTTTGTCATTAATGACAAAGGGGGAAATTGTTAAGGATTTGATGGTAGGTGTTGTCATTGATGTCTGAGAGGCATTAATAATAACAAAGTGGTCTAGTAGGTCAGTGAGATAGAGCATGGTTGTCCAGTGTACTTGTAGTAGTGTGATGCTTGCATGGGTGTCTTAGGTGGTTGTTGTATGGTTAAATAGAGCATATTATGAAGATTTTTGACCTATTCTTTATGTATTCTATTCTCAAATATTGATCTCATATATCCCTCATGAGGTATGTAGGTCAATTTATACCATTATAGGTTTGACCATGAATAGTTGCCTATAAGCATTTAAGTCCTATGGATTGTATGCCATGGTATGAAACTCAATGTGCTTTGCATATGCATGTTGGACATGTGTAAGGAGTCAAAATTCTAGGTCAATGATTTCTAAGTGGTTTTAAGTGGTATACAAGGTTGTTTGGCTCTTGGCCTAGTTGGCCTAAGTAGGCTTATGAGGCCTTATGAAGGGTTAATGAGTGATTTTAGGATGTTTGATATTATATCTACATGTAATATTATTAGATAGGTGCATTAAAGTGCATTAACCAAGTTATAGGTTAGAATTTTAGAGAGAAATTCAAAAATGTCTTCATATGCTTCAGAGGGTGCTCGAATGGTGTTTTTTAAGTTTGAGAGGCTATTTATTACATTCATTAGCTCATAAAAACTTTTCATGAGGAGATAATCCTTTTGGATAAGTTTATGAAGGTTCCTAATAAGGATTTACAAGCATTAGTTCATTGATTAAGGTCTTATTCTTTATGAACAATTGCTAAGAAGGTAAACAGGTTTTTATGTGCAAAATTCCTAGTATTAAGACCCAATATGAAAGATCTTGCTTGTATATGTTCAAAAATATGGTGGATAGTTATGATGATTATTTTAGGTTTTATATGAGTCCTCTAGGCTTTTTAGGATGTGTTTTTTCAATCTTGACTATTCGTGAGTCACACATAAAAGTGCTTCTTAACAGTATTTTTGATATTATGAGATATTTATGAAAGTAACCAGTGGAACAAATGGATTTGAGATGAATATTATAACTTGATTAAAATATTAATGTAAAATTTCAATAATATTCATTTATCTATGTCTAATTTCTAGGTCCTCGAAGTTGACTAGTCGATATGAAAGAAAAGATACTATGAGTGAAAAAGACCATTCAAAGTGAATATGAGTTTAGGGAAGAGTTTCAAGTGAGTAGGGATGGATATAATTAATTTAATTCTTTTTTTATACGTATGCCTCATAATACCTTGGCTGTAAAGTGGTGATGATGCTCATACATAGGTGAAATAATGCCTTCAAAGTGACCTATTTGAGTAATGAAGATTGTGAGACAATGATTTGAGAAATTGGTCTATTAGACCAATAAATGATGATCAAAAAAGAGAATAATATACTTGAGATTGATATTTAGATAACATATAATATATAAATATGGATTATATGTTATGAAAGTGTTCTTTTAAGTGTTATACAATAACATCTACATGATTGTATTATCTGAAGCTACAGGTAGTCTGAGTGGTGAGTTTGAAGGAGTAAATTAGAAGTTGTTTGAGCAGAGTTGAAAAAAAATAAGTATGAAGATGTTATAAAAGTATCAGATATTTATTATAAGGTACTATAAGTCATGTTTTGTTTATAATCAAGTTTGGAGAGTCAAAAAAACTTGACTATAATTTGATTATGTTTTACCAGAATTTAGTGAGCCTGTGACAGTGGTGTTTTTGGATTCTTAGAGCCTGTTTAGTAAATCCAAATGGTTTTGGTGATGTTTTTTAGGTCATAGAGTATAAATTCATGTTATTTATTCATATTTTTGTGTGTAATAATTGATCATACACTTAAGATGTGTGAGACAGTGTTTTCAGTGTGTGAAGACCTAATTAGCAAGTAGTCTAAAAGGCTTGCTTTAAGATGTGAGTTGGAGTTATAGATGTTATATACCCATGTGGGATTAATGAAGTGTGCATTGGAGACATTTTTGATGTTTTTTATTTACTAGTTGAGACTAAAGGTGGACCAAGGGTTTATGAGTATAATGTATGGTTCATGAAGGCCTAATTATTATAGGTCTCACCTTAGGGCTAATAAAGGCTTGTGGCTTGGATGACCAAAGAGGTAGTGTAGTACATGAATTGAAAGTTTAAGAAATGTAAATTGAAGGTAAATCAATGTATTTTATGCATCTTGGCTGACCAAGATGGGTTAGATGAGATTACGGTATATAAACTAGACCTAATTAGCCTATTTGATGGTGGGAGTGAGTGTGGACTAAAGTGAAGCAAAGAGCTCAATCAAAGATTAGAGATAGGTCATTGAGGACCTTTAGAAGGTGAATAGGATTAGTCATGTTTGTCTAATTAGGTTCATGAGTTAAAAATTCATTATACCTAACAATCTAAAGGGTGACTTGGTTGAAAAAATGAGTTAGGAGTGCCTACTGTAGACACTGGAAATGTGTCTGCACCTTGGTCGTCTTTCGTTCTCTCCCCTTTGTCCACCTCAACCCATATTCTAACCCTTGTCCTTAATCCCCTACAATCATTAAATTAAAATAACTTAAAATATTTTAATTGAGTGGCCCCCTTTCCACCTCACCCTTGCCACCTTGGATCCCCTCCTTGGATCCCCCCACCTCCTTCCTAGCTTTTATTACCCCAAATCTCCCCATTATCTTCCTCCCGCGCCCATTTAGCATCCTCATGACCGTTCTCCCCACAATCCCTCAACTCGGCGGTGTGTAAGAATGGATAGAGGCTATTTTTAGTCTCTATCCCCATTCTACTGCTGCTGACGTCGGCTATCCTGCAGCCGACGTCGGTGATTCTGTCAGCGTCGACAGCCTTCAAGACCACTTTCTGCATCCGTTGCAGACCCCAGCCCCTTGAGCTCATAAATAGAATCCTCTTGGCATTTTGGCATTCGAATATCCTCCCTCTGGACCTTATGTAATAGCAACAACAGGTGTAGGGACTCTTGATCAGAGATTTCCTCTTGTAACAAGTCTTCTGTGGCTCCAACAACAGTGCCTCCGTTCTTCATTCAGCGAGCCCAAAAGGTAAGCAAGTTCATTATTTTATTTCATTATTTTATTTAGTTTTAGTTATCTGGCATATCCATTGTCTCCTACTTCCTCTGTCCTTCCCCCTGAGAGGTTGAAAAGCCTTCTCAAAACCTGTCCTCTGTCTATCTTCCTCTCACCCTGTCACCCTTTTAGTGTAGTCCCAGACAACTTCCTCATCCCTCTTGCCAACAAAGACCCTGCACAGGGCATCCAACTAGACCCAGACCATTCCTCAAACCATTCAACCACATCCATAAACTCTGTCTCAGACCCGTCCATGAACCAGATTCATCCTCAGACCAAGAAACTCGACCAGACCCCGTCCAGGCCACTGCCCGGACCGACGCCGAACATTACCCCAACCGACGTCGGTAGGCTAACCGACGTCGACAGACCAGAAAACTGATGCCGACAACATTCCTGACCTTGGTGACTATGATCAGGCTGACAACTCCTTTCAAGTAAACATTTGTCTTCTCTTTCCTTTCTAATTTGTTATCATTTCAATATTCTGGCATTCTGTATTTTCTCAGTCTTTTATCTATCTTTTACCAGTGGGTTGACCTCCCTTAAGGAAGTTTTCATACTTCTGGGAACAAGCTTTCACTTGGCAACCCACCACCTATCCATCTAACACCTCTTTGTCTAAGTCTCTTTTCTTTGCAGGTGTCATTCCTCCACAGCCAAAGAGGAGTACTCACAAGCGTCTGGATTACGGTGCACAGACTATATCCAGGTACATACATGCCTTGACCATTTCCTTAGTTTATTATTCTCTATCTTTTGAATGTAGAAAGCGAATTAGCATTTAGAAACATTCTGGCACACCCGGTGGTGTTTCTATGCAAATTTCACTTTCACATTCAAAAGATAAAAATGAGAAACTAAGAGATGGTCAAGGTTAGAAGATACCTGATATAGTCATGTGCACCAAAATCAGACGTTGGAAGATTCTCCTCTTTGGCTGTGGAGGAATGACACTTGTGAAGAAAAAGAAACTGAAACACAAAAAAATGTTAGGTAAGGATATGGTGGGTTGTCAGGCGAACACCCGATCCTGGAAGTACAAAGACTTCCTAGAAGGATATCAACCCACTGATAAAAAGGCAAAATATTTGACTAAAATAGATGTAATGAAAGACAGAATGATAGAAATAAAAGACAAAAAATAAAATGCGTACCTGATAATGTAGCAAAATGCTTTTAGACAGTCGCCGGTGTCGGTCTCTGTGATGCCAGTGTCAGTCAGGGGAAGGTGCCGACGTCGGTTAAGGTGCCGGCGTCGGTCGGGGCAGTGACCGGCGTCATTCAGGGCAACAGTTTTGGTTAGAGTCTGGGCAAGTCAGGTCGGGTCTGGTTGAGTCAAGACAGGGTCTAGTCAGGGTCTGGTCAGGGTAAGGTAGAGTCTGGGCAGGGTCTGATCGGGTTTTGGTCAGAAGGTCTAAACAGGTTTATAGTATAGTCAGGGGATAGGGGGCAGAGGTGTATAGAAGGAACTCAGGGCTCGAGTCTATAGTCTGAAGATCTAGGGTGATAGAAATAATGAGCAATAATAACCAAAAGGAAATAAAAATAAACAGAGGAAGATACTTACCTGTCACACTGTGAAGACATAGTTGAAATCATCGATGCTCTATCAGAAGTTGATCAAAGCGAATGTAGATTAGTTGAGTGCTGGAGTTGGTTGATCACCAGAGTTGATTGCAAGAGTCTGTGAATGTCAGAGTTTGGGATTCGATTGATCAGAGATTTCGAATGGTTTTGTTGATGAAGGCGAGGGATGGTTCGAGGGATGGTTCGAAAACCGATTGGGAAACTGATTGGGAACTGAATGGTAACTGATAACGGGTAATGGTAAGGTGACTGATGTCGGTAGGATTGCCGATGTCGGCTGATAAATGACCGACGTCAGTGACGTCGGCTGAGTAACGACCGTCATCGACAGATGCATAATGGGGACAGAGTCTAATTTTAGCTCTCTGCTCATTTTTACATGCTGCCAGGGTCAAGGCTAGTAATAAAATGGTCGACAGGGGTGAAATAGGCATGGGAGAATAAAATTGAGGATAGAGGAAGATGACGACAAGGGTTAGACACAATTTCAGTGTCTATATTTGCCCTTTTTTGTTTTTTTGGTTGTTCTGGATGAACTGCAAGACAAAAATAGGAGGTTGGTTGCCCCAGGTGATGGGTAAGGTCAATTTCATCTTCTTGGTTGTTCAAATGAACTATAAGACAAAAATAGGAAGAAGATGATTGGTTTCCCTAATTATAGATGAGGTATTCCCCCTCAAAGCAGGAGTCGAGGGAAGGAAACTAGGAATCGGGTGCTGATTTGACAAAGAGAGAGATAAAAAAGGAGAAGGTAAGGGTGAACGCTGCAAAAGTCATGCTTGCACGCCTACCACTTCACGAGATGGTTAGGGCAATTGTCGCAGGTCAAGGGTTGAGGAGTGCCAAAATTGAAGTAACCAGGCCCTAGCATTTAGTCATCTGCTGATCAGGTCACTCAATCTAAGCTGAAGCTCCAAATGGTCATCATGTTCTAGGTATCCTGGGTTCAAAAAGTGCTCCCAAAAACACGAAAAAAGTCACAAGTAGTGCAGATCAACCAGCTTGCGATCCAATACTTGTGAGGGTCCAAAAATAGTCTATGCGCAATTCTGCTAACCAACTGTGAGGTAGCATGCATGCAAAAACAACCAAGGCAACATTGTCTTGGAAGTGGTCAAGGTCGGAGGAGATAGGTATGATCTCCAATGGTCATTGGTCAAGGTGGATGGATGGACGAAAGGATGTGGCTGAGCTAACCTCAAAAAATGTCATGTGATCTGAGTGTTGCCTACGTAGCCCTTGTGTGAAGGGCCTCAGGCCAATGTAGTTCTCCCTAAAAGGGAGGGATGGTCAAAGGGATTGATTGGTCGTGGTCGAGGGCAAGGTCATGGTCAAAAGGAGGAAAAAGGGTTTGTCTATCAGAAAGACAAACAAATGAGGGTGGTCAAGCTAACCTCAGAAATCTGAGTGCTACCTACATAGCCCTGGTCTTAGGGCCTCAAACCAATGTAGTTCAGACTGAGAGGCAAAATGGTCGATGATTGGATGTGGTCGAGTGTCAAAATGATGAAGAGAAAAAGATGTCACAGCCTTTTCCAAATGGTGTATTCTGTAACATTGGTCAAGGGTCTTTCATCCCTAGCAATATTCCATAGTCATGATGGATGTATGCTAAAAATGAATTGTGGTCTATTTATGCTTCAGCAAGTATTGGTTTATGCTTAACATAAATTGGGTCTGGTCGATAGTTTCCATGTGTATTGGTGTCCATAGAAACTATGTGAAATGGACAATGATGATGCGTGATGTCATGATAAAAATGATGAAAATGTTGAAGTTGGCTTGGTTTGAATTGATTGGGTAAAAAAAAAGGTTGGGTTGAATGTGACCAAAATTTAGAGAAAAAAGTGAAAGGCAAATTGCTCTTTCATTGACAAGGACCAGAAGGGACAGCATAGATAGGGGTTATTAGAACAAAAACCCCGTTCATGCATGACATCGTTGACCAGTGTTGTGCTAGAGCGGTAATTGAATCACTTGACATTAAGTGAGCTCAAAGTCCCTTGAGCAGGTGATAGGAGGAGGATAGGGTAACCCATTTGTAGAGCAAAGATAACTTTGCCCTTTTTATAGGAGACCCTGAGACAACTACAAGTCAAGTCCATGATTCATTTTTTTTTTGCGCAGACTGATCAATGCGGGAAGCCTGCAGAGAGATGTCATTTGCTTGGTGGTCATGTTGTGAAGCTGATCAATGCAGAAAGCTTCAAAAAAAGATTGTTGTTTGTAGCAAGAGTTTAGTCATAGCCATCCTTCGAGGGAGTGGTCTATATTTTGCTTTATATATAAGGGCTTTGAATAGCTGTCCTTCGAGGGAGCAGTCTATTAGCTACAGCAATGATAGTACAGCTATCCTTCGAGGGAGTAGTCTGCCTTTTGATTTGAGTTAGTGACCTTGGATATTTTGACATCTTGATTTGTTTTGATAGAAATGTGAGTCATGGATGAGACTATAGAGGGTCAAGGGCTCCCTTTTATTAGGACAAAGCATCCCTACTGTATAAAAGGGTTATAGAGGGTTTGTTAAGGGGCGTAGGGTTGAAAGGAATGAGAATGAAGAGGACGGGGATTGCTCAAAGGATGAGCTCAAGGTAAATGTCAAGTGAACAAGTACTCGACTAACAGAAGAATGGTCACAGATGCAATGCATTAAGAGGCTCAGGTTTTGGTCGTCCATCGAGAGAAGGCAAATGATACGTCCCTAATCCATACTTGTGCATGATAATGAAAGGTCTGAGCCAATTAGGGGAAAACTTGCCTCATTTACTTTTCTCCATATTGGTCACGTGTTGATTCTCTTTGAGGATGAGGTCGCTGATATTGAAATCTTGTTCTCACAAATTTTTGTCATAGGCTCGCTTGATACGATGTTGATAGACATGGAGATGGTTAAGGGTAGTAAGGCAGTGCTCGTCAAGTAACTCCAGTTGAGCTAAGTGATCTTGACGAAAGTCATCGTTAGAAAAAATGTCATGGAGGGAGATGCGGAGAGATGGGATCTATACTTCGAGAGGTAGGACAACCTCTGTTTCGTACACGAGAGAGAAAGGAGTAGCACCCGTGGAGGTTTGAATGCTAGTGCGGTAGGCCCACAGAGCAAAGGGAATGTGAATATGCCAATCCCTTCCAGTGTCGCTGACCACCTTCATGAGAATTTTAGTTAAGATTTTGTTGGAAGCCTCGGCCTGCCCATTTGCTTGTGGGTAGTAAGGCGAAGAGAAACTGAGGTTGATGCCAAATGAGTCGCAGAGTTTTTGGATGGTCTTGTTTTTGAAGGACATGCCATTATCAGTGATAATTTTGTGAGGGACACCAAAATGACAGATGATGTGGGTCCTGATGAAGTCGATGATCTTGTCGGATTTTGTGGAGACGAGAGGAATGGCTTCCACCCACTTGGTCAAATACTTGGTAGAAGAGATGAATGAGGGTTAATCTCACTGATGAGATCTAAGCCCCACTGAGAAAAATGCCAGAAATCTTGAGCGACTTGTAAGGCATGACTAGAAAGATGAAGCAAGTTAGAGTGCTACTGACACTTGATGCAACGCTGAACATAGTCACTATAGTCTTGATGAAGGGTGGGCCAATAATATCCTAGGTGAAGGATGCACTTGGCAACTGAATTCCCACTGAAATGTCCACCATAAATCTCGTCGTGGACTTGTTTGATGGCTTGAGATGCTTCAGTGGAGGTGAGACAGCGAAGAAGGAGGCCGTCGAAGCCTCACTTATAGAGAAGACCCCCTAGCATGGTATAGCGAGCTGTGCACTTCATGAAAGCTCACCGTGCATTGTTAGAGAGGTTGGGAGGAATGATAGACAAAGATAAGTAGTTCACAAGTTGCTTATACCAAACATCTAATGGGCTAGAGTCTATAGTGTTGACATGGTTGATGTTAGGAGAGATATAGGAAGGCAATGGCACACGATGCACTGTGACAAAAAGTCTGGATGCAGATGAGGAATATGGGATATGAGAAGTGAGAGAAGCCATGGTGTCAACAAACTTATTCATGGATCGAGGAACAGTTTGCAAGAGGTAATGGTTGAAAGATGCAAGGAGAAGGTCAGCACGGTTTTTATACCTTTGCAAAATTTCATTTTTACAGAGGTATGAACCGTTGACCTGATCGATGACAAGCTGCGAGTCACCGAAGATGTTGATGGACTTGATGCTGAGAGAGAGGGCGGTGTGAAGTCCCAAAATTAAGGCCTCGTATTCAGCCATATTATTGGTACAATTAAAGTCGAGCTTGAAAGATAGAGGCATGGGCTCACCATCGAGTGGGATGAGAATGACTCCTGCACCCCCACCAAGTTGGCATTTAGAGCCATCGAAAAACATGGTCATTTGGTAGATAGTGTTGTCGGTGAAAAGCACGGCGATAGACTCGTTAGGGAACTCGAACTGTGAAGGTTGATTGTTGGGAAGAAGGGCATCTGCCAGTTGATCAGTGATGGTTTTCCCCTTGATAGATTTCTATTGGATGAATTTGAGGTTGAACTCAGCAAGCAGCATGAGCCACTGAGCCATACGTTGATGTTGATATGGCTTGGAGTGCATAAACTTAAGAGGGTCGGTGTGAGTGATGACAAAGGTTTTGTGATTAAGAAGATAGTGGCAGAGCTTGGTAGCGGCAAAGACTAACGCCAAACAGAGTTTCTCGGTATGAGTATATCGAGTTTCATAGTCGACTAGTGTTCGGCTGTTATAGTAGACTACTTGCTCACGGTGATGTTCGTCTTGGTGCGCGATCATGGCACCTAACGAATGGTTGGTGACAAAGATATAAAGGTAAAAAGGTTGATCGTCTTTAGGTGGAATGAGGACTGGTGGAGAGACCAAATAGCGTTTAAGGGCCTCAAAAGCCTCTTGACAGTCCTTATCCCATGTAAAAGAGACGTCTTTCTTAAGGAGATGATGAAAAGGTTGGCAGCGGTCAGAAAGTTGCGAGATGAAACGGTGAATGGACTGGAGCTTCCCTTATAGAATGTGAAGCTGCTTGAGATTGGTCGGGGGTGGCATTTTGAGGATAGCACAGATCTTGGCGGGATCTATCTCGATGCCACGGAAAGAAATGATAAAGCTAAGAAGCTTACCAGAAAGGACCCCAAAGACACATTTCTTGGGGTTAAGGTGGACATTGTATTGAAGAAGGTGAGAGAAGATGATTTTGAGAAAGGTCAAATGGTCACGACAAAGCTTGGACTTGCTGAGCAGGTCATCTACATAGTCCTCCATGATTTTGTGGAGGAGATCATGGAAAATGTAGGTCATGGCACGCTGATAAGTGGCGCCTACATTCTTCAAGCCGAAAGGCATGACGCGATAGCAGAAAGTCCCCCATGGGGTAATGAAAGTAGTCTTGTGCTGATCTTTTGGAGTAATCAGGATTTGATTGTATCCTAAAAACTCATCCATGAGCGATAGCATCTCATGGCCGGTCGTGAGATCAACAAGCTGGTCGATGTTAGGAAGAGGGAAGTCGTCTTTGGGACAGGCTAGGTTAAGGTCGCAATAGTCTGTGCAGATCCAGATCCCCCCAGTTGCCTTGGTGACTGGGATGATATTAGAAACCCACTGTGGATAATCGATGGGCTGGATGAAGGAGACAGAAAGGAGGCGTTGAAGCTCCTCTTTGACAAGGAGGGCAACACGGGGATGCATCTCTCAAAGATTTTGCCTAACAGGCTTAGCCTCTGGTTTGGTGACAATGTTATGGGTAGCGATGGTGGGGTTGATGCCAGGCATGTCATGGTAGGTCCAGGCAAAGGCCTTGCTATGGTCAGAAAGGAACTGGGTATAGTCAAGCTGCTCCTGAGCGTCTAGAGATTGGCCAATCTTTAAGACGTGAGGAACATTAGAAAAAGGAAGGTTAATGTCAATGGTTGATTCATTTAACATAACTGGGGTCTCAAAAGGGAGAGAGGGCTAGATAAAAGAGTCATCGACACCCATGTAGGAAAGAATGGCATCATCGTCAGCACAGTGGACAGTGTGAATGGTCACCGACTCATCTATTACCATGCTGGGAAAAATGAGAGGGAAAGATCTGGACACCCCATTGAGCTGATAAGTCAAGGGTTCCAGACAGATGGTGTTTATGGAAAAAAAAACTAAGAGGGTTGGAAACCACTGACTCCATAGGTGAAAAGGGAAGAATGGGTGAGTCTGGAGGAGATTGGTCAAGGGTTAGTTCGGGACAAAGGTCTACAGGGTCCTAAGTGGGGTCGTGATATCCCAGGCCATACCATTTCTTAGCATCGTCATTGTTGAGCGGTTTGATGGGCTGATGGGAACCCTGCTCATAACGTCCGAAACCAAAACCCTTCCATGCACACCTATAAAGGTAAGTGTGTGCAAAGGCGGGGTTGCCAAGAAATGAGAAGTCTGATGTAAAAGGTTGAGGTGAAGAAAGGGGATTGCCATCAGCAGGAGCTTGATCAAGCCCCCCATAGACAAGGTTGGTTCGGAGGTGAGGAGGACCATAAGGTACGATCATCCCGATCTGATGGTTATAACTAGGGCTGTGATGAAGGCGTCCATACTCTTGTGGAGTTTAGAACATGTCTAAGGCCAGTAAGCAATACTCTCCCAACCAAAGTCTTTGGAAGATGTCTTCCATGGGATCTGTGGTCGTCACTTGAAGGGGAGGTGTGAGGGCGACTGCTTGTTGTGAACTGGTCAAAGCTTTCGCAGATGGAGGTGGTGTCGGGGTTGATGGCTTGATAGGGATGAGGACGTCATTTGGATGGTAGGTGGTGTTACAAGTTTTGAAGGGTGAAGGGTCAGCGGGAATGGTATGGATTTGCCCATCGTGTTCAAATTTCACACAACGGTGCAGGGTGGAGGGGACGCAGGCCATGGCACGAATCCAAGGTCGGCCTAGCAAGATGTTGTATTAAAACTCTCCTTTGATGATATAGAAGAGCTCTGAGACTATACGTGGACCAATGCAGATGTGAAGGATGACTGTGCCAATGGTCGTGGCAGTGGTGTCGTTAAAGGAGTGCAAGATTGCGTCAGTTTTGGAGACAATTCTTGGGAAGAGCCAACTATTCAAAGGCATGGGTGGAGATGATGTTGATGCTGGCACCTCCATTGATCATAATGCATTTAATGTGTGTCTGATCAACATAGGTAGTGATAAAGAGGGTGGCATCCTGATCTTTCGTGTTGGATGTAGGAATCTCAGAATCGCTGAATGTGATGGAGGCAACGGGGGCTAAAGAGTAGACAAGGGTAGCAAGTGGCTGGGGGTCTTCTGGTTGGACCTTCACTACTTGCAGGGCTCTGATGAGGCTTTGATGATGTTGAGGCGAGGTTTGAATGAGGTCATAAAGGGACATCTTCACAGGCGTCTGGTGAAGCTGTTTCAACATGGAGTCATGGATTGGTCTGGAAGAAGAAGAAGAAGAGGAGGGTTGAGGTGCGCCAAGGATAGAAATCTTAGGCTTGGGCAGTTGAGGTGGCTGGAGGAAAGGGTAGGTCTAAGGAATGGTGGCTTTGTCCTTCGCCTTGTCCTTTTGTGACTTGGTGGTTATATGAATGGCATTGATTTTGAAGATAGGGGGTGAAGGAGATGAAGAGGTTATGGTCTGCTGATGAGATGTTGATGGGTTTGAAGAGGTTGGAGGATTATGAGAAGGGGTCAGGGGTCGGTCCAGAGTGTCCTCAAACAGAAGAGTGTCTTTTGCCAGATAGCAGCGAATGACGGTCTTGAGGGCACAACAAGTCTCGATATCGTGTCCTGGCATGCGATGATATAGACAAATCTTCATGTCATCAAACCAGGAAGGCTTAGACCTGAGAGGTTGGAAAGGCCTGATGGGTGGAAGGGTTATGCTAGAGGTCTACAAAAGTCGGTGTAAGATCAAAGAGTATGAACCCACAAAAAGATTTGTGCTCGTCGATGTGTGCGATACTGGTGACTTTTGCTTAGGTGAAGTCCGAGGAGGCTTCTGTACCACCTTTTGGGTTGATGGTGCAGTGACAGGTGGAGACGGTACTTTCTTCATGAGAGGTACCGCCTTTTTGGGAGAGGGTAAGCTAGCGGTAGGCAAAGGAAGCAAAGGGGGCAACTGGTTTTGATTAAAGGTCGAAAGGACTCTGGTCAGGGTCGAAGGATGGGGGCCCAAAATGGAGGGCAATGGTGACGGAGGAGGAGGCATTCACCTCGGTGGTTTAGCAGTCTTCTGTGACTTGAGTTGAAGACTACTATTGGTCTAGGTCTAGTCTAGGTCCACCTTCACTTGCGGATGAGTGAGGTTGGAGACAGGGTGAACGCCAAGTGACTTGATAGGTTTAGATGGGGTAGATGCATGTTTTGGTTTTGGTGGGGTTGGTTGAGGTTTAGAAATGGGCATCTGGTTTTTGTTAAGGGTCTTGGGAGATTTTGCCATGGGAGGATTAGCTGCATGAGAGGAGACGGCACGGGCATGTTGAAGGGCCGTGAGATGCTCCCACAATACCTGATGCTCCACTTTCCTTAAAGAGAGAAGTTCAAGTTTCTCCACTAGTCAGGAAAATGGCTGAGAAGATGTGGAATGAGGTTTGAGTTCTTGAGAAGATGCAGACGGTTGTGGGGTTGAAGATGAGATTGGTGTAACGGTCTCAGACCCAAGGCATGATGGAGTCGTGATAGGTTCGCCAGTGGTCAGAGACGAAGGAGAGGCAGGTTCTTCTTTAGGTGGAGAAGAAACCAGAGAATGAGACTCCTCAAGTGGGTAAAGAGTAGGGATGATGGTACCCTCCACTTGCGGTCAAGGAGTAGGAAGGGTTAGGTCCTCCATGGGTAGCAAAAAGGAGGATGGTGAAACTGGAGGTGCTGGTAAGGTTGAGGCATCTTCCAAGATGAGAGAAGTTGATGGAGAACTAATCAGAGAGGGAGGTTCATCCACATGTAATGGACTGATGGGCAGACTCACCTCTTGAGGTTGTGAAAGAGTCTGGTCAGGGATGAAGGGCGAGACTGTATTGACTGTTTGTATATTGTGTTCGTGAATGTTGTCAGTCATAGTTTGGACATTATTTTGAGTTGGTGGATGATTAGGGAATGGTTGCTTGAAGATGTCGATGTTCTGATTAGGTGGCACATTGGGATTGTCGAGGATGAGGTCACCCTTTTTGAGCATGTCTTGGATGATGTTTTTAAGGGTTTTACAGTTGCCCGTGTCATGTCCCTTAACGTGGTGGTAGTTACAGAAGTCATTTTCCCTATACCACGTAGGGATGGCACGTGAGGGATCAAATTTTGGAGGTGGTCAGATCTGAGGAAGATTGATGACCCCTTGTTTGACGATTTTTTCCAAAACGGAAGCGTATGATTCTCCAAGAGGAGTGTATGAATGCTGGATATACCGTTGTTGGAATTGTTTGGTGATGTTGTGAGATGTTGATGACTCAGGTTGGTTAGTTGAAGGTGAAGAGGAGGAAGATCTGACGACCACAGCGTTTGCTAAAGCTTTAGATTTAGGATTGGATGAGGAAGGCTTAGAAGAGGGGTTGTTGGTCTTGGAGTTGGGATTCTTGCTCCACAACTTGACTTTATTCTCCTCGACGGCACGTAACTCAAGTTTATGGGCCATCGTGAAGGCTTCGTCGAAGGTGTAGAAGGTATGAACCCTCAAGGTGAAAGAAATATGTCGGGTGCAGGGTTGGGAGAAGAGTTCAATAAGTTCAGATTGGGGTAAGGAAAAGGAGAGTTGATTGATAAGGCCCCTCCAGTGAGCAATGAAATCAGCGATGGATTCGTCCTTGAATTGACGGATAGAATAGAGGTCTATGATTGAGACCTTCTTGGTGATGTTGATGGAGAAATGGTCAAGGAAGAACTGGGCCAGCTGAGTGAATGTGAAGAGGGAATGGCTGGCAAGGGAACTGTACCAGTCAAGCGTAGCACTTGAGAGGGACATAGGAAACGTGCATAAAAGCAATGCATCGTCATGGGCGATAAGGTAGCAGGCATGTCTGAATGCCCGTAAGTGTTGTTGTGGGTCTTCTTTACTCTGAAAATGAGTGAATTTAGGAAGCTCCCACTAGTTGGGATATGGCCTGATTAGGACAGAAGGATGAATGGGCTCATTGCAAATTTGTTTGTATGACAGAGTATTGCGTGAGCCAAAAATGAAGGTCTCTAGGCTGGACATCTTGTCCATCAGCATTTTGATGATGTCTACTGACGAATTGGTGAGTGGAGCACCCCCTAGATTGTGAGGCACTTGAATGAGGCTAGAAGGGGCATACGACGTAGTCAGTTGTACCAGTAAGGGCGCAACGTATGGATGACTAGTCGTAGGGATAGAAGAAGAGACTAAGGACGGTTGGGTAGAAGGTACGGCTAGGCTCGATGTTGTGATGGGAGGTTGGTTAGTGGTCATATGGGCCAATGGATAGGTAGCCACCCTAGTGTTGATAGGGGTAAGGGTAGGCAGAATAGAGACGACCAGATTCTGAAAGGGGGTAGAAAATGGTTGAGTAGGCTGAGGTTGATAGGGGGCCGAAACCCAGGTGGAAGTGGGCTCAAAGATGGAGGGCGAGGCCACACTTGGATGGTTGGTAAAATGCTGGTCATTAGTTGAGGCAATAGCCTGGGTGTTTGAAGGTTGAACTACAGATGTTGTTGATATGGCTGCAGTTTCGAGGAGAGAGGTCGGCATTCCATAGATTGGATTGCCCAAGGAGTCTCGCGTTCGGCTATTCATGAGATAGTGTTGCAGGGCTTTGACGTTGAGGTCTAAGAATCGTGCAAAATCTGGGTCCCCTTCTGGAATGATGGGTGTCTGGGTCGGGGATGGTCTAGTAGGAGTTCTTTCAATTTTTGAGTGGAACTCCATCATAGGACTGGTTATAGACGGGGTGGACGGAAGCGGGTGATGCCTCGCATGATCGACTAGAGCCTTGGCTTGACTATGAGTCATAACCATTCAAGGTGAGAGAGAACGTCCTCACACACTCAAACAAGCAGATAAGAACAAAAAAGATGAAGACACAAGCAAATCCTAAAACCCTAGGAGTAAATTTTTAGGAGTATAGTGGCTTATGCCTTAGAATGTGTGTAGAAAAAGATTGGCTTTTAAGTCAGGTCCTAGAGGAAGTAGTCTATGGATGGTTTCGGGTTTTGTTATGGTGCTCAAGAAGTCTGTGTTAGGTTTCGTACAAGGCCTGGTGCTAAGGAGCAAGCTCCCCTCACTTCACGAGTCCAGTGGTAAGCTGGGCCCGCTTAGCCAAAATATAGTTCCCCTATAGTTTAGACTCTGCCAGAGAACAGAGTGGGCTTTCTCCTTGGTGATGAAATCCAAGTAAGATCACCGGGACGGGTAAGGTATCCGCTGGGTGATGAAATCCCAGTCGGGCCTTGTCTCAGGTAAGTTAAGATGTTTGTTTTGCGCAAGTGGTTTGGTCGTGTAACATCAAGTGATCTAGATTAATTCAATATGCGTTTGTTAATTACTATGTGTGGTCTAAAAGATGCAGGCAAACAGAAATGCAATGCAGAGTGTTTTAATGTCCAAGTCGAAATGTTTTGTTCGTATGAAGATGAATAGAGAAAGAGGCGAAGAATATGAATTTAGCTAGTCTAGAAGTGCAAGAAAGAAAGAAATGTTCTTTTTGTTCCTGCTTATAGTGTCATTAAGAAGAGACGAAAAGAGGCAAAAAGAAAGAAACCTAATGCACCTATATGAATGAAAGAAAGAAAGAACCCAAGGAGGCCCTAGGGTCCCACCGGGTGTGCCAGAATGTTTCTATGCAAATTTCACTTTCACATTCAAAAGATAGAAATGAGAAACTAAGAGATGGTCAAGGTTAGAAGATACCTGATATAGTCATGCACACCAAAATTAGAGATTGGAAGATTCTCCTCTTTGGCTGTGGAGGAATGACACCTGCGAAGAAAAAGAAACTAAAACACAGAAAAATGTTAGTTAAGGATATGGTGGGCTGTCAGGCGAATGCCCGATCCCGGAAGTACAAAGACTTCCTAGAAGGATATCAACCCACTAATAAAAAGGCAAAATATTTGACTAAAATAGATGTAATGAAAGATAGAATGACAGAAATAAAAGACAAAAAACAAAATGCGTACCTGATAATGCAACAAAATGCTTCTACACAGTCACCGGTGTCGGTCTCTGTGATGTCGGTGTCACTCAGGGGAAGGTGCCGACGTCGGTTAAGGTGCCGGCATCAGTCGAGGTAGTGACCGGCGTCGGTCAGGGCAACAGTTCTGGACAGAGTCTGGGTGGGTCAGGTCGGGTTTGGTTGAGTCAGGATAGGGTCTAGTCAGGGTCTGGTTAGGGTAAGGTAGAGTCTGGGCAGGGTCTGATCAGGTTTTTGTCAGAAGGTCTGAACAGGTTTATAGTATAGTCAGGGGATAGGGGGCAGAGGTGTATAGAAGGAACTCAGGGCTCGGGTCTATAGTCTGAAGATCCAGGGTGATAGAAATAACGAGCAATAATAACCAAAAGGAAATAAAAATAAACAAAAGAAGATACTTACCTGTCACACTGTGAAGACATAGTTGAAATCGTCGATGCTCTGTCAGAAGTTGATCGAAGCGAATGCAAATTGGTTGAGTGCTGGAGTTGGTTGATCACCAGAGTTAATTGCAAGAGTCTGTGAATGTCAGAGTTTGGGATTTGATTGATCAGAGATTTTGAATGGTTTTGCTGATGAAGGCGAGGGACGGTTTGAGGGACGGCTCGATAACCGATCAAGAAACCGATTGGGAACCGAATGGTAACTGATAACGGGTAACGATAAGGTGACCGACATCAGCAGGATTGCCAACGTTGGCTAATAAATGACCGATGTCAGTGACATCAGCCGGGTAACGACCGTCATCGGCAGATGCATAATGGGGACAGAGTCTAGTTTTAGCTCTCTGCTCATTTTTACATGCTGCCAGGGTCAAGGCTAGTAAGAAAATGGTTGACAGGGGCGAAATAGGTGTGGGAGAATAATATTGAGGATAGAGGAAGATGACGACAAGGGTTAGACACAATTTTGGTGTCTACAGGTGGGACCTTAGGTTCTTCCTTGGGTTCCTTTTCTTTTCATTCATTTAGGTGCATTAGGCTCCTCCCTTCTCGTCTCTTTCTTCTATTCCAAATGACATCATAAGCAAGACTAAAACGAATCTTTATTTTCTTTCTTGCACTTCTAGACTAGTCCAAACATCATACTCTCGAACCCTTTCTCAAACTTGTCTTCATTCAAACTTCATATTTTTGACTTGGGCTTAAAACATATTACATTGCATTCCTACTTGTGCTTGCATTAGTTCACACTTAGTAATTAGTAAAACGCATATTGAATAAATCGTAGATCACTCGATGTTACACTTCCAAACCACATGCACTAAAACAAACATAAAACTTACATGAGACAAAGCCCGACTGGGATTTCATCCCCCAGCTGATACCTTACCCGTCCCGGTGACCCTACTTGGATTTCATCACCAAGGGGGAAGCCCACTCTGTTCTCTAGCAGAGTCTAAACTATAGGTGAGGTATATCTTGGCTAAGCGAGACCAGCTAACCACTAGAATCGTGAAGTGAGGGGAGCTTGCTCCTTAGCACCAGGCCACGTACCAAACCTAACACAGACTTTTGAGCGCCTAAACAAGACCCAAAACTAGCTCTAGACTGCCTCTTCTAGGACCTTTCTAACAACCAACCTCCCCAAACATTCATCTAAGGCATAAGCCACAGGATTCTAAAGTTAATTCTTAGGATTTCACGCTTAGGGCCTATCTATCTCTCTCTATTTTTCTCTTCTCATCTATTTGTTTGAGTGAGTGAGGATGCTTTCTTCATTGTTTTTCCAAGAATCTCCAAATCTTTTGGTTCTCTGGAAAACACAGTCACCGGCATCGGTTTCACCACCAACGTCAGTTTCCTCTTCTTACCGACATCGGTTATCTGACCGACGTTGGCCATCTTTCTTACCGACATCAGTTTTTCAACCGACATCAATCTCTGTCACAGTCCTTTTTCTTTAAAAATAGCAGCCTTAAAACCCATCCCTTCTCTGTCAAAACTCCATCCTAGTTTTCTGAAACTGAAAAACACAGTTTCTAAAACTTGAACCTTCTTTGCCTTGAATGGTTTTGACTCGTAGTCAAACCAAGGCCCTTCTTGACCACGCTAGCCATCAACCACTTCTGTCTACCCCATCTTTTACTAGTCCTATCATGGAGTTCAACTCGGAGACTGAAAGAACTCCTACTCATCCAACCCCGCCCCAGACTCCTATTGTCCCAGAGGGGGGCCAAGACTTCCAACGATTCTTGGACCTCAACGTCAAAGCCTTGTAGCACTATCTCGTGCATAGCCAAACGTGAGACTCCTTGGGCAATCCAATCTACGGAATGCCAACCTCTCTTGTCGCAACTACGGCTGTATCGATAGCATCCGTAGTTTAACCTTTAGACACTCAAGCCATTACTTTGACCAATGACCAGACCTTAACCAACCCTCCAGGTGTGGCCTCTCCCTCAATATTTGGGCCCACTTCCACCGGGGTTTCGACCCCCTATCAACCTCAACCCACTCAATCGCTATCCACTCCTTTTCAAAACCTGGTCATCTCTATTCCGCCTACCCTGGCCCCTATCAACACTAGGGTGGCTTCCTATCCATTGGCCCCTGTTACCACAATCCAACCTCTCGTGGCAACATCGAGCCTAGCTATGCCTTCTACCCAACCACCCTTAGTCTCTTCTTCTATCCCTACGACTAGTTATCCTTACATTGCACCTTTACAGGGACAACCAACTACGTCGTATGCCTCCCCTAGCCTCTTCCAAGCACCCTACAACTTAAGGGGCGCACCACCCATCAATCCATCGGCAGATACCATCAAAATGCTGATGGACAAGATGTCCAGTCTAGAGACCTCCATTTTCGGCTCACACAATGCTCTCTCATACGAGCAAATTTGCAATGAGCCCATTCATCCTTCTGTCCCAATCAGGCCATATCCTAGCCAGTGGGAGCTTCTGAAGTTTTCTTAATTTCAAAGCAAGGAAGACCCACAACAACACTTACGGGCATTCAGACATGCCTGTTACCTTATTGCCCATGACGATGTGTTGCTTTTACGCACGTTTCTTATGTCTCTCTCGGGTGCTGCGCTTGATTGGTACAGCTCCCTTGCCAGCCATTCCCTCTTCTCATTCACACAGTTGGCCCAGCTCTTTCTTGATCACTTCTCCATCAACATCACCAAGAAGGTCTCGATCACGGACCTCTATTCCATCTGTCAATTCGAGGATGAATCCATAGCTGACTTCGTTGCTCGATGGAGAGGCCTCATCAATCAACTCTCCTTTTCCTTACCCCAGCCCAAACTTATTAAACTCTTCTCCCAAGCCTGCGCCAGACATATTTCTTCCACCTTGAGGGTTCAAACCTTTCACACCTTCGACGAAGCCTTCACGATGGCCCACAAACTTGAGTTACGTGCCATCGAGGAGAATAAAGTCAAGTTGCGGAGCAAGAATCCCAGCTCTAAGACCAATGACTCCTCTTCTTATAAACCATCATCATCCAATCCTAAGTCTAAAGCTTCAGCTAACACTGTGGTCGTTAGACCTTCATCTTCTTCACCTTCAACTAATCAGACTGAGCCATCCACATCTCAGAGCGTCACCCACCAATTCTAGCAGAGATACATACAATGACGGTATACTCCTCTCAGAGAATCATACACGTCTATGCTGGAAAAACTTGTTAAACAGGGGGTCCTCAATCTCCCCCAGGCCCGACCTCCTCAACAATTTGATCCCTCACATGCCATTCCTGCGTGGTATAGGGAACATGACTTCTACAACTTCCACCGTGTTAAAGGACATGACACGGAAAACTACAAAACTTTTAAAAACATAATCCAAGGCATGCTTGAAAAGGGTGACCTCATCCTAGACAATCCCAATGCACCCCCTAATCAGGCCATTGACATCTTCAAGCAACCATTCCCCAATCATCCGCTGACCCAAAACAATGTCTGAACCTTAATTGATGACACTCATGAACACAACATTCGAACAGTCAATACGGTCTCGCCCTTCATCCCCGACCAACCTCAAGAGGTTAGTCCATCTATCAGTCCATCATGTGTGGATGAACCTCTTTCTCTGGTTAGTTCTCTGTCAACCTCTCTCATCTTGGAGGATGGCTCAGCCTTACCTACACTACCGGTCTCGCCATCCTCCTTCTTGCTACCTATGGAGGACCCGACCCTTCTTACTCCTTGACCGCAAGTGGAGGGCACCATCATCCCTGCCCTTTACCCACTTGAGGAGCCTCATTCGCTGATTTCTTCTCCACCCAGGGAAGAGCCTGCCTCTCCTTCATCTTCAACCAATGACGAATCTATCACAACTTCACCATACCATGGGTCTGAGACTGTTACACCCATCTCGTCTTTGACCCCGCAACCGTCAACATCTTCTCAAGAACCCAAGTCTCATCCATCATCTTCTCAGCCATTTTCTTGATTAGTGGAGAAAATCAAACTTCTCTCTTCAAGGAAAGTGACGCCTCAGGTGTTGTGGAAACATCTTAAAGCCCTTCAACATGCCCATGACCTCTCATCACATACTGCTAATCCTCCCAAGGCAGAATCTCCCCAAACTCCCAACAAAGACCAGACTCCCAAACCTCAACCAACCCCATCAAAATCGAAACCTACATCTACACCGTCTAAACCAATCAAGTCACTTGGCATTCACCCTATCTCTACCCTCACTCACCCACAAGTGAAGGTGGATTTAGACTAGACCTTGACCAGTAGTAGTCTTCCAACCAAGTCAAAGAAGACTAACAGACCACAGAAGCGAATGCCTCCTCCCTCGTCACCATTGCCATCCATTTTGGGCCCCCATCCTTTGACCCTGGCTAGAATCCTCCCCACTCCAACCTCCAATCAAAACTAGTTGCCTCCTTTGCTTCCTCTACCTACCTCCAGCCTACCCTCTCCCAAAAAACCGGTACCTCTCACAAAGAAAGTGTCATCTCTGCCTGTCACCGCGCCATCAACCCACAAGGTGGTACGAAAACCCCTTCCAACTTTGCCTAAGCAAAAGTCACTGGCCTCGCGCATATCAACTAGCACAGACCCTTTAGTGGGTTCATACTCATTGATATTGCATCAACTTCTGCAGACTTCAAACATAACCCTTCCACCCATCAGACCTTTCCAACCTCTCGGGTCCAAGCCCTCTTGGTTCGACGACACAAAAATTTGCTTATACCATCATACGCCAGGACACAATACCGAGACTTGCTATGCTCTCAAGGCCATCATCTGCTACTATATGGAGAAGGACACTCTTCTCCTTGAGGATACTCTTGACCAGACCTCGACTCCTTCCCATCTAACCTCTTCAAACACATCAACATCTCACCAGCAGGCCATAACCCCTTCTTCACCTCCTATCTTCGAAATCAATGCTATCCATATAACCACTAGGTCACAAAAGGATAAGGTGAAATAAAAATCCACCATTCCTTAGACCTACCCTTTCGTCAAGTCTCCTCCAAACTCACCCATCCCTCCACTTTCACCTATGGAGTCGGTGGTTTCCATCCCTCCTAACTTTTTCGCTGCCTAAATGTCATTCTTTTGGGTCCCCTAAATCTATCAACTAGGTAGGGTACCCAGGGCTCTCCTTCTCATCTTCTCTCTATCTCAACTGGTGGTTAGACATTCTTTCTACCACCAAATGACTAGGGGGAGTTCGGCTTTATACCGACTATCATAACCTTGATCAGACTAATGACCAAACATTAACCAGTCAAATATCGACAAATATCAACCAGGCATCGACCAATCATCAATTTAGACATTCATCTAGACATTGACCATGACCAAACATTGACTGTGACATTGACTAGACCATTGGCCAGACCATCGAACAGACATCAACCAATCATCAATCACGACCCCGACCAAACATTCAACCCAAACATTCAACCAACTTTTTTTATCAAAGCATTCAACCAGTCCCAACATATCAACCAACTTTATGTCCATCCATCAATCAGCACGTGACCAATATGGAGCAAAGTAAACGAGGTAAATTTACCCCTAATTGGCTTGGACCTTTCATCATCACGCACAAGTATGGGTCAGGGACTTATCATCTGTCCTCCCTCGATGGACGGCCAGAACCTGAGCCTCTTAATGCATTGCATCTTTAACCATTCTTCTGTTAGTCGAGTACTCGTCCACCTGACATGTAACTTGAGCTCATCCCTTGAGCAATCCTCGTCCTCTTAATCCTCATTCTTTTCAACCCTATTCCCCTTAACAAGACCTCTAAAACCCTTTTATGACGCATGGATGCTTTGTCCTAATAAAAGGGAGTCCTTGAACCTCTACAGTCTTGTCCATGACTCCACGCCAAAAAAAAAAAAAAAGATGTCAAAACATATCCAAGGTCACAAAATCAAATCAAAAGGCAGACTGCTCCCTCGAAGGATAGTTGTACTATCATTTCTGTAGCTAATAGACTAATCCCTCAAAAGACAGCTATTCAAACATTATATAAAGCAAAAATATAGACCACTCCCTCGAAGGATGGCTATGACTAAATCTTGCTACAAACAGCAACCTTTCTTAGAAGCTTCTCACATTGATCAGTTTCACAACATGACCACAAAGCTAAAATGACCACAACGCTAAAATGACATCTCCATGTAGACTTCCCGCATCGATCAGTCTGCGCCAAAAAAAAAAAAAAAACAAGTCATGGACTTGGCTTGTAGTTGTCTCAGGGTCTCCTATAAAAAGGGGCAAGGTTATTCCTGCTCTTAAACTGGGTTACCCTATCCTCCTCCTGTCACCTGCTCAAGGGACTTCGAGCTCACTTTAATGTCAAAGTGATTTGATTACCACTCTAACACAACATTTGGTCAACGACGCAATGCATGAATGGGGTTCTTGGTTCTCATAACCCCTACCTATGCTTCCCTTCTGGTCCTTGTCAATGAAAGAGCAATTCACCTTTCACCTTTTCTCTACACTTTGGTCACATTTAACCACATCAATTGTCGACTCAACATAGCTCAACTCCATTCTCAAACCAGCATCATGACATTGTCATCAGGCATCATCATTGTCATCATCATAGTTTCTATGGATACCAATACACATGGAAACTATCAACTAGACACAATTTATGTTAAGCATAAACCAATACTTGCTGAAGCATAAATAAACCTCGATTCATTTTAAGCATACATCCATCATGACTATGGAAATTTGCTAGGGATGAAAGACTCTCGATCAATGTAGCATCATCTTTTCCTCATCATTTTGACACTTGACCACATCCAATCATCGACCAATCTTTTCAATTAGCTCGAACTACATTGGTCTGAGGCCCTTCACACAAGGGCTATGTAGGCAACACTCAGATAACACAACATCCTCTGAGGTTAGCTCGACCACCCTCGTTTGTTCGTCTCTTTGATGGACAAACCTTATCTTCTATGACCTTGACCACGACCAATCTATCAACCACTTTGACCAAGACCAATCAATCTCTCTGACCCTTCCTCCCTTTTTGGGAGAACTACATTGGCCTGAGGCCCTTCACACAAGGGCTATGTAGGCAGCACTCATATCACATGACGTCTTCTGAGGTTAGCTCGACCACATCCTTTCGTCCATCCATCCCCCTTGACCAATGGCCATTGGAGATCATGCCTATCTCCTTCGACCCCCGACCACTTCCAAGACAATGTTGCCTTGGTTGTTTTTGCATGTATGCTACTTCACAGCTGGTTAGCAGAATTGTCTGCAGACTATTTTTGACCTTCACAAGTATAGGATCGCGAGCCAGTTGATCCCTACTACCTGTAGCATTTTCATGTTTTTGGGAGCACTTCCTGAGCTTGGGATACCTGGAACACGACGACCATTTGGAGCTTTAGCTTAGATTGAGTGACCCGATTAGCAGATGACTAAATGCTGGGGCCCAGTTACTTCAATTTTGGCACTCCTCGACCCTCGACATGTGACAATTTGACCTGACCATCCCGTGAAGTGGTATACGTGCAATCATGACTATTACAACATTTTCACTCACCCTCTCTCTATCCATTTCTCTATCAAATCGACACTCGATCTCCAGTTCCCTTCTTTCAACTCTCGCTTTGAGGGGGGAACACCTCATCCCTTTCCTAGGGCAACCAACTCCTGTTTTTGTCTTGCAGTTTGTCAAGAACAACCAACAAGACAAAAAGGGGCAAATGTAGACACTGGAAATGTGTCTGCACCTTGGTCATCTTTCGTTCTCTCCCCTTTGTCTGCCTCAACCCATATCCTAACCCTTGTCCTTAATCCCCTTCATTCATTAAATTAAAATAACTTAAAATATTTTAATTGAGTGGCCCCCTTTCCACCTCACCCTTGCCACCTTGGATCTCCTCCTTGGATCCCCCCACCTCCCTCCTAGCTTTTATTACCCCAAATCTCCCCATTATCTTCCTCCCGCACCCATTTAGCATCCTCATGACCGTTCTCCCCACAATCCCTCGACCCAGCAACATGCAAGAATAGACAGAGGCTATTTTTAGTCTCTATCCCCATTTTGCTGCTGCCGACATCGGCTATCCTGCGGCCGATGTTGGTGATTGTACCGGCGTCGGTAGCCTTCAAGACCACTTTCTGCATCTGTTGCAGACCCCGGCCCCTTGAGCTTGCAAATAGAATCCTCTTGGCATTTTGGCATTCGACTATCCTCCCTCTGGACCTCATGTAATAGTAGCAACAGGTGTAGGGACTCTTGATCAGAGATTTCCTCTTGTAACAAGTCTTCTGTGGCTCCAACAATAGCGCCTCCATTCTTCATTCAGCGAGCCCAAAAGGTAAGCAAGTTCATTATTTTATTTCATTCTTTTATTTAGTTTTAGTTATCTGGCATATCCACTGTCTCCTACTTCCTCTGTCCTTCCCCCTGAGAGGCTGAAAAGCCTTCTCAGAACCTGTCCTCTGTCCATCTTCCTCTCACCCTGTCACCCTTTTAGTGTAGTCCCAGACAACTTCCTCATCCCTCCTGCCAACAAAGACCCTGCACAGGGCATCCAACTAGACCTAGACCATTCCTCAAACCATTCAACCATGTCCATAAACTCTGTCTCAGACCCGTCCACGAACCAGATTCGTCCTCAGACCAAGAAACTTGACCAGACCCCGTCCAGGCCACTGCCCCGATCGATGCTGGTCATTACCCCAATCGACGTCGGCAGGCTAACCAACGTCGGTAGACCAGACAACTGATGCCGGCAACATTCTCGACCTCGGTGACTGTGATCAGGCCGACAGCTCCTTTCAGGTAAACATTTGTCTTCTCTTTCCTTTCTAATTTGTTATCATTTCAATATTCTGGCATTCTATATTTTCTCAGTCTTTTATCTGTCTTTTACCAGTGGGTTGACCTCCCTTAAGGAAGTTTTCATACTTCCGAGAACAAGCTTTCGCTTGGCAACCCACCACCTATCCATCTAACACCTCTTTGTCCAAGTCTCTTTTCTTTGCAGGTGTCATTCCTCCACAGCCAAAGAGGAGTACTCACAAGCGTCTGGATTACGGTGTGCAGACTATATCCAGGTACATACAGGCCTTGACCATTTCCTTAGTTTCTTATTCTCTATCTTTTGAATGTAGAAAGTGAATTAGCATTTAGAAACACCTACCTGGAGAATACAAATAAGTTTGAAGGTATTAGAGAAAGAGAAGGTCATCATCAGATGTAGAAGACATAAGAGTAATGGTGGAAATTAGAGATAATGTGGTTTAGTGGGTGCTTAATCTCCTAATGGTTTGTATCATCCTTTCTATTTGGATCTAGCTAAAGGTATAGTAAGTATTGGATTAAATTGAGGGGTGGGTGCTCTTTGATTATTTGATGTTGCTCTAAAATTATCATGTTTGTGATATATTTATATGATATTTAGTCCATTGGTTGTAGGCTTGAGAGTGGGTTTTATCCCCCATGAGGGTTTCCCATATAGATGAGATTTACTTGTGTTGATTTCTCTTGATCTTGCTTATGTGTTGATTTTTTAAGTTTTAGATTGAGGTAAAAACAGGTTTTGAAGGGACCCCAAAACCCAAGTACAAGGAAAGAAAGAAAAAGCATCAACGACCACAGACAGTACCTAAAAACTACTATAGAGAAGTAGAAAAAATAGGTTTTAAATGGACCTGAAACCACCAAAAAGACCACCGGTCAAAACCCAGATTTTACAAAGATCTGGCTACACCATAGACAAGAATACAAAAAGAAACCAGTGAACAGGACCAGAAAACATAACCAACAAGAAGAACCAGACTATTCTTCCAGTTCCAAAATCATTTTCACTATTTCTTTTCCTTTCACAACAGTATCCTGTGTGGTAGTTTCCACCAGCTTGGCTCCCTCTTGTGTAGCCTTCTTTCTTGAGCTTTGTCTCGTCCTTTTGCTAGGCCCCTCCAAGGATTTGGTCTCCTCATTAGCTCTTTTTCCAATATTGACAGCTGCAGCACATAGGTTGGATGTAACTTCCTCCATTTTTGTTATGTTCTCCTTGATGAGTTCCCAGAGGTTATTCTCATAGTCTTTGAGCTTAACGGGGATATCTCTTATCTATTTTTCCATGTTGTTAATTTTATTCCATACAGCTTTCTGGTTATCTTCTATAATTTCCACTTTCCTTTTGAGATCCATAATCTCCTTACACATCCAAGAATCAAGTTGGAGAGATGCCTCTGCTTTGCATTTAACCCAGCTCATAGGTGTGTGTGTTCCTTCATTCTGCCTGTTCTCTCTCCATTCCTCATAATTCTTATTGGGACTATTCCTACCTTCTTCAAAGTTACCCTCTCGACCCCTTTGATCCTGTTCTTTTGTTCCAGTTTGAATTTCTATATCCCTTTCTTGATTATCATCCTAGACAATGTTTTCCTTTTCGTTTCTTGAATCAGGGTCCTCAACAGGACCCTCCTGGACAAGTTCATTCTCTGACACTTTCTGGTTTTCCTCCGTTTCTTCTTTACTGTTTGCAAAGTCCTCCTCTGTGTTGACTCCTTCTTTATCATTCTTCTCATGACATTCTTCATCCTCATTTGAATTTGTATTCCAGATTTCAGTTCCTTCTTCTTCCTCCAAATTTTCCTCCCTTGGTCTATCAATTCTCTCCCGCTCTGTGTCTTCTTCTACATTCTAGTTTTTGTCGCTGGGGAACTTGATTTTGCCTTTCCCTTTTACATTTTCATTCTTTTTGCTCCCAGACTCCTTGTTTTTCCCTTGGTGAGGGAACTTTACCATAGCATTATTCTTGCAGTTGATTTTTTAAGTTATGCTTAAGTGTTTGTATCATTGGAATCAAATGGAATTGATTATTGATGTTGAGAAACTAATTCACCCCTGCTCTTAGTAGCTACTTCCATTAATTGGTATTAGATCAGGACCTTTGAAGGAGGCTTGATAGCCTATAGGTGATCCTAAGTATTTTAAGATATGATGAAGATAAGGTTCATCTTATTTGTAGTAATGGATAAGTTTGTGAAGATCAGAGTTGAAGTCTGCATAGAGGTCTGCATGTTGGCACTAGCAAGTTCAAATAATAAATACTATACTAAAGCCAAATCCAAGATCAAACTTGAGTTAAATGATAGAGCTTATTGAAAATGGTCTACTCATTTAGCTAAAATGGAAGAAAAAAGGTATGTGAAGGCATCTTGGTGAAGCAAGTAGGCAAAGGTCTACAAGTGAAGGATGAGTTGATCATTAAGCTAAAGAAGCTTGAGCATGTTGATGAGACATATTTGAGGTCTATTTAATACATCATAAGTTATAAAGGTATGAATGTACATTCTTGTCTATATGATGATTAAGCATATAAGCTTTGAGGTTATCAGATAGATTTACATGTCTAAAAGAGTGCTTCAAAAGCATGTGTGATGCCTCAAGAGTTTCAAGAAGTAACCATTGGAATTCAAATTCAAATGACTATGGAGTGTGATTTTACACATGAAATTATTTCATGAAAGTGATTATATATGCTATTTTCATGATCAATTTGATCCCTAAAAGGAAGAATAAGCTCAAGAGGTGAAAGGTAGTGATTTGAGGGTTTTAAGATGAGTTATAACTACAAACCCTAGGTGTGCTCTAATGACTCGAATGATTTAATTCTTGGTCTTTGGAGCTTAGTGAGAGTTAGAGGGATGGAGTGAAATATTGTCTTCAGTGGTTATCATGCTTAATATGCATGTATTAGCTTAAGTTGAGGTTCAAGAAGCCTATATCATAACAGGGGTGTGTAAGTTGTTTCTTGGACTATAAGACCATTATCTTTGAAGGTTAGAGTTATTGTTCTTGAGTTATAATGCTTAGATATGATCTAAGAAGTAGTTTGGCTTATTGTTTGTGTTTTTTAAATAGTCACATAAGTTTTGAAAATGTTTCTTATTATTGTAGCTTCACAAGATTGCTTGTGAGCTTGAAGGAGATTATTGAAAGTGATTTTGAAGGTTTTATGGTGAGTGTCATGTTTCTTTGTTGTCAAGGTGACATCATAAGGTCATAGAGGAGTGTGATGGCATCATGAAGAAAGTTTGAGTAATCTTAGGTTGATAGTTGTTCTGAGTTTCTTGTTAGGGTTTTGATTATGCTTATTGTAGAGGTTGAAGAATGTTGTTTCAAGAGTTGCCTTTGGGTATGTGCCTTGTAGATGAGATGTTTCAAAAAGGGAGAATGATCTAAGGATCATTGAATGCCTTTAATTATGTTTTTTGGTCTATGTTACATATCTAAAGATGCCATAAGTTCTGAGTTTTCATAATAGGATCTAAACTATGAGGGTGAGGTTGATCCTTTGAGTCAATTTGAAGGGATTTCATAAAGAGATCAATGGAATAAGAGGTTAGTTATGACCTTAAAGTCATGTATCATGAGTTTTATTATTTTGGTATCTTATGTTGAGTTTTTTAAAGGAAATATTAATTATCAGATGACTAACAAATAGTAGGTGTATACACAAAAATATATGACTATGTGTTTCCCTGAAGTGCTTTAAAGAGTTCATAGCCATAATATCTTGTGGTGTTTTAAGTATAAATGGTTGAGGGATTAGAGGTCTCTTTATGTGTTTCATGAGAGATTTCTTTAGGTGGTGAAGCATGTGAGTTCTTTACGAGGTATTTTTAGGTCTTCTAGTCCTAAAATGCCTTTTTGATCAATTTTTGATGATAGATATGAGTGGTGATCTAAAGGAAATGGATGAAGTTATTTATATGAGGTCATGAAGAAGATAATCATGAGTCATTCCCAAGTGGTATGAGTCCTTGATGAGCTCAAACATGTGTTTTATGGTCAAAATTTTGAGTTGACCATTTTTGGTAATGATGATTACCTAGAAGGTACCTTAGAGTTATTTTGATGATTTATGTTGGATAGAATATTGGATATAGATTATTCAAGTTAGTTTTTACATGTAAAAGTAGAATAGGAGGTTTGATTATGTCCATGAGGTTCTCAAGTATGTTTTTGACCATTTGGTCAAGGTGCATGTTGTAGATAATGAACCTTTACGCATATATTACTTGGTTTCAAGGGTCACTTGAATAATGAAGATGTTTCATGAATAAATTTTTTCTTAGAAAGGTATGTACATGTGATTAAGACATGTTCCAGGTGGTTTCACATGTTGATGAATGATTTTGTGCCAGGTGGAGCATTTTGAGTGATCTCTAACTCTTCCTCTCAAGAGCATGTGTTAGGAGGCTTAAAGGAAGTAATTGTTCCCAAAGGTGTGTAGGCTTTAAATTTGGTATTGAATTTATTTTGGGTGGTCTCCAAGTGTGGTATCTATCTTAGGGGTCAGCGTTGATCAGAGGCTGACTTTTGACCAAAGTTTACTTTGAAGGCCTAGTCATTTAGGCATGATTGAAAAAGTGGTCATTATTTTGAGTTGAGTTATAAAAGCTTAAAATTATTTGAATGGGCCAAATGGGTCGCTAAAACAAGTATTTAAGTGGTCTAAAGGTGAATATATTTCATTTTATTCAAGTTCTAGCTCACTAGGACGCCTAATTAGCCAGTAGGCTAAGGAAGGAAGTATGATAAGGAGGATGAGTTGGAGGTTTAATTTTGGTATGCCTAAGGGGGCATGGTATTGGTATTCAAATATGAATTTTCATGGCTTGAAGTGATCAAGGTATAGATTTATGAGGTCTACAGTGGCTAGATAGGGCTATAAGGGGTCTAAATAGGCCTAGTGAAGAAAATGAAGATTGTTGAAGAAATTATCCAAAGAAGTTTAGCATTTTTTTGGTTCCAGTTGAGTATGTTGGTCTATTATTAACATGATTTAGGTGTAGTGTTATGCTTATAGTGCCCTTGGTGTTCTGTGTGGTGCCTTGAAAGTGATGATAAGTTAGATTATATGGAGCTTTGGTGATCTTGTTGTTGTTTGAAGTTATTGTGGCTATTATTGGAGGTCTTGTAGCTATGCATAGGTTGTGTAGATTAAGGGAGAGCCTTTAAAGTGGATCAAGGTCTAAGGTGGAGATGTGTAATTATGTAATTGGTGACAGGTCCAAGGATATTGATGGTTTAAGATTAGTTTCTAAGTGAGAGCATCTTCCAAGGGGGAGTTGTGATTATTTGAGGTTATAATGGTACTCTTTCATGTTATTTCCTATCATTGATCATGATTTCATGAGTTTCCTATAACTCATTCACTTGTTTTCTATGGTGCCTAGTGTTGAAGGGTGTCCACTTTGTCATTTTGTCAAAGGGGGAGAGATAAAATGAGTGTTTCCATAAATGATAATGGGGGATATTATTGAGTATTTGATGTTATATGTTATCATCAATGTTTGAGAGGCATTAGTAATGACAAAGTGGTCTGGCAGGTTAGTGAGATAGAGCATGGTGGTCTAGTGTACTTGGACTAGTGTGATGCTTGTATGGGTGTCCTAGGTGGTTTTTGTATGCTTAAATGGATATTGGTATGAATATGGTTGACATGTTCCTAATTTATTCTATTCTCAAGGGTTAATCTCATATATTCCTCACAAAGTATGCAAGTCAATCTATACCTTTGTAGGTTTGACCATTCATAATTGCCTATAGGGTTTTGAATCCTATGGATTGTATGCCATGGTATGGATCTCATTATGATTTTAATATGCATTTTGTATATTTTTATGGATTCAAAATTATAGTTGGATTATTTCCAAGTGGTTGCAAGTGATCTACAAGGTTGTTTAGCTCTTGGCCTAGTTGGCCTAAGTAGGATTATGAGGCCTTATGAAGGGTCAATGATTGGTTTTAGGATGTTTGATCTTAAATATACATGGAAGATGATAAAATAGGTTTATTAAAGTTAATTTACAAAGTTATAGGTCATAAGTTGAGATATAAAGTCAAATATGTCTTCATATGCTTCAGAGGGTGCTCGAATGGTGTTTTTTGAGCTTGAGAGGAAAGTTATTACGTTCATTAGCTCATACAGACTTTGAATGACAAGATAATATTTTTTATAAAGTTTAGTAATGTTTCTAAGAATGATTTATAATCATTATTTTATTCATTAAGGTCCTATTATTTATTAATGATTGCTAATAAGGTAAGTAGGTTTTTATTTGCAAAATTCCTAGTCTTAAGACCCGATGTGAAGGATATTTCTTGTAGATGTTCAAAAATATGGTGAATTTTAGGATGATGATTTTATTTTTCATATTAATCCTCTATTATTTTATGTATGTGTTTTTTTAATCTTTATTATTTATGGATCCCACAGAAAAGTGCTTCTTAACAGTGTTTTTGACATTATGAGAGATTTCTGAAAGTACCGAGGGGAAAAAATGGGTGTGAGATGAATATTATGACTTGATTTAAAAATTAATGTAAATTTTTAGGAAGATTAATTTCTTTTTGTCAAATTTATAGGTCCTTAAATTTTACTAGTCAATATGAAGGAAAAGATGCCATGAGTGAAAAAAACTAGTCAAAGTGAATGTGAGTTTAGGGATGAGTTTCAAGTGAGTAGGAATGGATATAATGAATTGAAGTTTTTTTTTAATACATATTACACTTAATACCTTTGGTTTAAAGTGGTTATGATGCTCAAACATACGTGAAATAGTGCCTTCAAAGTGACTTATTTGAGTAATGAAGACTGTGAGATAGTGATTTGAGGAATTGATAGGTTAGACCAATAAATGATGACAGAACTAGAGAATTGTCTACTTGAGAATGATATTGAGATAACATAGAATATATTTATATGTATTATATTTTATTAAAGTTTTATTTCAAGTTCTAAACAAGAACATCTACATGACTGTATTGTTGGAAGCTACAGGCAATCTGAGTGGTCAATTTGAAGGAGTAGGTTGGAAGTTATTTGAGGAGAGTTATAGAAAAAAATAAGTATGAAGATGTTTTACAAGTCTAAAATATTAATGAGAAGGTATTATAGGTCATTTTTTATTCTTAATCAAGTTTGGAGATTCAAAAATACTTGACTTTAATTTGACTATGTTTTTCCAGAATTGAGTGAGCCTGTGACAGTGGTGTTTTTGGATTCTTGGAGCCTATTTAGTGAATCCAAATGGTTCAGTGATGTTTTTTAGGTCATTTAGGGACTATTAATGTGACTTTTTCATATTTTTATGTGTAATAATTGAGTTTACACTTCATATGTGTGAGACAATGTTTTTAGTATGTGAAGACCTAATTAGCGAGTAGTCTAAAAGGCTTGGTTTAAGGTGTGAGTTGGAGTTAAATATGTTATATACCCATGTGGGACTAATAAAGTGTTCATTGGAGACATTTTTATGTGTTTTAAGTATTGTTTGAGACTAAATTTGGACCCAAGGATTTATGATAATAATGTTTGGTTCATGAAGGCCTAATGTTATAGGTCTCACCTAAGGGTTAATAAAGACTTGTGGTTTTAACAACCAAAGAGGTAGTGTAGTACATGAATGGAATGTGTAATAAGGTTAAATTGAAGGTAAATAAAGGTATGGTATGCATCTTATCTGACCAAAATGGGTTAGATGAGAGTATGGTAAATATACTAGGCCTAATTGGCCTATTTGATGGTGGGAGTGAGTGTGGACTAAAGAGAAGGAAAGAGCTCAATAAAAGAGTAGAGATAGGTCATTGAGGACCTTCAGAGGTTGAAGATGATAATTCATGTTTTTTTACTAGTTTTATTAGTTAACAAGTCATCAGACCTAACAGTCTAAAGGGTGACTTGGTTGAGCGAATGAGTTAGGAGTGCCTACCTAGAGAAGAGAAGCAGGTTTGAAGGTGTTAGAGAAATCAAAGTTCATCATTACATGTAGAAGACATTAGAGCAGTGGTGGAAATCAGATTTGAGGTGGTTAAGTGCGTACTTCATCACCTATGGGGTTGTAACCTCTTTTTTAGTTAGAGCTAGCTAAAGGTGTTGTAGGTACTAGACTAAATTGAGGGGTAGGTGTTCCTTGATCAATTGATGCTGGTATAAAAGTCTCATGTTTGTGATATCTTTATAGGATAGTTATTCCATTGGTTATAGGCTTGAGAGTGGGTTTTATACCTCATGATGGTTTCCCACATAGATGAGGTGTACTTGTGTTGATTTCTCTTGATCTTGATTATGTGTTGATTTGTTTATGTTATGATTAAGTTTTTGTATCATTGGAATCAAATGGAATCGATTATTGATGTTGAGAAACTGATGCACCCCCCCTCTTAATAACTACTTCCATCATTTTTTTGATTTCTAATTTACTAAAATTTATTTCAAAATTTATTTTGTTTTCAAAAAAGAGATAATACATTAACATAATGAATTACTCCCTAGAATTTGTGTTCCTCTTATATCCTATCCTCATTTCAGTATTTAGAACATTTCAAATAGATAAATTATAGCTACTTCCTTTTCATAACCCTAGGAGGGGTGATAGCTACCAACCCTCTAGCCAAGTCCATGTTATCACTCTTCTAAGTGATATGATGACCAACCCTATGATATCAAATTAAGTCAATTAGTATGCACTTCCTCATACCCTTCCTACATCTCCTATAAGCTATGTGTGTATCCATATCTAATTTGAATTACCTAAGGTTTATTATTATGAATCCCTATAAAATTAAAACATCACTATGAGAAATTTAATATAAGCATCACAAAATCAAAATCAACATTTCAATTCAAGGCTCACATCATTGTAAATTAATATTACACACTTAAAAAATACAAAATATGCTAGTGTTAATCACGTGTTTTCATCTTCACCTAGCACAGTTTCATATCCAAATGAAAAGCTATAACAAAATATGTATAAAACAAGTGATTCAAAAAGTTACCAAAAGACTACTAAGAGCCCAATTTAAACCCTAAAATAAATTATTTGAAGCAAAGTGATCCAATTACACCCTCTACATGCTATAAGGAGATCCAAATACTATTATGTATATCATAGAATACATAGGCATCATATATATTATTGTTTTACATCAAAGAACAAAATAAAAAGTAGAAAAGATAGTTGTGATCCTATATTGATACATCTACCAAGAAACCCACTCACATTATGAGTACCTCTCCTAAATCACAAGTGCTAAAATAGAAAATCTGGGTACCAAAGGATAATTCTAAAACAAACTATTGCAAATGCAAAACCTAGGACAAGAAAATATTCAAAAGGAAAATTTGAAAGAAGTAATATTAAAAAAAAATCAAAATGAAAAGGAACAATTAAAAAATACAATTTTACAAAAATAGAAACAACAAAGGTTGAAAAATCAAAATCAAGATAAGAAAACTAGCATTCTAAAAAGAGGATTTATAACAAACATTTTTTCAAAGAAAGACATTCCTATAAAAAAAGGATACAAATATTGTTGCCAAGGATCTAAATATCATACATATTCCATGCACATAGGAATAAACATTTAATAATAATAATACAAATTCTATGCTTTCATCCTCAAATAAAGAAGTCAAGGCACAAATTATATCTTGTCATAGTGTGCAAGCAAAGATACATGACTCTTATCTATCCCATAATGAGATGCAACATTTTAATAATCATGAACATACTAAAATATGAACATACTCAAGAAATTAAAACTGAAGAGGGAAACTCTAATCTATGGTGTGGTTGGTTTTTCTTACACAAATGCTCAAAATGACACATTACAAGTTCAATAAAAACCTAATAAGTATCATGTCTCCTATAATAAAGATTAAGTTGATAATTATGATCCTAATAATATATCAGATTGGTATGATCATGATAATATTAATTATGAAACCTATGAATATGACACACATGATATATATCCTTAATACAAGCATCTCATTTATGAGTAAATTGGCTTAAAGTAGCACTTTTTTGTGTACATGTCTTTTTTGCTTGTCCTTCCTAATATTCTAAAAATACCAAAAAAATGTTAAAAAAAACAAAAATATAAAAATATTCAACATTTCCATATTTTATTATCTCCTTGGAATTTATGTCATTTATTCCATGTTGGTAGATAGCATATCATTTCTTTCTATATACACACATATGTTTCACACATATTTTGAGTGTGATATAGACATACTTGGGCACATGATATATTCACATACAAATAATGGACCTTCCCTCTACTCATATCATTAGTCCATTGGAGGAATCCACTTATTTGATCATGATATACCAAGGCTATATTAATCTATGATGACTTTCCATTATCATGTTTGAGCTTATGTATTTACACATTCCTTTATCCATGCTTAGGTCTTTCACAGTGTACTTGATATGTTATGTAATTAACATTTTTTGCCAACACATATATCCAAGGACTATTATGATATTCTTATGTTGGTTACTTATGATTCCATGTTTTAATTTTTATCACTTCCTTGAGTGTTCATTGATATTATCTTGCATTTTATTTCTTGTTTGATCATTTGAATATGATTTTTTTCTTGTAACCTCCATGCCTTTGTTTGCATATTGTGACATTTGAACATGTCATAGTTTTTTGAATGTGGACATTTAAATATGTCATTATATGCTTTGTGGGCATTTGATAAGGCATATCCCTTTGATTATTTGGTATTTAAACATGCCACTTCTATGAGGTTTCCTTGGACCATGGCCTTTTGTTTTGATTTTGAGTGCTCTTGTGTGTGTACTTGATTATTTTTTGAGCTTGTACTATTACTCTCTAATATTTTCCATGATCTATATCATGCATTTTCGGACTTGATGTGATAATAATTTGCATTCTTCAATGATATATTTCCATATACATGTAACTCCTACATGTTACATGATCCATTCATATCTTATATAATTCTCTTATTCTTTTAAGTTAAGGTAACTATTAGTTTCTACATCCCTCACCTCAAAAGGGGGCCATATAAATAGAGGCATGGCTTCCACACTTTCATAGTTTTATATTATAGTGGGGGCATGCAAAAAATGTATGGACTCCACATTTATTCAATAACCAACATTTTCATATTATAGTGGGGGCATGTTATGGAAACATGACCTCTACACCTGTACAAATTTAAAATTAGCCAAATTTCATAGTTATATGATTAAAATACACATTTATGGAAACATTATATACATTGTTACCTTAATTATACCTAAGTTTTAGATTGAGATTATATTAGGTGTATATGCCATGCAAATAACACCTAAAATTATAAAATGAAGTCAATTTCTAAATTTAAAATACTACTATGGATTGTTATTATTAAATCCCCAAAAAACATGAGCAAAATGAATTTACATATGCATAATGATATTAAATATAACTCAAATCCTTACAAATAACATCAATACGAGAGAATATAAGGAATGATCAGATTCATGATAATTAATTCTTACCATCATCTCACTCTTCTTTGGATTCCCTCCAAAAATTTTTAAATGATTCTTCAATGCTACTTCAATTGATATTGGATTGATGGAAAATGGCTTCAAGATGGATAACTTGATAGATTATTTGAATTTTTGGTTTCTATGATGGATACAAGAGGGTATGAGAGATAGTGAAATAAAAGAAACATAGACTTGGATTTATTCTTTCTATTGTTCTTCTTTGTTCCCATGCCTGAGCATGCCCCTATTTAAATAGGTTTTTAGAAGGGATTAGAGGGGATATTTCCCTCTCAAACTTCAAATTTGAGGAGGGAAAAGGTTCTAGAAGTGAGAAGCCTCTAGACCTTATTTTAGGGGGAAATGTTGAGGTGTTATCAGAGATTTATTAAATGTGTCCAATAATGTCCATAAGGTGGCAAAGAGTGTTCATGAGGTGTCAAGGTTGCTAGTTAGTTAATGATAAAGTGTGTTTCAGTAGTTATCCATGGATCTTTAGTGTTTCGTTAGATAGGTAGGTTGATGGATGTGGTTGATGATGTGATGATGTTGTAGAGGCCCCATGGGGTGTCAAGAGTTATTGGATTAGTTATGGAAGTGAAAGGTTTCCATTTCATTCATATTTGTGGTCATATTGGCCAAGTTGGTCTTTTAGCAAATTAGGTTGAGTGAGTATATTGATGACATCAACATTCACATGTGTGAAGGTGTCAGAAGAAAATGGTCACATAGATTTGTTGAGGTTTGTGACCAAATCAAGTGTTTAAAATTTAAGGTCTTAACATGGTGTTTATAAAAATTTATGGTAGTGCAAATTTCATCTCCCAGGCATATTTATTTGTTTTCCATAGCCAAATTTGTATTAAAAAGTGACTGTTGGAATTCAAATATTTGAATTTACAAAGGAAAACTAGTCATCATTGTTTTGGCTATAAATTTTGATGTTGGAAGAATTTGATGGTGATATAAAAATAAAAGTGGTATATAATTTCAAGATAAATCCAAGAAAAATAATTTGGAGGTTTGATTTTTTGTACACCTACATTTATTGTGGTCCAAATTTGATAGAGGGTTTGATCTTCTTCTACAAGTGACCAGAGAAATATGTTTGAGTTTTTATTGATGGTGTTTGGATGTTTCAAGGTGAATTAGCTATTGAAGAATGTTTTATACTCATTGAGGATCATCTATATGTATTTTTTTGGTTTGACCAACCCATATTCAATATGAACAATTACTTACAATTTGACTTTTGATTTGTTCATGGGGTTTTCATGTACAGGGCAAATGTTTGATAGGTTTTGCATATGCATAGGTGTATAGGTATGAATTTAATATTTTAAAGATGTATTAGGGGTCATGTAGCATATACTTATATCTTTTAAGTGCTATTGTGTTCCTATATTTTCTTGATGAAGTGATAAAAAGGGTGAATAGGCCTCCATGGACCTAAAAGGGCTTCTTAGGCCTAATTGAAAGGTGTTGATGTTTAAGGGTTGTGTATCAAATCTATGGATTACATATTAAGGTGATATTGATATTATTACAAGTTTGATATAATCCTTAAGTTTTAATTCATGTCTCATGGAATACCAAGAAGATGATGACATAAAGGCTCTATAAAGATTTTAATCAAAGATGAAGGTTCCTAGAGTTGATATGCAAAGGATAGTGTAGTGTGAGTGTGCTTGGTGGATTTATTAAAAAGTATAGCAGGTTGAGTAATGTATGAATGACCTATAGGTCATATTTTTGATGTTATATTAGTGTTTTTATAGGTTTGAATATGGAATATGAGCGAAGAAGTATAGAGTGATCTAAAAGGGTGATTTGGATGCATTGATTACATGTGAAGGCTTGAGAGAGTGTGAAGGATTGAAGAGAGGTGTTATAAATTATTTATCCATCAGATTAAAAGGCAATTAGAGTTTTGTATATTTTTATATCATACATGTTGTGTTGGTTCTCAACATCTAGGACAAGTTGGTGCTTCTTCATACTTAGGGGTGGGTGCTCCTTATGAATTGGGTGCTTCATTAAAGGTCTCTTGTTTGTGATTTATTATAAGAATTTAGTCCATGTTTTTTTAGGCTTGATAGTGGGTTTTATCCTCATGAGGGCTTCCCACATGATTCATGTGTTATGTTCCATTGATCATGCATAGCTTTCTTTATGAATGGTGTATATGCTTCATGAATGTTTATGTTGAGTGTTTGAGAGTTTGAAGGTTTTAAAATTGGATTTGAATTTCTTGAATAATTGATTCACCCCTACCCCTTAGTGATATTACATATAATAATTGGTATCATAAGGGTTTCTCTACAAAGCAAGCACCATTGTTCAATAGATCTAATTATGCTTTTTGGAGTGCAAGGATGAGGACATACATCATGTCTCTAGGTTTTGATATTTTTCAATTTATTATGGATGGTTATTTTATACCTCCTAATCCTCCAACTATTACAATTGATAAGAAGTTAAGTGAGAACAATTTAAAAAAAATGAATATTATCCTTTATGGCCTATCAGAGGTTGAGTTCACTAGGTGATCCATTATAAGTTTACCATGGAAATTTGGGTCAAATTACAAACTATTTATGAATGGGATTCAAAGGTAAAGTTGGATAAATTAAAAACTCATCAAAGGAAATTTAAGGTTTTTGAAATGAAGGAAAAAGATACTGTGGCATCCTATCTTCTAAGAGTTGATGAGGTAGTGAACATGATCAGAGGTCTTGGAGAAGAGATTAAAGAATCTATTGTGGTACAAAAAGTATTAAGGTCTCTCACCCTCAAATTTGATTCAAAAGTATCAGTTGTAGAATAAATTCATGATCTCAACTTGATGAAGATGGATGAATTTCATGGCATCCTTACTGCATATGAGATGAGACTTAATGAGGATAGACCTCATAAGAAAGAATCAATCTTCAAAGTGATCAAGGAGACAAAATCCAAAAGAAGAAAGTTAAGTCTTAAAGATTTTGATCTCAATGAATATTAACCTAAAGCCATGATTACAATAAAAATAAATGTAGGATTATGTGAGTATGAAGAGAAACTTCCTTTTAAATATTTTTCATGTGGTAAAGTTGGTCATTTTACAACTAAGTGCTAAGATAGAGGCAAATTTTAACACAAGGAAGCTCATAAGGAATTTCATGAGAATGAGTGCAAGAAATTTGAGGGTCCTATAAAGTACAAAAATTTCTTTAATAGGAGAAATGACAAGGAGTCATACAAAGATAGTAAGAGCCTTTACCATGAAAAAGATATTATCTCATCTATTAAGAAGAAAGAAACACAGCAAATAGTGATGATTCATCTCATGATGAGGACAAGGAGACATTGTTCATGGCTCTTGGGGATTATGAAGGTGAATTCTCTTTAGGCATAGATCTCTTTGGTGGAGATAACTCAAAGGAAGAAGATGAGAAATTCACTCTTAAAGACAAATATTTGAATACCTTAGAAGAGATGAATCTACTAAAAGAAAAGAATAGAAAGTAAGCATCCTTGATGAAGTCCTATGAGGGTAAAATTGACTTGTTTGAAGAAAGGTTGAATAATAAATTCAAAGCACATGATGAGATCACTCAACATCTTGAATCTCAGGTTTGTACCCTTGATGAAGAGATAAAAAGCAAGGATGAAGAATGTGTCACATACAAATTAGAGATGGATTCTTTGCAAGGAAGACTAGATCAAGCTATGAGTAAGCTTGAAACTTATCAAAATTTTGATAAAAGTACGATTGATATTAATGATCTATTAAGTATTCAAAAGGTCTCAAATGATAAATCAAGCCTAGGGTTATATGAAGATGTTCAAAAGGATAATAATATTGAGAAAATAATGATGATAGATCAGGAGACTAATCATGGTAAGAGAATGCTAATAAACAGAAGAAGGATGATAAATTAAATAATAAGGACAATTTCAAAAGCTTTAAAATTTAAAATCAAATCAAACAACCTAATGATATAAGGTATGATAACTCCTTCAATGGCTAATGTTACTCTTGTTATTATTTTGGTCATAGGATCATTGATTGTAAAAAAATATATCTTAGTAAGATATTTTCATGGAATAATGAGAAAAATAATGATAAGCATGAAGAACATCATCACTCAAGATAGTCAATAGGTCCACAAAGGAAGCATGACATCTTATGGTATAGGTGTCAAGGGATTGGTCATATTACAAGGATTTGTAATACCCTATCAGGAGACCAAATGATCAGATGTATGAATGGGATGATGAAACTTCAAATAATCATCATATGGATCATGTACAAGGTATGAATAATGAAATAAACTTCATTTATTTCAAGTGTCAAGAGAGAGGTCACATAGCAAGGTTCTATAGGAATGGTCAGTATTTTACTTGAAAGAATGATTATCATAACATGAAGAAAATGATCCATAATGAATGGAGACCCAAGGAGGTGAATGAGAAATAGGTTCAAAATGGAATATGTGTCATGATAGAATAAGGTACAAATTCAAGTGTTAAAGAACAAACCTTATCTGCTCAAGGGGACAAGAAGATCAAGTAGGATTTTGAGTCAAAAGGAACGAATGAAGCTAAGAACTCAGTCAAAGTTAGATTGATGATGAGGCAGGACTACAAGTCAAGTGAGAGCATGGAGATGTGGGAGTCTCTTGAGTTTTAGGACATTTAGTTTATCTATGATAGATTGGTGTCTCTACCTATGTTTCTTATGGGACATCTTTTATTTTTGGAAGCAGTACATATGATCTAGATGATGTACAAGATGTTAATCAGTACAGAGGTATGTAGAATTATTGATTGGACTTTAAGACTAGTGTTATTTTTGATATAAAAAAATTGATGATCTTATGTTTTCAAGACTTGTGTTGATCATATAAGACAATTTATTAAGGGGAAACAACAATTTCATGAGCTTGCTCCATAGTTTTGTGATGAAAAGCTTTAACAGTTCTATTCAGGGACATTGGTCCTAAAGGCATATTTTAAACATTTTTTATGCTTGGTTTGATAGGTCAAATCATGAAGTATGAATGTGAGGCCAATATATATTGTAGAGAGTAATTTTTAAAGTGTATTATATGTTAGGGTGTGGAGCTAAAAGCTTCAACTATTGCAGACATGAAGAGGTTGCTGAGTTTCAGAAGTACCGACGTCGACAGTATGATCGACGTCAGTCAGATATAGTGCAGAAGGCAACCGACGTCGATAGATAGTCAGCTGACATCAGTCAGCACCAAATAGACAGGGACCGACATCAGTCGCCTGTGGTGGTTCCAGAACTGCTGTTGATGAATAGTCAGTTAAGTGAAGCGAGTGTTTGCATGTTAAAGGGCTAATTATAGTCACGAGCAGCATGTCTAATTATTGTAATTAGAGTTCTATTTTTGTATGCATGGGATCCTATTTAAAGACCCATGAGGCATGTATTTTAAGTCAAGTAGGCAAGTAAAATCATTGAAGCAAGGAGTAAGGTCAAGGAGATCTACAGGTGTAAGGTCAAGGAGATCAGCTGAAGCATTCAAGGAGGGGATAATAACTCAGGCTGTAGAGTTGTTGTGGTTGAGCAAGAGAGAGGGAAGAAGGTCTTGAGGTGTGGCAAGCCTTTGAGGTGGAGGAAAAAGTGGCATCTTCCTTATTGTATTTTCTTCTAGTAGTATTTAATACAAGAGTGTGTATTGTCTCTCAAATTCTTTGTTGTCTCAAGTTTCTAGTTACTTAATCATTCTGATATAATTCCATGTTTAATTGCTTAGAAGAAAGTAATCAATTGTGCTTCTGTTGGATAAGGGGTTCCTAACAGTTGGTATCAGAGCTATGGTTTGTAGGAAGAAGGGTATTGTTTGATTATAGGTCATTCATAGGGTTTTCTGATTGAGTGGGAGTTCAGCAATGGCAGAAGAAATTAAGCTACGAATGGAGAAATTTAACGGCAAGAATTATCAACATTAGCAGATGCAGATAGAGGACTATCTATATCAGAAGGATTTGTACTTACCATTGGGTGGGGTTACATGCAAGCCCACAGATATGAAGGATGAAGAATGGAACGTTCTTGATCGGAAGGCTCTAGGTTCCATAAGGTTAAGCCTTGCATCGTCTGTGATTTCCAACTTATCACAGTGCAAGACAATGAAAGAGTTGATAAAGTCCTTGGCAAATTTATACGAAAAGCCCTCAGCTTCTTATAAGGCATTTCTTATGAAGCAGCTATTTACTTTGCAAATGCAGGAAGGTGGATCGGTACATACTCATCTTAGTGATTTCCATGGTTTGGTAAACCAGTTAGCTTCAGTCAATATTGTTTTTGATGATGAAGTAAAGGCTCTCTTGATTTTATGTTCTTTACCTAAAAGTTGGGATAGTTTGGTTATGGCAATAAGTAATTCTACGTCTGCTTCTAAAATCTTAAAAGTTGATGATGTTGTGAGTGTGATCTTGAATGAAGAAATATGCAGGAGAAGCACAGGTGAATCATCAGGGAATGCTCTAAGTGTAGAAAATAGGGGAAGGCAAAGAGAGAAAATAGAGCAAGGGAAATCAAGGTCGAAGGTGGGAGGGAGATCTGAATCCAGAGGTGTTACCTGCTGATTTTGTGGAAAGAGAGGACACACAAATAAGGAGTGTTGGTTGAGAGATAAAGAGAATCAACATGAAGGTAATGAAGAAGCAAAGGATGCAAATATTATGGTACAAGATGCTCTCATACTTTCTTTGGATAGTCAGGTAGGATCATGGATTTTAGATTTTGGTTCTTCTTTTCATGCATCCCCAAACAGAGATTTGTTCTATGAGTATGTCCAGGGAGACTTTGGAGTGCTTTATTTAGGGGATGGTACGCCTTGTCAAATAGTTGGCAAAGGGAAAGTGCAGCTGAGATTGTAGATAGACGACACATGGGTGTTGAAGGAGGTCATGCATGTCCCAGTTCTGAAGTAGAGTTTGGTTTCTATAGGAAGGTTGGGTGATGAGGGATGCACAATAACCCTCACAACGGATTCTTGGAAGGTTACCAAGGGAGCACTTGTTTTATCAAGAGGTAATAAAGTAGGTACTCTTTATCTATCTACTTGTAATACTGATTCTACTTCTGGTTTATCTACTTCAGCTGTAGATTCAAAGATGTGGCTTAATAAGCTTGGTCACATGAATAAGAAGGGAATGGACATTCTTGATTCAAAAGATATGTGTTCAGATTTGGAAAGCATAGACAGAGTTCATTGCAAGAAAAGGAAATTTGATGCTTTTGACAAGAACAAAGAAGTCTTGGTGTTTATGGAGGAGATGAAGGACAGAGATCAGTCACAGGGGCTGAACAATTTTGAGCAGGGCAGTATGGACAGGGGTTTGATCCAAGATGAGCTCGTAGATGAAGATTTCATCACTTATAGGAACACATAGTCACCGACGTCGGTCACTTAGAACTAACGTTGGTCAGCCAGATATCGACATCGGTCATGTGAAAACTAGCAGGGTCGGTAGAGTCGAGCAGAGAAGTCTGATGTCGATCAGGAAGGGATCAATGTTGGCAGGGGGGACACCGGCATCAACCAAGGAAATGACGTCGACAGTCAGGGTCAGTGCAAGGAACCAACATCAGTCAGGAGCAGACTGGGAGATGGCCGAGATCGGTCACTAGAATGGATGTTGGGTGGACAACAAGCTGTCAAGGAGTCTCAAACACCCATATGGAGGTCAAAAAGGGTAAGTGAACCTCATATTCATTATTCACCTTCTTTATATTGCTTACTGATGGTCAAGAACTAAGAAGATGGAAGAAGCAATGCAGGTAGAATCTAGAAACCGTGAGAGCTTGGCATAGATGAGGAGTGTGAGTCCTTGGAGAAGAACCAAACAGGTATTTGTTGGTGGAGTTGTCAGCTGGAAGAAAGCACTGGATGAGGGATGGATTCCCAAGTTAGAGAAGAGAGTGGATGGATACATGAGACAGAAGGCTATGGCATATGGTCTTGATTAGGCTGTAGGACAATGGAGGTTTGACCATTGTATTTTTTCTTTACCAGGTTGGATAATATTAGCTACATTATCCTGTTACTGTATTGTGTTGCTTGTTGCAGGGTTTCATATACAGGGAGTTTTCTGAGCTAAGGGTAGAGTTGGTTCAGAAGTATGTCATGAAGAATTTGGGAGCAGCAAAATTCTTTTGGCATAAGTGACAGGTATAACATCATAGGGTTTGTGGTGGTTGGTCTTCAAGAGTGACTGTGAAGAGGGATACAGAGCCAAGAGAACAAAGTAGATGGTGTATAGGTACAGGTATAATTGCAGCTATTTATCTCCAAGTGGGAGATTGTTAGGGTGTGGAGCTAAAAGCTTCAACTGTTGCAGACATGAAGAGGTTGTTGAGTTTCAGAAGTATCGACGTTGGCAGTATGACTGACATCGGTCATATACAGTGCAGAAGGCAATCGACATCGACAGGTAGTCGGCCGACGTCCGTCAGCGCTAGACAAATAGGGACCGATGTCAGTCACCTGTGGCGGTTCCAGAACTATTGTTGATGAACAGTTTGTTAAGTGAAGCGAGTGTTTGCATGTTAAAGGGCTAATTATAGTCACGAGCTGCGTGTCTAATTATTGTAATTAGAGTTCTATTTTTGTATGCATGGGATCCTATTTAAAGACCCATGAGGCATGTATTGTAAGTCAAGTAGGCAAGTAAAAGCATTGAAGCAAGGAGTAAGGTCAAGGAGATCTACAGATGTAAGGTCAAGGAGATCAGCTGAAGCATTCAAGGAGGGGATAATAACTCAGGCTGTAGAGTTGTTGTGGTTGAGCAAGAGAGAGAGGGAAGAAGGTCTTGAGGTGTGGCAAGCCTTTGAGGTGGAGGTAGAAGTGGCATCTTCCTTATTGTATTTTCTTCTAGTAGTATTTAATACAAGAGTGTGCATTGTCTCTCAAATTCTTTGTTGTCTCAAGTTTCTAGTTACTTAATCATTCTGGTATAATTCCATGTTTAATTGCTTAGAAGAAAGTAATCAATTGTGCTTCCATTGGATAAGGGGTTCCTAACATTATATGAGGTTTAATGCATTGGATTGGTCACAAATAGATATAATGATCATTTGTTCAATTTGTCCATTTTGCTCAGTTATCACTACGTAGTGAGAACTCATCTTGAAAAATTGGTGATTTTAGGAACTATGAAGCTAACCAAAGGCAGAGGAAAGTTAGATTTAATGTTTCCATGTGAAAAATAAGGTAATGGGTTTTCATAAGTCTTCCATGATCATTCTAATAGGTTTTAGCATAGTGATAAGCGTATACACAAGGTCTATAGACACATAATGATTTATTCTAGGTGTCAAATGAGGATTGGTGAATGTTAAAGGTATATTTAAGGCATAAAAAGGTGTGTTGACCTTATTTAGGTTCTATATAGTTGTTTTTATGGTTTTAAGATCTTTTGAAGGCAAGTTGAAGATTTTTTAAGGCTCTCAGGTATGATAGTTTGTGCATAAGGGCTAGAAGGTCAAAAACCTTTTCATGGTTATATGGATTCCCAAATTATTTTGACCAAAATATTTTATCCATAATCATGTATTGGTGACCTCAAGGTTTGGAAGAAGTTTTAGGAGTTGGCATTGATCGAAAGGTGGTAAGTTGACCAGATTTCTTTTTAATGTCCTAGTTTTTACACCATGTGAGTCGGTGACCTTCACAAGGGATTTGAGACTGAAGGATGATTAATAAATTTAAATGGACAAAAGGGTTCTCAAAAAAAATTTACAATAATTTTAAATTTTTTAGTTTGTCTTATGGATTATATGTTATGTAAATAGAGGGCTAATTAGCATGTCAGTTTATGAAGGAGCTATGGTATAGAGGAAAATTTGGATGATTATTCTTTTCATGAATGAGGGGGAATATGAGTGTACTCTAGATAAGAAATTTTAATCCATGAGAATCTGTACATAAATATTTATGGGCTCTTCAAGGTTCAGGTAGGGCTACTAGGCCTCTAGGCAAGGCTAGTATGAAGAAAAGTGACTTTTGGTCATTTTTTCAAAATGACTAAGGTATGATTATTATTTTATTAGTCTATTAGTATTTTTTGAATGTATTTAATGTTTTGAGTATGGATTAAGCATATGTTAGTAATCATGGAGTTGACTTGTGAGAGAAAATTTGAAGGTAACTATGAGGTATCATCATGGTTGGAGATGGTATTAAGGTAATCAAAGGGAGACTAAGGTCTGGCGACTTAGGGGGAACCATTTTAGAGTTATTAAGGTTTGTTCACTCCCATTTTCTTGATATTGTGTGTTTCTTCTTCATACATTAGGGTATGGGCGAGTTGGTGTGTTGTCAATGAGTAAGACTTGGAAGATCTGGTAAGAAACAGTATGCACAATTATAAGCAGAGTTTATATCATCTATCAAAGGAGATATTTTTTTGATGTTTGATTTTCAAAAATATATAAAATTTATATGTCTTTAGGATCAGCATGTGAGTCCACTTTGTCATTGTGTTAAAGGGGGAGAAAGTATTTGCAGAAAGAGAAAGAGTATGTGCATAGTTTTATGTTGGTGTTGACATCAATGACAAAGGGGGAGAATCCTGAGGTGTTGTAAATATTGTATTTAAAATGTAAAATAATTTAAATGAGGAGGTAAAGAGTGTTCATGAAGTGTCAAGATTTATATCTATTTAATGACAAAGTGTGCTTCAATAGTCATGCATGGATCTTCAGTGTTTGGTTGGATAGGCAGGTTGATGGATGTTGTTGATCATGTGATCATATTGTAGAGACCTATGGGGTGTCAAGATTTTTTGGAGTGATTATTTAAGTTAAAGGTTTCCATTTGTTTCATCCTTGTGGTCATATTAGCCTAGTTGTTTTTTTGCAAATCAAGCTAAGTGAACATATTGATGATGTCAGCATTTGTAAGTGTGAAGGTGTCAGAAGAAAATGATCACATAGGTTTATTGAGGTTTGTGCCTAAATAATGTATTTAAAATTTAAGGTATTGACATGGTGTCTATAAAAATTTATGTTAGTGCAAATTTGGTCTCCCAAGCATAATTCTTTGTTATCCATTGCCAAATTTGCATTCAAAAGTGACCGTTGGAATTCAAATATTTGAATTTACAAAGGAAAACTAGTCCTAATTATTTTGGCTATAAATTTTGATTTTGGATGTGGTGGTAAAAAATAAAAGTGATATATAATTTCAATGTAAATCCAATAAAATAATTTGGAGGTTTTACTGTCATACACCTACATTTGTTGTGGTCCAAAGTTGCCTAGGGGTTTGACCTTCTTTTGCAAGTGACCCAAGAAGGATGTTTGAGTTTTTTTTATGGTGTTTGGATGTTTTAAGGTGAATTAGATATTAGAGATTTATTTATAATCCTTGAGGATAATCTTTATGTATTTTATTGGTTTTGACCAATCCATCTTCAGTATGAATAATTGCTTAAAAGTTGACTTTTGATTCGTTCATGGGGTTTTCATGTACAAAGTAAATGTTTGATAGGTTTTACATATGCATATGTGTGTAAGTATGAATGTAATATTTTGAGTATGGATTATGGGTCATGTGGCATAGACTTATGTGCTTTGAAGTGGTCTTGTGTTCCTATTTTTGCTTGATGAAGTGATAAAAAGGGTGAATAGGCCTGTGTAGACCTAAAAGGGCTTCTTAGGCCTAAATGTAAGGCGTTGATGATTATGAATGGTATTTCAAATATATGCATGACTGATGAAGGTGATATTTATCTTATTACAAGTCTAATAGAATCCTTAAGGGTTAAGGCATGTCTTATGTCTGACCAAAAATATGATGATCATAAAGGATTTATAAAGAGTATAATCAAAGATAAAGCTTTCTAGAGTTGATATGCAAAGGATAGTGTAGTGTGTGTGTGCTTGGTAGATGGATTGAAGATCAAAATAGGTTAATGAATGTATGTATAACATATAGGTCATATTTATAATGTTATAGCAGTGTTCTTGTAGGGTTGAAGATTGAAGATGAGTGAAGAAGTATAAAGTGATGCAAAAGGGTGCTTTGGATGCATTGCTTGTGTGTGAAGGCTTGAGAGAGTGTGAAGGATTAAAGAGATATGTTTACATTATTTATCCATCATATTGAAAGTAAATTAGAGTTTTAGAGATGTTAATATCAAAGGTGTTGTATTGGAACTCAACATCTAGGACAAGTTGGTGCTTGTTCATTCTTAGGGGTGGGTGTTCCTTATGAAGTGGGTGCTTCATTAAAGGTCTCTTGTTTATGATTTATTATAGGACTATAGTCTATGTTTTTATAGGATTGAGAGTGGGTTTTATCCCCCATGAGGGTTTCCCACATAATTCATGTGTTATGTGCCATTGATCTTGCATAGCTTTCTTTATGAATGGTTTATATGCTTCATGAATGTTTATGATTGAGTGTTGGAGAGTTTGAAGGTTTTGGAATTGGATTTGAATTGCTTGCATCACTAATTCACCCCCTATTTATTGTACCTCTAACAATAAATATGCGATTAGAAAAATAAGTGAATAAAGAATTATAAAATTAGGAATTATGTGGAAAGTGGGGTAAATTGGGATTTTGAATATTAAGAAATTTTGAATATGTAAAAAGTGGGGTTTTTCATGTAGTTAAGATTAATTAATTAATTGACTTAAGGAAACTAAGGGGTGATGTTAATATGGGATATAGGGATTAAGTGTTAATATTAGGCATAATTTAGTGAGTTACTTAGTGAGCAGAATAAGGTACATATATTTTTCCCCTCTTTGAAAAGGCATTGCAACTAGAAGGAAAGGTGGTCTTTCAAAGAAGAAAGAAGATTATGGATGGGTGTTTACAAATTAGTGGACATAGGATTCCCCTAGAGGCGACATGTAGAAAATAATGAAATGGATGGCCACTCAAAAGGAAGAAATGCAAGTGAGATGAATAGATAAGGGAATGATAGATGTGAGATTGATGATAAAGAAGATGAATGTGACATGAGTAGTGATATACGCATTGATAATGCCCCTAAAAAAGATATATGCATATGGAGAGAGGATGATAATGTCATGGTGGTCAACACATCCCAAGGGGAATCAACTTGAATAAAAGAGTGATAAGTAAAGAGGTTGTAAGTTTTTGATGTATCGTAAGCAAGGATGCATACAAGGGAGAGATGTAATATTGAATGTGATGAATGGGCCACAAGTCATCTGATGTATCACAAGAAAGGATGCATGCAAGATATAACACCAAAACTAAACAAATTGATGAAGTAAGCCACAAGATTTTGACATATCCCAAGTAAGGATGCATGCTAAGGAAAGCTATGGGCTAAAATGATAAAGCCCACAAGATTTTGATATATCCCAAGTAAAGATGCATGCTAGGAGAGCATCATGCCAAAATAAGACAATGATTAGATAATTGTAATGATGGATGTATTTCATAGATTGTGTCAAAAGATAGTAAGAAGTAGTGGATAGATGAAAAACAATGTGATCATGTGACCAAGGGAGGAAAGGGAAATATTGGTTAGTGCAACCAAATTTTCCTTGGGCACCATGGGTGACCAAGTGTTGCCTGCATAGTTTGAAGAGATATTAAGCTGATGTAGTTCTCCCAAAATGGGAAGAATGATGGGAAGAATAAGAGATATTATGATGAAATATATGAGTTTAATATGAATAAGAGTGATGGAGTGGTAAAATGGATGAGCTAAAAAATGATTGATATAGATGATTCCCTTGACAAAGACATATGCATAGGAAGTGAGAAGGATGGTGTTATAGTTGTCACATCCTAAGGGGGATCAATCTTCACTAAAGATTGACCAAGAGAGCCTCAATGTTGAACCATATCCCAAGAAAGGACACATACTTAGAAGAATTGTGGGTCTCAAATGGAGGATAGACAAGTGTCATGGTAGCTCATAAATATGTTTGATGAAGGATGGGGATTATGGTGATGCCACAAAAATGGTTAAATAGATTAGGTGATCAATGTGTCAATAGAGTGTGAAGAATACTAAAGGTCAATGGATTGGTATGAGTTAAATAATCCCATATGTATTGGGATTAATATTTTTAGAGTGAGAAAGGTAGATAAATAGGAAGCTAAAATAAGATGGAGGCATTGAAAAATGGAGTTGATATAAAGGTGGTGGTTTTGGTGGAAGAGGTGAAGAGTTCTTTTAATCTACCAATGCAATGTACCAGAATGGGCTAGTAGGAGTGAAATATTAGTGGATATTACTACAAGCCAAGTTTTAAGGGGGGACCTTTATAAGGAGATACATAGTATTTTTTTAAAAATTCCATCATAGATATGAGCCATGTTTTATTGGCTAAAGCAAAGGTGAAACGTGCATAGCTTCATTGTACAGGTATCCTTCATTACTATGTGTCAAGGTGGATAATCAAGATGGGCAGCAGGGTTTGAAGGGCTTGTACAAGATATTTAGAGGTGGGTGTATATGTCATTTATCTACATACTTTTGGGCTAAGGATCCTTGTAGGGTTCTAAGGATATCATATTTAGTGTTGATCTCAGTGACTCAAAGGAAGAAGACATGGTCATTGGTGAAGAGGGTAGTGAAAGCTCAGCTACCACTTAAGACATATCATATATGGTTAATAAAAAGATCAAAATAAAATAAAAGGTGTAATAAATATGTAGGGCATGGAAGGAAAAAGAGAAAAGGTTGAATTAATTCAATGCATTATGAGAAGGAGGTTGTGGTGTAGGTGGATGGTAGATAATCAAGGTGCACATAATGTTGAGGAGGAGGGATAGAAGGATTGACAATAAAGTGGGAGCCAAAACTAGGTATGCATTTTATTATGGGTTTTTGTTTTTATTATGGATGTATGTGTGTATGAATGTGTCATTAATTTGGGTTTTAGTGTCATGGTGGGGGAGATTATGGGTTGAAGTGGATGACATAGAGGTTATACAAGTAAGTCAAGGGGCTAGGGGTATTGAAAGGTAATCACACGATCAAGGAGAGGTTGTGTGGCTATGTTATGAGGTGAGGGGAGGGTCGTAGGATAAGTTATAGTAGTTTTAGGAGGGATGGGAGATATAGGAAGGTTTTTTTCTTGTGGAAGTAAAGGTGATGAAAATACATTGGGGAATATAGGATGCAAAATATCTTTTTTTTGGGAAGAGTTTGGGATATATTATTTTTTTATTAAGTGATGAAATGTATCGACACTATTTGACTAGTAATTATGTGTGTATGGCAGGGGGATCAATCTATAGAGAGGATGATGGTGGTAGGAAGTGCATCGAGATGGTTATAGAGATGGCAACATAGTCAATGGTTAATTAATGTCTACTAATCATATCAGCATAGGAGGAGAAATAGAAATAATATGGGCATTGGGGATTATATGAGTTATTTAGTAGTTATGAGATGGGATATAATAGATTTATAATTCTAGGTTTCATGCGTATAGGGCCAAATTATTTGATAGGATATACAAATGGTGGATGTACTGACTCAACTAAAATCATTACTAGAGCAAGTGAACTGATGGGAGGTGCAAATTGGGGTGATGTAATAACAGGTGGATAAAATTTGATTTGAGTAGATGCAACTATAGGTATGGTTAGAGTAGTAAGAGGTAGAGGCACAAGTCATGGGGATGGAGAGAAATATGGATCAAATATTACTATATGATTTGGGGTTTCAAAATGTGATAGCCTAAATGATGAGGATGGCTTAGGAGACACAACATTGGAGAACCTTTTATGATCACAAGGTGTTATCATGGTAAATAGATCATTCATATAGAGTGATTATTCAATCCATAAGGACACTAGGTTCTATGTCATCAAGTAAGTCAATGTATCCATCACTGAGGCCACCATCACAAGGTAAAATGTAGGTCATAATGTATCAATGGTGTAGAGTTATGGTTCATATGTAATAAATGTGTGGAATTATAAAATAAATGACGTGAAAAGGTTTGTCTAAATGTGTAAAAAAATTATGGTGAGTTTATGATGTTTATAAAATATGTGGATTTCTAGATGTAATAATTGATATTATGTTAATAATAATAATGATGAAAAATGTGATTATTTTATTATGTCATGTAATGATTAAAATTTGATGGTATGATGTGAAATGGCATTGATATCTGATAGGATAATAATATGAATGTTTATTTTCGGCCAATTTAGCCTACATACAAAGATTATGCCTGGATGGATGAGCCGAATAGATTTCTACATGGAATGAGTGGTCCAAAGATCACATACAACTTGCAAAGATTTTAAAACACTTTAAGTAAACTTAAAGTGTAGTTTTTCAAAATTTGAGAAAGTAGGTTTCCATGGTGATCATAGAATTTAGGAACATGAATTAGGTTTTCACAAGCCTTAGTAGTTCATTTGAGCATTGGAGATTCCAACAATAGTTTAAGCACAAGTCTAGAAGAACCAAACCATCATTGCATGTCATAGAGAAACAAACAAACTAGTTTTCTTGTGAATTTTATAAGTATGATCAAGAAGCCTCTCAATCCTAAAGGATCACATGGAAATGATACATTTAGTGCCAAGATCATCCTCTACAAATTTGGTATCTTGATGAGCTTATTATCTCAAGATATAGGTCTTTCAATTTGAACTTATAGAGTGGGATGTGCATGTAGATGTCAAATTTGAGTTGTGACAAATAGTTGTTTGAATTTAAATGTTCCAAGGATGAACATGCATTTGAAAAGTGTCCAAATCATAGGATCTTGAGTCAATATCTAACAATGAGTAGGTTATCATTGGTTTTAGTGGGTCCTCAAGATCTAATAGAGTGTGTGCAATCATATAAAGTAGATCTAATGATGAGTTATGGGTCAAACGTTTAGTGAATCTCAAAGAAAAATGATAAGATACCAAGTAACATGATCTTATGAGTTCATAGTAGATCCAAAAATGCACATTTGATATCTTGAGTTTGTACGCCCAAACATATCTATGGTGCATGTTCAATCATGAAATTGAAGATCAATAGCACGCAGTGGGTCAAAAGGTTAGTGGATCTTAAAATAAAATGTATAAGTGTCTTAAGCATGTTAAACTAGTAGAAGATCTATGGATCTCATTTATTTGTAAAGAGAAAGATAAATAGTTTGGATTAAAGGTAGAAAATTCAAAGGAGCTTAGATCAAATATAGATCCACCATGTGGCATAAGTGTAGGGGAAGATGGATCTGATAGCAGGATCTTGAGAACAAATTAAGAGCATCTAGGTGGTATATTTTTACAAACCTAGATCAATATCAAGGGCCAATATCAAAATTCAAAGACATGAGATTTCAATTAGAGGTTAAACATGTGGTCAAGGTTGAACCAAATCAAACATTTTAAGGGGATGCCATGAAGGCAGACATGTTAGATAAAGGATTTTACCACTCTGAGCAAGTAGAATACATAAATTCAAGATCATCCATGATCTAGATTACTATGAGTAGACCCTATAAACCCATCTAACACCATTAAATCCCTATAAAATGTTTTAAGAGCTTATATATTTGTGTTTTATACCTCATTCATATTCAAAAAACCCTATCTTACAAATCTTCATTTGTAATAATGACTATATAAAAACCAATAGCGTGATAAGTTCTCATCCATAGTAGATCTATATTCAAGATATAGAAGCAATAGTAGAATGGTGACTATGAAAAAAATGTTAGAAGGAACATCAAGGAGGGAGCCCAAGTAACTACTTGATAACATAAAGAACATCAAGCATGATTGAAGAAGATAGTGGGGCATTTAGTGTTTCAAGGTCCTTAGGGACTTGTTCTTATTTGATAGATTATGACTCAACATCCTTAGATCAATGTTAATTGATCAAAGGTGGTTGGGTCATATTTTTGTAGGGCTATCTATTTTTTCCCCCTCTCTTTCATCTCATTCTACTATAAATTCAAGATATGAGCTCTTGATTTTGATCTTTCAGCTTGATATAGCAAAACTCTACCAAAATCACTTTATAAAACTCTTTTGAAGAAATATAAGACATCTCAGATTCTAGATGAATGCTAAGTTTTCTTTATTAAAATTTGATTTAAAGAGTGTATGTTTTCTATTCATCATCTGATATCCTTCATATACCTTTCTTCAAGTCTATTATTTTCTTGTAGGTTGTGTGAAGTGTTAGCTAGTGAGGTTTCCCTTGAAGTGTCATAAGTCCATAGTGTTTTTCTCAAACCTATCTCTTTTTGTCCTTCAAGTTGTAGGTCTCTTTTCAACCTTCATACAAAATTAACATGTTTGTAACCTTATCATATAATCTAATCAATTATTATCCTAATTGGATTCATTAGCAGTCATAAAAGTGTCTAAGCTGAGAGTGGATCATTGAACATTTGGTGCATCACCACACTTAGAATAGGTTTTCATTCATGTATTTTCTCTCCATTTTCACCCCAATAATTAGTATTTTTTAGTGGAAATGAGATAAGTGATGCATTAGAGGATCTAGCCTCATTAAAAATCCTAGAGGTTTGATCCAAGATTAGGTGACCCATAGCCTAGGGTCATTCCTATGTTGGACTAGGTTTGAGTAAGAAGACCTAAACAATCCTTTGCTCAGCTAGGGTGCAACCTAGGATTCCAATAGTTTTGGCATTCCTAGTGGGACACACTCTCTTTTGCATAGCTAAAGTATAGATTTGAGAATAAGTATTTGTAATAGAGGGAGACATCCACCATCATCAGAAGATAAAGATTATCCAAGTTGTAGAGTTCATAGCATCAACCAGACAACACCTCTCATGCCAAAGGTTATTAGAAGGTCATCTAGTAAAGGTATTCCCTTTTAATTCATTGAGATACCTTATACTTCATATAAAATAGAATGATTTTATAGGATAGGTCCTTATCCCCAAAATAAATATTCATCTCTTGGTCATCTTATTGTTTTAAGTAGTCCAACCCCCACTATGCAAATGGCAAGGCCTAGAATGAAAGCTTTTTAACCCTTAAATGGTGGCATCCCTCTTAACCTTTAGCAATATGATGATATCCATGCTACCTCTTTGAATACTCTACCATATTTTATAGGATAAAACTCTACCACCCCTATAAAGCACATAGTTGACATTGTAAACCTTTGCTCAATGCATAACATTACACAAGAGAATGCATCCATGAGACTACTAGCCACATCCCTAAGATTCAAAGCCCTATAATGGTATAGGTTTATATATGCTACCTCAATCAATACTTTGGATGAGTTTGGTGAGTGCCTATGTAAATATTTGGAGGATATAAGTGACCATGTATTACTTGTTGAAAAACTCACCTCAGTCAAGAATGCATCCCAAGAATCTATGGTTGATTTCAACTATAAGTTCCAAAAGACTTGGGATAGGATCATTATCATCATTAAACCCACACCTAATTATGATTTTCTATACTATTTGAGAGCACTGAATTTAGACATTGCAGTCATGATCTAATTTATGGGTGGGACAACTCTACTTGGGGCTTATGAAATATCTATAAGGGTAGAAAACTATTTGATAAAAGAATGGAAACTCATGCAAAGACCTCTCATGCCATTTTTTGTGATATTTATCCAACCCCACCTACCATTTCTCCATTTCCCACTCCAAACAATCAATCCCAACCTAATGAGAGTTTCTTGAAGGCACAAAACAACAAGCTAGTGGCTCTAAATAGATAGTAAAAGACTTCATATAGGCCATAATAAATTCCATTCTAATCCTAATACCCTACTCAATCCTATAATAAATCCCCTTATCCATCAAATTAATAATTACAATGACAAATTACTCAAGGTGGATCTCATAATAGCTATAACCATATAGTTGCAAGTAGCTCAAGAGCGATGATCCCCACATAAAACAACCTTGCATAAGAGGGTTAATTGCAATCAAGAGGGCAGTCTAATGAGATGGTAATGGCTAAAAGTGGTGAAATTTATTAGGATCCTAGTTGGTATCATGTTCCTTAATTTAAGGCCATGACACAATGTTTCCTCCATCACAAGGCCCACCAATGAATCAAGATAACATGCCTTCCATGACATCATTATAAGATCAAATCCAATAGCAAGGAGCATGGATAAGGCACCAGCTAACACCATGTGCATAAAATTTAAAGAAGAGGAACATATATTTGACCATGTAGTAGTAAACATGGGGTAGACTACACAAAGGCCAGATGAACTAACAATAGCCAATACAAGGGCTAAGAGGAGGACATTGGATGGTAATTTGGGGTACCCTAAGGATTATTTAACACCTCCACAAGTAATTCAACATCTTAACACTTCAAATATACTACTAAAGCTCCTATAACTCAACAAATACCTCAACATCATGGATAGTAGCAGAAGTCTCCTTTTGTTCCTCATGTCACTCAAGTTCCAAGTGATACTTCTACTTCTAAGGTACATTTCAAAGGCACTAACCTTCATTTCAATATTATAAATCATATTAAAATTGATAATTTCACTATGTAGATGTATGATGCTCTATTTATTCTAAGACAAAAAGAGATTCCTCAGCAAGATCTCTCTAAGCCTTCTTATGTGAATGAGATAGCTGATAAGGTGAACATTATCTTTGCCAATAGTAGTCAACCTAGTCAAATTCAAGTTCCAAGTAAAGATCCTAGTCAAGATAAAGTTCATAATGTTTTTCATCCCCCTAAATTTATCAAACCCACTCCATTTTATTTGTCAGTCGTCAGAGGGGACTACTTAGTGCATAATTGTATGATAGATTCAAGAACTTCAACCTCAGTTATGCCTAAAGCCAAAATATATAAGCTTGAATTTAAGTACATGCCTAATGAAAAAGGTGTTCTCTATTTATATGGTTCCCCCACTAAAATAATATGCATATTGAAAGACCTTAAGATCACATTGGCAGCTTGCCCAAATTGTGTCATCACTAAAGATGTAATGGTTGTAGACTTGCCCCATATTTTTCCCTATGCCTATCTAAGGAATTTACTATAAAAATTGGGGGATATTTGTCCTCTAAATTTTCATACATGGTTTTTCGGATTATATTTGGGACTAGGGTCACCATTAGGTCAAACCCTATCTCTAGGTTCCATCTAGAGCCCTATATGCCTAACCTTGTAAACGTCAACTATAGCATATTAGATGAAGATTATAATGATAGTGAGCAATAGCCTCATGACTATCTTGAAGTAATTTTAGACCTATACTTGGATGAATGGGTATCTGAAAATCATATATTTGATCCTTGCACTGATATTAAAGAATCAAGCTTAGGGGTGTATTTTATGCATGAAGAGGGTATTGTTATACCTTGCCTAACTAACACCTCTCAAGAGGAATATGGTATATGGAATTTATTATTTGATGGATCAAGGTTAAATAATGGTATTAGAGATGGAAACATGTTGGTTTTACCCTCATATTATAATTACTATTCAACTACAAGATTTCAATTTAGTTGCACTTCAAACATAGATGAATATGAGGCTCTTTTACATGGTTTGCAAGAAGCAAGAAGAAGAGGTGACAAACTTATTCAACTCAAGGGTGATAGTGATCTTGTTTTTAAATAGGTGAGAGGCATAAATATAGTCAAGAAACATCATTTTAAATCTTACAAGCATCATGTATGGGATCTCATAAAAGCCTTCTTGGCATTCACTATATAATCCATACCAAGAGAGGAAAATCAACATGTAGATAGGCTTGAAGCCATTGGAGCTCAGTATGAGGTTATATAAGGATTAAAAGTCAAATATATTCAATAAAAGATCAAATTTATATGTATTCTAATTGTACCTAATAATGAGGTGAGTTGGTAGGTGTTTGATAATGATGACCAAATTATATGTTTTCTGATGCAGGAGATAGAATTATGCCATAAGAATCAAAACAAATTCTAACATCAGTATGATGATCAAATAGTTTAGTTGAGATCTAAAAATTTTCCTAAGGGGATGGTGAAATTGGAAATCATATTAAATGAATATGACCAAGTGAGAAGAGGCAAGGCATGTATCTTAACCAAGAAGGAACATTATGAAAGGATAAAGATCTTCAAAGATAAATTATTGAAGTTAAGAAATATTAACATAGCAAAAGATAGAGTTGTATTTTTTGCTTTATTCCAAGATTTATCTGATGTATTTTCATGGGAATACAATTATTTTAAGGGTTTTGATCCCAAATTTACATAACATGCCATTGAATTAGAGAGCAATGCAAAACTAGTCAGGCATAAACAAAGGCCTGTCAACCCAAAAGTGGAGGAGTTGATGAGAAGGGAGCTATTTAAGTTGATTAAATCAAATATAATACTCCCCATTAAACATTACTCATGGGTGGAAAACATTATAATATTGAGGAAGAATAATGGGTAAATATGATGATGTGTTGACTTTAGGGATCTCAATTAAGTGTCCCTAAAAGACAATTACCCACTCCCCTCAATGGATCAAATTTTTCAAAAGATGTCAAGTTCTTAGAGATTCTCATTTATTGATGGCTATTTTGCTTATAATCATATTATGGTCAAGGAATAAGATAGGCATAAGAATGACTTCACCACAAAGTGGGGCACTTATGCATATATGAAAATTCCCTTTGGACTATCCAATACTAGAACAACTTTCTAGATGGTAATGGATGTTGCATTTGAAGGTTTGATTAATGACATGGTGGTCATCTACCTAGATGACATCACTCTTTTCTCAAAGGACATAGTTGATCACATTACCTAATTGAGGTTAGTATTTACAAGATACAATGAATTTGGTGTGTCATTGAATCTTCAAAAATGTATATTTGGTGTTCATAAGGGCACATTATTAAGCCATGTAGTATTCAAGTATGGTCTTTGTTGGATGGTGGAGCTTGATCTTATTTTAATGCTTATTTATTGATAAAGGGTGTGGGTGGTAACGCCCCCCACTATGGGTACCATGGGGGTCTAGGGTGGCAGTGACCTATTTTGGAGCCCCCCTAGTGGGGGCTTGGGGGCAACACCCTCGAAGCAAAATTTAGTTGAAAATACACTATAAAATATTTTAATTTTTTAGTACTATTAAGTTTTAGATCTAATGGTATAAATTAGTTTATGAATTTTTGCCCTATATCTTACCCTCCTTTTGATATGAGTGCATTTTAATTATAGTGTCACATTGTATATGAGTGAAGAGGATATTGCATTGGCTATATGGCAAGTTTTCCCTTCATTTTTTAGACTGAATAATAATAAGGATTTGATATTTATATGTGGATGTAGCCCATATTGGGTGAACCACGTTAAATCTATGTCTCTATTGTGTTGTGTTTTCTACATTTTATTTCTATATTTAATTCATCAATATTGCTCTGTGTTTTGTATTCCTAACAACTGATATCAGAGTTGAAGGTTTATTTGGTAGATAAACTCATAGGAAAAAAAGGTTTCCTAATTCAAGTGGGATCAATGGTAGAAGAAGACAAGTTTAAGGTCAAAAAGTTTAGCAACCAAAACTACCAGCTATGGAAGATGCAAATGGAGGACTCTATATCAAAAGGATATTTTCCTACCATTGGGTAGAATAGAAAATAAGCCAATGAATATGTAGGATGAAGAATGGGAGGGTCTTGATAGAAAGGCACTAGGAAAAATATGGTTATGCCTAGCAACGTCAGTGGCCTTCGATATCTCAAAAGAAAAGACAACAATAGATGTGATAAAGCCATTAGATACAGTGTATGAAAAACCCTTAGCCTTCAATAAGGTATTTCTTATGAAGCATTTATTTAATCTAGAAATGTCAAAAGGTGGGTTTGTTGCTAATCATTAAATGAATTTAACATAATCACAAATCAATTAAGCTCTGTAAGAGTAAATTTTGATAACAAGGTTAGGGATATTTTAATTCTATGTTTATTTCTAGAAAGCTATAATGAATTGGTCATGGATATGAGTAATTCTATTTTTGGTTCAAATACTTTAAAGTTTGATGATGTCATGCATGTTATTCTTAGTGAGGAAATGTGATGGAAAAGCATAGGTGAGATATCAGATAATGCTTTGACTATAGAGAATAGGGGAAGATAAAATGATAGAGGAAATGGCCCAAAAAATCATGGTAAGTCTAATAAGGGTAGATCCAAATCCATAGGAATGTTGGTGTGTTATATTTATGGGAAGAAAGGACACCTGAAGAAAGATTATTGGTTTTGAAAAGAAAAATAAGGAGATGGATAACAAGATAATTATCAGGAAGTAAATGTAGTAGGTGATGTGTTATAAGATGATTTAATCCTTTCTTTAGATAATATTAATGATTCATGGGTGTTAGATTTAGGGGATTCATTTCATGTGACAGCCCATAAGAAATATTTTCAAGACTATGTTCAAGGTGATTTTGGATAGGTTTATTTGGGTGATAGTGAACCCTATAAAATTATAGAAAAGGGTAACATACAGAAAAAATTATAAAATGAGAAAAAATGGTTGGTAAAAGAGGTAAGGCATGTTCCTGAGTTGAGAAGAAATCTAATTTTAGTAGGGCAATTGGGAAGTGAGGGTTGTATACCTACATTTGCAAAAAATTCATGGAAGGTCACTAAAGGATCACTGGTAATAGAAAAAGGAGATAAGGTAGGTACATTATATTTATCTAATGGTAATGTTGACTCTTCTATTACTTTAGCTTTTACATAAATGGATACAAAATTATGGCACCACAGACTTGGGCACATGAGAAAGAAGGGGATGCAAATTATCCACTCAAATAATTTGTTACAAACTTTGAAGAAGTTGGATTTGGAATTCTATGAGCATTGTGTGTACAAAAAAAAGAAGAGAGTTATATTTCTTAGAGTTGGGAAGATAAATAAGAATGAAAAGTTAGAGCTTGTGCATACAAATGTATGGGGGTAGGCTCAAGTATCATCCCTTGGTGGCTCTTCTTATTATGTTACTTTTATTGATGATGCAACCAGAAAAAACATGGGTTTATTGCATATGAAGAAAATTTGATGTTTTTGATACTTTTAATAAATGGAAAGCTTTATTTGAGAATGAGATAGGAAATAAGTTAAAGTGTGTCAGATCAGACAATAGAGGTGAATGTTATAGCAAATAATTTGATAATTATTATTCTTCACATGGGATTCATAGAGAAAAGATGGTTCCAATAACACCACAACAAAATGGTGTGTCATAAAAGATGAATAGAACAATCATGGAGCATGCAAAGAGCGTGAGATTACATGCAAGGTTGCCCTTAAAAAATTTGGTAGATGCTATGGATACTACTATTTAATTAATAAATAGAGGGCCTTCAAGTCCTTTAGATGGTGGCATTCTAAAAGAAGCATGGACAAGTAAAAAGGTATATTATTCCTTCTTAAAGACTTTTGGTTGTGTAGCATTTGTCCATATTGATAAATAAAATAGAACCAAACTTGAAGAAAAATCCAAGAAATTTACTTTTATTAGATATAGAGTTAATGATTTTGGTTACCATTTATGGGATTTTGAAAATCACAAAATCATTAGGAGTAGAGATGTGATTTTTAATGAGAAGGTCATGTACAAAGATTAGTTGTAGGAAAATAAACAAGAAAATCCAAATACAAAATATGTAGTACTTGATGAAATCACAAGAAATAAAATTCCAAAAGTGCCAAAAAATTAGAATGTGTAATAAATACAAGTACCTCAAACTCCTAAAAGTGCAGTTAGAAGATCTACCAGAGTAAGTAGACTCCTTGAATGATACTCACCTTCACTTTATTATTTATTATTGACCGATGGTGCTAAGCTAGAAAGCTATGAAGAAGAAATGTAGGTAGAATTCAAAATGAAGTGGGAGCAAGGCATGAAAGAGGAGATGGACTCCTTGGTACATAACCAAACTTGGGATTTGATTTAGTTGCCTATAGGTAAGAAAGCATTGCAGAATAAATGGTTTTATAAGTTGAAGGAAGAAGATGGAAGCAAAAGGAGATACAAGGTTAGATTTATTGTAAAGGGGTTTGCACAAAATAAAGGTATTGATTTTGATGAAATATTTTCTCTAGTAGTAAAAATGACTTCCATAATAATTATTTTAAGTTAGGTAGTAGTAAAAGATTTGCACTTGAATAGATAGATGTGAAGGCTACTTTCCTTCATGGTGATTTGGAGGAGGAAATATATATGGAGAATTCATAGGGATACGGAGTAAAAGGTTAGGATAAAATGGTGTGCAAGTTGAATAAGATTTTGTATGGTCTAAATCAAGCTCCAAGGAAATGGTATTTAAAATTTGACATGTTTATGACATAACAAGGTTATAGTAGATGTCATTCTAACCACTATGTCTATTTTAAGAGATTAAATATTGGTAGATATATTATCTTGTTATTGTATGTAGATGACATGCTTGTTGTAGGATCTAACATTTAGGACATAAATGATCTCAAAAGAAAATTAACAAATGCATTTGCAATGAAGGATTTGGGTGTTGCAAATAAAATATTTGGTATGAGAATAATAAGAGATAGGAAAAATAGAAAATTGGCATTATCTCAAGAAGATTACATCAAGAATGTGTTTGTCAAGTTCAATATGCAAGATGCAAAACAAGTGAGTACACATTTAGGATGTCACTTAAAATTAAGGAATAGTGTCCTAAAACATAGGAGGAAATCAATTACATGTCTAAAGTTCTATATGCTTCAGCATTTAGAAGTTTAATGTATGCTATAGTGTGCACAAGACCAGATATTGCTCATGCAATGGGATTTGTCATCAATTTTATGAATAATCTACGAAAAGAGCATTGGGATGCAGTCAAGTGGATTCTCAAGTACTTGAGAGGGACCACTAATAGACAATTATGTTATGAAGGTTTAGATGTTACCTTACAAGGATATGTTGATGTAGACATGGCTAGAGATTTAGATAGCAGGAGGAGCACCATAAGTTATTTATTCACTATTGGTAATACAGTGATTAGTTGGATTTCAAAATTGTAGAAGATATTTGCTTTTTTAACTATAGAAGTAGAGTATGTTATAGTTATAGAAACTATCAAGGAGATGATATGGATGCAAAGGTTCATGGAAGAGTTGAGGCATAAATAGGAAGATTACAGGTTATAAACTGATAGCCAAAGTGTGATTCAATTAGAAAATAACTTAACATTCCACTCAAGAACCAAACATATACAACTCAGGTATCACTTCATTTGTTTAGTTTTGGAGGATGGTCAACTAAGGTTGGAAAATATCCATACAAGTTAGAATCCTATAGATATGCTAACAAAATCAGTCACAAAGGAGAAGATGGAGAGTTGTTCAGCTTCAATAGGTCCTTAAGGATAACAAAGAAGATTAAAAACAAACCAGGGTCAAACTTCAAAGAAAATTCTAAGGAAGAGTTGTAGCGGTGGAGTTCCAGTAATCAGTCTCCAAGTTAGAGATTATTGGATGGTAGATCTTGATCTTATTTTAATGATTGATTCCCGATAGGGGTGGGAGTGGGCAATGCCCCCACTATGGTCTCTATGGAGGTCTAGGGGGAGGCAACCTATTTTGGAGCCCCTACTTGGTGAGGACTTAGGGGCGATGCCCTTAAAGTAAAATTTAGTTAAAAATGCACCATAAAATATTGTAATTTCATAGTAAATCTAGATCATTCACTATTAGGTTGTAGATCTAAAGGTATAAATTATGTTTGTGCATTATTTCCCTATATGTTACCCTTCTTTTGATATGAGAGAATTTTAATTATAGTGGCACATTATATGTGAGTGAAGAGGATATTGTAGTGGTTGTATAGCAAGTTTTCCCTTCATTTGTTGAACTGAATAATAATGACTGGCTATTTCTTTGTAGACGTAACCCATATTGGATGAACTACATTAAATTTGTGTCTCTCTTGTGTTGTGTTTCTTATATTTTATTTCCATCTTTAATTCATTAATATTGATCTGTGTTATGTATTCCTAATAGTCTTTCCATAGATCTTGAAAGAGTTGATTATATCTTATCCTTACCCTTACACAAGCATAATAAGGGTCTATAGAGTTTCTTAGGAAAGATTAATTTTATAAGAATGTTTATCCTAGGCTTTGCAGAGGTGGTCAATCCTTTTACTCACATGTTAATAAAATACACAGAGTTTACATGGACCAAAGAAGGTAAGAGGAGTTTTGGGGCCATTAAGGATGCCATCTCTCATGCCCCTACACTTATTTATCTTGATTTTAACAAAGAATTCTACTTTTATACCTTCTCTATGTTGGATGCAATCGCTACCATGTTGATGCACCAAAATGAGCAAGGTTTGGAATAGCCTATTACTTTCTTTATTCAGGCTTTAGAGGGATATGAATAGAGGTATAGCTTTGTAGAGAAACATGTGCTTGCAGTAGTGAAAGGTTTGAATAAATTTAGACGCATGGTCTCCAATAGTAAGATCATATTCATGGCAATACAACCAAGTATTAAAGAGTTTATAGTCAATAGAGACCTCAATAAGAAACTATCTAGATGGGTGACAAAACACATGAACTGTGACCTTAAAGTTAGAGTAACAAAAATTGTAAGGGGAAGAGGGTTATGTGAACACCTTGAAGTAGAGGCAAAACAAGATAAAGATCAAGTGTTGGCAATCCATGAGAGCCAATAAGAAGCTATAGATAACACATCTTTCAATTGGACACATGATAAACTCAAATTTCTTGAGTCAACGTAATGTTTTATGGGACTAGATAGAGAAATAAAAGGCACTTTAGGTTGCAAAGTATACCTTATGTCCTAATAGATGGAGTAATTTTTAAGAGAGACACAAGAGGCATGTTTTTAAGGTGTGTAGAATCATGTCAAATAGACAAGTTGCTTGAGTAGTTCCATGATGGTCTAGTTGGTGGGCACTTTGGTGACAAGACAAAAACCTTTAAGATCATTAGAGATGGGTAATTTTCTCCCATAATATTTAGAGATGCACACTCTTTGGTAAGGAAATGCCCAAAATGTGCAATGTTTGTTGGCACAAAGAAACTGGTTGTTCTTCCCTTACAACCCATATAAGTAGAATAACCTTTCATGCAATAAGGCATATATTTCATAGAGATGATATACCCCACTCCCATTAAAGGACATAAATGGATCATTATAGCTACAGACTACTTTACAAGGTGGGTTAAAGTAATTGCCCTCAAGGAAGCTAATGAAGATTATATTTTTGACTTTTATGATAGCCTTATGACCAGATTCAATGTGCCTTCTACATTAATGTTTGGCAATGCATTGGCCTTTAATAGAAACAAGGTATGTGAGTGGGATATTTCACATGTACCTTATCTCAAGGCATCCTCTAACTAGTACCCATAGGGCAATGGACTAGCAGAGTCCACAAATAAGAATTTGTTGAGGATTATCAAGAGAACTATGGAAGATGTTCAAAGGGAGTGGCATACTAGACTAAAGACTACCCTATGGGAAGATAGAGTGATACATAAGAAAGATACTGAACACTCCTCATACATTCTTGTCTATGTTAAAAAATCCAAACTTCTTATATCTATTGAACTTCATGTATTAAATCTTGCACATCAACTTGAGCTCCTTGAGGATGATGCTATGTAGATAAAGTTGAATTAGCTAAGATAGTTAGAGGAGACAAAGGACACTGATATGCACATTATGTGGTCTAATCAGAACCAAGTGAAGAGGTCATATGATAAGAGATCTTCCTCAAAGGTATTCCAAAAAGGTGATATAGTCCTCAAATGGGATGAGGACCATGCAAAACTAGAAAATCACTCCAATTTTGGCAGTCTTTGGAGTGAGACTTATGTTATCATATATTACAAGGAGAGAAATGCCTTTAAGCTTTCTAAGTATAATGTATAAATCTTTCCCATCCCTATCAATGGGAGATATCTTAAATTCTTCTACTAGTGTTCTCTCATGATCTTTGTACATAGGTAGATAGGTATGTCTTTACCTCCAAGTGCTCTTACACATTATTATGTTTATTATTTTCCTATTTTTAGGTAGTTTTTTGGTGTGTTTTATTGATTTATTGTTGTTTATATGTGTCTTATTTCTTCAAAGTGTTTCCAGGAGTTAGGTAGGATCCTTTTGTAAGTAATACTTCATTTGGCTAGTCATCATGAACAAGCTTGATCAAATTCTAGGTTCCATGACTAGTAGGATGGTCATGCCGGCTAAGTCACCAAAAATTTTGGCCAATTTGGCCTAAATACAAAGATTCTACCTATATGTATGAGATGAACAGAGTTTTGGATGGAATGAGTGGTCCAAAGATCATATACAACTTTTAGAGATTTTGAAACACTTTAAGTAAACTTAAATTGTAGTTTGTCAAAATTTGAGATAGAAGGTTTCCATGGTGATCATAGCATTAAATAACATGAAACAGGTTTTCACAAGCCTCAAAATTTCATTCGAGCTTTGGAGATTCAAACAATAGTTCAAACACAAGTCTAGAATAACTAGACCATTAATACACATCATATAGAAATGAACAGATGAGTTTGATTATGCATTTTATAAGTATGCTCAAGAAGACTCTCAATGCTAAAGGATCACATGGAAATGATTTTTTTAGTGCCAAAATCATCCTCAACAAATTTGGTATCTTTATGAGATTTTTATCTCAAGATATAAGTTTTTAAAGATGAACTTATATAGTGGGACGTATGCACAGACATCAAATTTGAGTTGTGGAAAAATTTTGTTAGAATTTAAGTGTTCCAAGGATGAACATGCAGCTAGCAAGTGTCCAAATAGTGGGAACTTGAGTCAAGATCCAATAGTGAGTGACCAATTAATGATGTTAGTTGGTCCCAAAGATCCAATGGAGCATGTGTAATCATACAAAGTAGATCTATTGTGAGCAATGGGTTAAAATTTCAGTGAATATTGAAGGCAAATGAGAAGCTACCAAGTGGCATGATCTCAGAAGCTCATAATAGATACAATAGGCATAGTTGATAGCTCAAGTCAGTGGGCCCAAATATATCTATGATGTGTGTTTAATCATGCAATCAAAGATTAATGGTGAGCAGTGGGTCAAAAGGTCAATAGATCCTAAAATCAAATGCACAAGTGACAAGTGTCTTAAGTGCGCTAAACTAGAAAAATATCTGTGGTTCTCATTCTTTCATAAAGATAAATATTAATGGTGCAGATTAAAGGTAGAAAAGTCAAAAGAGCTCAGATCAAATACAGAGCTACCAGGTGGCACATTTTTACAAACCCAAATCAAGATCAAAGGCCAATATAAAAAGTTAAAGACATGAGACTCTGAGTAGAGGTCTAACATGCAATCAAGGTCAAACCAAAGAAAACATTTCAAGTGACTTGAAATGCCATGAAGGTAGACACATTGGACAAAAGATTTTGCCACTCTGAGTAAGTAGAATACATAAATGTAAGATCAATCATGATCTAAGTTACTAATATTATACCCTACAAATCTATCTAATGCCATTAAAACCTTATAAAACTTTTCAAGAGCTTATATACATGGGTCATACACCTCATTCAGATTCAAGAAACCCTGGCGTATAGATCTTCATTTGAAATCATGACTATATGAAAAATAAATAGGGTGATTGGTTTCATCCATAGTAGATATATATTCAATAGTTAGAAGCAATGGCATAATGGTAACTACCCAAATAAAATCATAAGGAACATGAAGGAGTGAGCCCAAGTAACTTCTTGATAATGTGAAGAACATCAATCATGATTGAGGAAGATACGTGGGTATTTGGTGTTTCAAGGTCCCTAGGGACTTGTTCCTATTTGATGGATTATAAATCAACATCCTCAAATTGATGTTAATTGATAAAAGGTGGTTGAGTCACATTTATTAAGGGCTACATATTTATTTCCCCTTTCTCTCATCCCATTCTACTATAAATTCAAGCTTTGAGTTCTTGCTTTTGATCCCTCAGCTTGATATAATGAAGCTATGCTAAAATCACTTTATAAAACTCTTTTGAAGCAATATAAGGCATCTCAGATTTTGGTTGAATGTTAAATGTGCTTTATTAAAGTTTGATTTATAGTGTATGTTTTTTATTCATAATTTTTATCTCCTTCATGTAACTTGCTTCAAGTCTATTGGTTTCTTATAGGTTGTGTGAAGTGTTGGCTAGCGAGGTTTCCCTTGAACTGTCATAAGTCCATAATGTTTTTCTAAAACTTATCTCTTTCTATCCTTTGAGTTATAGGTCTCTTTTGTTAAGCATAGAATATACTAAGAGGGTGGGTGAATCAGTATATTATATATCTTATAAAACTTTCCCTTTAACCAAAATCCACTTAATCAAACATTCAAGATATGCAATAAAACAATAAAAATCACACAAGAGAGAGACACCAGATATAACGTGGAAACCCAATGTGGGAAAAACCATGGAGAATCAATCTCAAATATATTCGTGAGAACAAACCCATAGGATCACCATACCCCTTTGCCAAGGACAAACCTCAGCTATAATTCATGAGCACCACCCCACAGGAGCTTCAAACCCCTTTGCCAAGCACCAACCCACAGGAGCACCAACTCCTTTGTCGAGCACCAACCCATAGGAGCACCAACCCCTTTGTGTATACCACACACCTATCTCTCAATGTTACTATCTCAACAAATGATAGATCAATACAACATCTCCTTCCTCTCTCTCATTTTTGCTCTTCTAAGCTAGATATAACAAATACAAATCATCTCTCACAATTGCTCTTCTAAGCTAGATATTACAATATCAAATCAACCTATTACATCCACATTTTCAAATGGCTACTCAAGCCTTTATTTATAGATTTCCAAATAACCTTTGGCCTTCCCCCTTTGTGACCTTTTATTCCTCATGGAAAATGGTGCCAATCTTGGATGACCCTTCATATCCAAGCATTTGAAAAGTCATGTGGTGACCCTTCATGACCAAAAATGTCTTTCCCATTTTTGTCCTTATCTTTGGTGACTTTTCATATTCCTTTAAGTGTCCATGAGAAATTTTCCCTTTATTCTTTTGTCTTCACTTGGTGACTCTTGGTATTCCCCAAGATGACTCTTCATGGGAAAATGCATCCCATCCTTCTTTTGTCTTTATCCCATGACTCTTCATCTTCTTTATGGGCCCTTATTTTGTCTCATATGCAACCAAAATAATATTCATTAATATTAAATAAATATTAACTCATATTAGCCAAGATAAATAACATTAAATGAAATGGGGCCTTTATCACCAATAATACTAAACCTTTGACATCAATGACAATATTTCCAACAATCTCCCCCTTTGTCATTGATAGCAACCTCAATCCTGAAACTGCCACATCCTGTCACCTGCACATACCATCATCTAAAAACATACAGTAACTCCCCCTTACTGTAGTAACCTGTACCTATTTTTTGCACCTGTACCTGTTATTCTCCCCCTTTGACATCAATGGCAAAGAGCCTACCTAGAGCTAACACTTAGCTCCCCCTCACTTGATGCTGAACATCAATGGCAGGAAGTAATAGAAATTACTCCCAACTCCTCTCGCTGATCTTTGAATGTATCTTTTGATCGTGCCTTTGAGAAGATATCTGACAAAACATATACATTATTCCCTGTCCTTTGATCATCTACAATCAACTCATTTGAATATTTTCTTCTAATCTCACAACCTTCAGCATGAAACCTTAATGTGTATCCTTGATTACAAATTTGACTAACACTCAACAGATTATGCTTAAGACCTTTTACATACAAAAAATTTTTAGTCTTAGTTCTACCATAATCCAAACTCAAAGTACCTTTTTCGGCTATCCTGGCAATGGTTTTATCTTTGAACCTCACTGTACCACCATTAATCTTCTTTAGAGAAATGAACTTACTTTTATCTCCTGTCATATGCCTCGAACATCCACTATCAATTAACCATGGCTGATCTTTTCCTCTGACATGCAGAGCTGTCTTCACCATCATATAATCTTTATGTTGTTTCTTCTGCCATGTACATGTCTGAACCTTTTTCCTGATGAATGGATCTTTGACACTTTGATTCTTCTTCTTGATGAATAGAGCTTTGAACCTCTGATCCTTTTTGACTGACTTGAACATGCTTCTGTAATACTGAGCTATGTGTCTGTAGTTGTTGCACTTGTAGCATACTATGGTCTCGTCATCAAAGCTTGATAGAGGAGAAAAAGAGTTGTGGCTTCTGCTTGACTCTACTTGACTTTGCTTCTCCTTATTTCTGAAATTGTTAGCTCTTTTTCTACATTCTACTTTCTTGTGACCATATCTATTACAATAAAAACAATAGCCATAAAAATAAGACATGTCTATATATCTCTGACCTGATTGCCTTTTGTAGCTTTGTTCTTTCCAGCCTTCTCTATTTGCAATGTCCTCTGTATTCTTCACTTCTCCCCTTTCTTTTTCCTCTTGTGTCAGAACTTCAGCATATCTCTTTTTCTTTTCAAATTTGATACCTATTTTATCTAAATATGCTTTTTGACTTTCCAATATCTTATTTAGAGTGTTAGTGCTATCTTCAAATTTTGAATCACTAACTGCTTTATCACTAACTGCTTTCTTAATATTTTCTTTTAAAGAGGCAATTTCAATAACATACCTTTCACAATATTTTCTTGCTATTTCCAACTGTGTTGTGAGATCTTCTTCATTCTTCTTAGCTTCTTAAAAGTGTGCTTGTATATCTTGAATCATTTCCTTTGACTCTTGTTCACTTTTCTCAATCTGGTGCTTTAACCTTCGATTCTTCTTCTAAACAGCTTCTAACTCTTCTAGGGCACAATTGAGTTCTCCTTCCATATCTACTTCAGCTTCCTCCTCTTCTTCTTCTTGATCATCATCATGTATGGCCATGAATAGAATCTCTTCTTCTTCTGAATCACTGACTCCACTATCTTTGCCTGAGCTAGGATCTTTAGAATACAGGCTCTTCTTCTTGATTTCCTTCTTAGATATGCCTTTGAAATTGTTCTTGTATGTAGGCTTTTCTTCTTCATCATCTTTAACCTTATCTGGGCATCTAGCTAAAAAATGTCCAATCTTCCCACAATTAAAACATTTAAAAGGTAATTTTCTTTGATATTTACCTGTTCTTCTTTTTGACCTACGAATGAAAAGTGCTTCATTGTCATCTTCATCATCACTGGAATTATCACTTGATTCTTGAATCTTAGCTTTCTCCTTCTTTGATGTCTTGAAATCCGCTTCTCTCTTTGAGGGTTTATCTTGTTCTATTCACATCTCATATGCCATGAGAATACCATGAAGCTCATCCATCTTTAGCTTGGCTAAATTCTTCATTTCCTCAATTGACAAAACCTTTGCATCATATCTCATTGGTAGAGATCTCAAAAACTTTTGCACCATTGTTGACTCTTCCAATATTTCTCCAAGACCTTGAATCTAATTTGTTATCTGATCAACTCGCAAGAGATAACTTGATATATCTTCTTCTTCTTCCATCTTCAAACTTTCAAACTGCCTTCTGAAAGTCTGCAACTTAGCTTGCTGAACCTTTCCATCACCTTTGTAAATATTCTCAAGTTTTACCCAAGTTTCATGAGTAGATTTACATTGCATAACTTTAACAAATTCAGATTCACATAAACCACATAAAATAGCATTTAAAGCTTTACCATTACATTCACTTTCCTTCTTTTCTACTGGAGTAATTATAGATATCTGTGGCTCTTCATATTCCTCCACCATTGATTTATATATGTCGAATCCAAGGGCCATCAAATAAAGCTTCATTCTCATGCTCAAAAAAGCATAATTCATCCCATCAAACAAAGGTGCCTTATTTGTAAAAAATCCTTCCTGTGACCCAGCCATCATGCTTTCTCGATCTACCTTCAAGCTATAAAAATTTTCAAAAAAGGAACCTGCTCTAATACCAATTGTTAAGCATGGAATATACTGAGAGGGGGGGTGAATCAATATATTATATATCTTATAAAAATTTCCCTTTAACCAAAATCCACTTAATCAAACATTCAAGATATGCAATAAAATAATAAACATCACACAAGAGAGAGACAACAGATATAACGTGAAAACCCAATGTGAAAAAAACCATAGAGAATCAATCTCAAATATATTCATAAGAACAACCCTACAAGAGCACCATACCCCTTTGCCAAGGACAAACCTTAGCTACAATTCATGAGCACCACCCCACAGGAGCTTCAAACCCCTTTGCCAAGCACCAACCCAACTGTTATTCTAAGCACCAACTCCTTTGTCGAGCACCAACTCAGCAACAATTCGTGAGCACCAACCCATAGGAGCACCAACCTCTTTGTGTATACCACACACCTATCTCTCACTGTTGCTATCTCAACAAATGATAGATCAATACAACATCTCCTTCCTCTCTCTCACTTTTTCTCTTCTAAGCTAGATATAACAAATACAAATCATCTCTCACAATTGCTCTTCTAAGCTAGATATTACAATATCAAATCAACCTCTTACATACATATTTTCAAATGGCTACTCAAGCCTTTATTTATAGCTTTCCAAATGACCTTTGGCCTTCCCCCTTTGTGACCTTTTATTCCTCATGAAAAATGGTGCCAATCTTGGATGACCCTTCATATCCAAGCATTTGAAAAGTCATGTGGTGACCCTTCATGACCAAAAACGTCTTTCTCATTTTTATCCTTATCTTTGGTGACTTTTTGTATTCATTTAAGTTTCCCTTCATGAGAAATTTGCCCTTTACTCTTTTGTCTTCACTTGGTGACTCTTGGTATTCCCCAAGATGACTCTTCATGGGAAAATGCGTCCCATCCTTCTTTTGTCTTTATCCCGTGAATCTTCGTCTTCTCCATGGGCCCTTATTTTGTCTCATATGCAACCAAAAATATATTCATTAATATTAAATAAATATTAACTCATATTAGCCAAGATAAATAACATTAAATGCAATGGGGCCTTTATCACCAATAATACTAAACCTTTGACATCAATGACAATATTTCCAACATCTTTTTAGCCTTCATACAAAATACTCATGTTCAAAACCTTATCATAGAATTTGATCAATTCTTGTCCTAATTGGATTCATTAGTAGTCAATAAAGTGTCTAAACTAAGAGTGGATCATTAAACATTTGATGCATCACAACACTTAGAATAGGTTTTCATTCATATATTTTCTCTTCCTTTTCACCCCAAAAATTAGTACATTTTAGTGGGAATGAGATAAGTGATGCATCAGACGATCTAGCCTCATTAAAAATCATAGAGGTCTGACCCAAGTTTAGGTGACCCATAGCCTAGGGTCATTCCCATGTTGGACTAGGTTGATCAAGAGGACTTGAACAATCCTTTATTTAGATAGGGCATATCCTAAGACTCTAATAGTTATGATGTGTATGTGGGGTCATAAGGATGAGAAAATATTATTGGAAAGCAGCCAAAAGATGATGTGATGGCACTCAGTGAGTGGGGAAACTATGGTATGGGAGCGATCCATACTATCAATAGGTGTAGAAAAGTGATGCTAGTTTTTGTGGGGATGCAGGTGTTATATAACACATGAGGAGTTGAGGCATTTTCATCATATTAAAAGTTTCTATAATAATTCATGTAGTTAGTGTAAGTGAAAGTAGGTAAATACTCTAATAATATCATAAGGTAGGCCTATACCACTGTCGAAGCTGATCTATGAAGTGAGCATGTAGGTTTTATAGATGTTACATCAAGTGATGGACATGTTTGAGGTAATATTATGGTAGTAGCAACTAGAATATTTGAGGCCCCACTTGTAATCTAGAATGCACCAATTTGTTTTGCAAAAAGTGTTGAGCAAGATGATGTACCTAAGGCTCTACAGCACCTGGAGGCATCCCTTTATTTTGTAGGAGGGACCTAAAGGGATCAATAAGGTGTGGATCTTACATGAGAGTGATAGGATGATGTAACCAATAAAATGGAGGTAATTTGGGAATCAATGTCATATGGTATGTGCTATTATTGCAGACAAGTTGTATATTCAGGATAGTATTCTCCTTAGAGGGAGCTAGTAGATGCAGGCTCTATGGAACATAGGGAGGTGGTTGGCTAGTGGGAAACTCAAGATTTATCGAAGTACCTCCCAATCCATGATTTGAGTATATAAGGGCTTGAGTAGGTTGTGTACTAGTTATTGATATAACAACCAGATATTTGTATTGTGATTGTTGTGGTATGTTTAAATTTTGTTTAGATAATGGAATGATGTGTGGTTTTTAAATTCGTGAATAAGGTGATAAAGGTGTTTGGTTTTTATGATATGGATAAGTGTAATCCTCCTGCCCAATGGATGTTGTTGGTAGTGTAATTGGTGATGTAATAAGAATGTCTTGATCCATGTAGATTATGCAATCCATGTTAATATAGCATAAGGAAATGTTGAACCCAACTATTTGGTAATTGGGGTATCATGGTTACCAAAGTGAATTAATATAAAATGGGTAAATAATGAACTATGTATCATTGAGGGCACCAAAGATCATCATTGTAGTTTTTGGTATCATCATAACATCCTTGTTTATTGTACCCCTAATAGACATAAAGAAACATAATGCAACACATACTCGAAAGACAAAGACAATAAAAAATTTACATGATAAAAGATGTGCAAACAAGCCAAATAGAATAGATAAGTAACACACACAAGTATCTACATGAAATGTCACAATGTCTTATCTAATGATGGGATGAGTGATTGGGTGATGAGCTAGACTAGGATGATTGTGATGTGTTTGTGGAGTTAGTATACTTTGGATTTGGAATAGACTAACAATGATGATTAGGATTAGGACTCAGGTAAGGAGATGGATGTGGATATGGATTTTGAACTAGGCAAGGGAGTTAGATTAGGATTAGGCTAAGGATTGGGATATTTATATGAAAAACATAAAATTGATTAGGAAAAAATGAGAATAAGTCAATGCTAGCATGATATAGACTATATTTTCCCTTGGTTTAGAATAGGAGGATGGATGATGTGATTGTGAAAGATGAAAGACATGGAGATGGATGCGACTAGGGGGAGATACATAAGACAAGACACCATGGACTATTTTTGGCTTTTTAATATTTTATCATTTTTATGGTTTTTGGAATATGTATGTAAACTATACAAATGGGGTTACTAGAAAAGGGAATACTGAGACTAGCAACCAAGATAAGGATAAATAGAATAATGGATAGAATGACAAAAGGATGAGTTTGATATGGAAAAGGGGATGAGAACCAAATAAGAATGGACTAGGGATCACCAATGACCACATCAGGTTGGAACCAGATGTTTAGTTTTCCATTGTGTCTATTGGAGGATATGTAAAGATGATTTTATAAATTTTCTCAAGACATATTCCATGTCTTTACGAATGTCAAGACAAGAAGAAAGGATAGTCATGAGAGGATGCAAGATATGATGGCAAATGATGGGTGGGAATAATGGACAAGGATGAGATTGATAAGGGATATTATGTGGATGTATTTACCCCCAAGTGTTGAGATATAATGTAGATAATAAATTATTCTACCATGATGTCAGAAATTAGTTTTCATATGGTACTTTTCCAAGGCACCAATAAACTAGTTTTCCCCATTGGATGAATTATTTATTTTATTTTTATTTTTAAATTTGACTTTTTGATATTTTTTTTAATTTTTTTAAATTTTTGATTTGTGACTTTTGGGCATATCAATTTATTAGATAAGTCAAAGATGAAGGAATGTTGATACTATCTAGATCTTCAATCGACACCTATTCTATAGATATAAGATGCTAGGACCATGTGATGGATGCTAGATTATTGGATGTCCTAGTGGCCTTTTATTGAATATTGATTAAACATCCTCCAGATGTATTAACCAGGTGACTTTGTAACCCCTATGAGGGATAATGTTGCCTAGGGATTTGAGATATGGTATGGATGGGAGTATATCATGATTGTGATGATGGGATATAGGATGTGAATGAGGGATATGATCATGATGAATGATATGATGAGATGGGGAGTGAAAATGGGGTTCAATAATGGCATACACCATTAGAGGTCATGTATTTGAGTGAATAATCATGCCTATGACCCTTAGTTTCCAAAATAGTGATTCTAAAGATATTGGGAGATGAGTATATTACTTGTGAAAGATGGTGGTATGGGAGATCAGTTAGGAGATGAATTGAAACTAGATGAGGTTCATAAACTAGGCTTCCTTTTTTTCGTAGGACAGGGGATTAGTGATGGATTATGACTAGTAGATGGAGTATTTGACTATGGATGAGTAAGAATGGAGGATAGGGTTAACTGAAGTGGTTTAAGACCCTTGGGAAGTTGGGCACCCATTTCAAGGAGTCACAAGAGGACTGCATCCTTATTGGTAGTAGTGTAGTTATTAAACAATGTGATATTTAGACTAGAAAGGTCATGACTAGGACTAAGACTAGTGGATGGGGGACTAAAATAGGATTGGTTATCAGAATAATTAGATGTGGATAAGGGTTCATGAGGGACTTGTTTTGGAGGTTAATTTAAGCTTAGGTGTTTGAAATCATTGGGAAGGCATGCACCCATCTCCAAAAGTTGTAAAAGGACCTCATCCCAATTGGCAAAGATGTACTCATTAAATAGGGTGACTTTATCACTTGTATAGTGAGGGATGTGAGGACTATGGTTATGATGGATGGAGGTTGGGTTTGAATTTCATGGGCTAGCATATGGGAATTATGGATAAGGAAGGACATGGGACACTAGTTTAGGCTTGATGGGATCAAAGTCTAAAGGTAGGCGGGCACCCATTTTTAGGGCTCACAAAAGGTGCTCATCCTTGTTGGAAAATAGGTATTGTTATAAGAGAATAGGGTCTAAATCTATTTGAGTAGGTGATAACTAGGTAAGGGATGATGTGGAGGTAGATTCAATAATTAGATAGGTGTTAAGTTAAAGTAAGGCTAAACAATTGAGCTAGTATGACAAGTGATGGTGAGGACATTATAGACTAAATATGATTGAGATGATATAAGACTAGGATCAAATTTCATATTGATAGTAAAATAAGTTCCAATGATATATCAATAGTGCCTATTTTTCAAGATAGCAAAAGGATTGGGGTTTTTATCAGTGCCTAGATTCAAACTAGCAAGATGATGATTGGATGTGTGTTAGTTATTAATAAGCAAGATGACTAGATTATAAATGACTAAATTGATGATTGTTTTGATGATAAATTAAAACCAACAAAGTGACAAGATACTATCAATATGTTGAGTAGGTATGAGATCTAACAAAGTGATGAGTGATAATGGACTAAAATGATAGGATGATATGGATGGATAATAAGCGGACTAACTCAAAACCTTAGACCAAATTTCTAAAGGTAAGATGGATATGTTATTAGGTGATGAGAAAGTGGGATATACAAGGATAAGTATATATAGATGATGATGAAATGACAAGGGATAATATGAATGAAATGGGGATGTTTTGGACATGTGTATGATCTAAAAGCCAATAAAATAAGATGGATTTGGAGATGAAACCAATTTGATAAGGATAGAATATACAAGAAAAATAAGATTATATAAGAAAAAATATATACATGATAGAGGTAAGAATATACAAGATGGTGATACATGAAAAAAGAGCTAGATAGCCATGTATGGGTTTAGGGTAAATGGCTGACTCAGTTCACAAGTAGAAGTAGTCTTAACATGATATACACCCAAGCAAGAAAACCATAATCTTAAGTTTAGTAAACTAATGGGTGTGAAACTTGATAACCATACCATCTAATGGATTTAAGGGTGAGGCTATAGGCTAGTGACCCATTATGGGAACCCTTTCAACCTCGTTTGCACATGACCTTCACTTGGGAGCTGATACTGACCATGGTAGTGGATCACCTGTTATGTCCAAAAGGTCTTAAGTTAGGATATACAAGATCTCTATGGGAGTCCTCGATATATACTATGTATGATGGGGCACAAATCCATGTATGATGTTTAATTTATGTATTAGAGCCAAAATACCCCTCACTTCATAGAAACTTTTATGAGGAATTCTACTTTAGTGCCTAACAATGGTTGTCCTAATATTTATACTCTGTCAGAACATGGAGTGTGGTATAATGCATGGTGATGAAATCCACATCACCAACCCCTAGAGAATAATGGAAAACACATGGATGTCACTTCCATGGTTGCATTACACCCTAGAAATAAAAATAGGGAGGGTTTATTAATGGTTTTTGATCCTCTAGGAATCACCGTAAGGATGCAAGGAGGATAACATACACCATTATAGCCCCTAGGTGACACTTAGGCATATAAAAGGTTATTTAACCCAATTAAATTAGTGTGTTTGTTATTCTAATCCAATCAAGAACCAAGAAAGTGATAAAAAATAATATTTTAGCTAATTTTGGGATCGATCGACCAGTAAAATAGAAGATTAGTAGTTTGAAGATAAACAATCTTTGATCATTCATCCTACGGGTAAATGGTTAAGTAGTTTTTAAATTGGTAACTTTGAAAATTGACCTTATA